>BSAI01000021.1:221255-449214 GCA_036245035.1 Adrianichthys oophorus
CCTGGCCTGCTTACCACATTAGCTTTCTGCCAGTAGTGGAGTTAACTTCGCTTAGATGTCAACAAGCGCAATTCTGAGCTCTGTAAGGTCAGATGTTTCTTGGTTTTTCTTTGGTGTCTTGTTCAGCTCTCTATATTGCAGAATTACTGCTTTTTGCAGTAATTATGTTATAATTCAAGATTAAAGTAACTTATATCAGGAGAGCTGAAGACACACATCCTCTCATGACCGGAACTGGAAAAAAAGAAAAAATGAATTTGTCATCTCTAAGATCTTTTTACTCTCTTGACGAGAGAAAAAAAGATTGATTGTATGAAGCCTTTAAAAAGACCACCTAGTTAGTTATGCTTCAGAGGCTCTAGACTAAAATTCTCGGTTCTTGTGTTTTACATCTCAATTCCTCTAATCAAAGAAACTGTTGATGTTTTGTTAACAATTAACAATGGTGGATAAAAAAAAATGAATAAAGACAAAACGAAATAAGAAAAAAAATCTTTTAAATTATGTGTTGTAAATCAGGCCATCACTGCATGCCCTTTTTAAAAGCCAACACACATTCTGTTTTTCAAAAATAAAACAAATACAAAAACGTAAGAACATAAAAACTGAACATACTTTAAATTGTTGTTCTGCCATAAGCATCAGACGAAATTACTTTCTGGCATGATTTGATTAAACAGCCCTCTTAACACGTATGAGTCAGATGAAACAGTATCACTTTAAACACTTTCATCAATTGAAAAGTCAGAATCATGGGCAAGTGTTTGTTGGGCCACCAGATTTTCAGAGAGGCTCACCCGGGACTTATTCTAACACAGATACATTCATGAATGCAGTGATAAAAATGTTGCAGCATGATTCAGAAAAAAATAATAAAGTTACAGTACAAAAAAATGAGATACTTTAAATCCATGCTGCTATGGTACGAGAGGACAAAAAAAAAAAAAAACAAAACTGAAAAAGACAACAATACAACCAAATCAATACAAAACGGACCAGTAAAAGCTTAACAAAAAATAAATAAATACATGAAGCTAAAATGCACAGCTGATTTAAGATGGTAAAACAGGCCCAGCAGCATGTTCCCAACAGTCTTTCCAATAGCAGTAGCACTTTAGCTCTACCCTCTGGGTGCATTGCACTCTACTGACCACAGTGCTAATAGCAAATGAGGAAGAGACCAGAGACTGTCATAAACACACATCTGATCGTCTTCTACAAGCTAATTACACAAAAGCTGGGGCTAAAACCCTGCCATTGAAAAGGTCAAAGAGGATACTCAGATGGGCTACCAGGAATACTCTTCTTATACCCCCTTGGAATGCATGACTTGCTGTCCCCAGTGTTGTCATCTCAACAGTAAGAAAAGAATCCATTCGCTGATTTAGAAGTTGTTATATGATTTGCATTGAGCCAAACTATATTTAGAGCAAAAAAAGTTTCCAACAGAAATGGCCATCATCTCTGACTTCTAGAGTAATAAAGTAAGTACACTGTAAAACTAGGCTGGATCTACAGCATAGTTGTGTGTGATTCATTTGCACTTTTAATGTTGCACTTTTAATGTTGGAGGGTGTAAATCTCCCTCTGCTTTTCTTCAGCTTCTGGGGTAGTTGGCTGTCACACTGATCAATGGAGGCTGCTTTGGGGTAGAGGGAGCCATACTTTAATAGACAATAGAAATAGAAGAATACTTTTTAAATTTTGAGTTTCCAAACACTGGAAAATTCTCCAATGTCACCAGGAAAAGTTGCTTTGAGGAAAAAAAAGTTGCCAGGGAGTTTGGAATGTCACCAAATATCGCAAGAAAGTTCCCAAGTTGGCAACATTAGCTAAGGTGTTACATCCCCCTCTCAGATATCTTCTTTTGTCCTCTTGAGCTCACTTTTTGAGATGCTTTGTCATGGGTTCCCTTCCTGCTTCCAGAGGTATGTCCAACCATGTCCTCTCACAAAGCAGAAACCACCCTCACACCTGCATCTGATCTTTCCACTGTTGATAAGGCAGAGTTACAGAAGCAATTTCTCATTCAATAAATTATCAGAGATATAGAATATTAAATTATTGATTTGCTTGTTTCAAGGATTTTTAGCAATAAAAACTTTTTTAGAAATATTTTATTGAAAACAATTCAAAAATTGATTTGAAAATCAATTAAAAAAATTATGCTGTCTTCCCTTTACATTATTAATCTTCATTATCAAGCAACAAAGAATAATAATGTCAAGCAATTTATGCAACAAAAATGAAATGCTTTGTGATTAACAAAATATATTATTACACTGTTAATAAAACTCATCAAATGATAAAACAAAAAAAAATCTAAGTACATTAAAATGTAAAGCAAGCAAAGTAAATGGAGCTTCAGTTGATTTTCAGAAGCCCATGTTAACTGACAAATGTGATAAACTTGGCTTTGAAAGAGCATACTATGTATTCTCTTGGAGGATCAAGCGTTATTATTTGAGAGATGAGTTGGAGATTTAACTGGACTTTTTTAAACAAAGGATTACAATTAATCTGCCAAAAACACAGAAGGCAAGGCTAAAACATATTGTTGAGGTTACAATGAGAAGCCTAACATTTATCACCACAGTTATTTAGACTGAGATTGATTTGTGATAGCTGAGCCTTAAAGAAGGGAATGAGAATTTAAAAAAAAAGGGAGAAAAAGAAGGTCTTGTAAAGGATGACTGACAGGCATAAATTCATCTCACAATATTTTTTGTGCATCATCAAAAGGCCATCACTTGCTCACTTCCCATAGTAGATTCAACTGCAGCTCTGGCGATTGGTCATAACAGTTTCTCTGCAGCACAAAACAAAATATTGATTGGTAGGGAACATATCAAGAGATGTTCTAGTATATCTAGCCACTTAGAGTAAAGGAGATTATTTATTCCAATACATGTCAGAAAATACAATCAGTATAGAAGACAATAATGACCATATCTGCCAAAAACCTTTTCTACTCGTTTTTTTGACAAAACGACCAATATAACTTGCTTTGATGAGTAGATAGCAAACATTTAAAATACTTTATCTCAAGAAAGCAGAAAATAAAATCATTGAAGATTGCCAAAAGTTGCTAATCTTTATCTCAAACAGTGATGGCTGTAATGAAAGTTGTTTCTGATCATCAAACAGCACAGTTTCCTGCTGCTTTTAGATCAAATAAACCATGATTCTTGCCATTTCAGCTTACATCTCTAAACTGTGAAAAAGAGGCAGAGGCATTTGGGCCAAGACCACATTAATAACTGTTTCCAATACCCTGCACCTATCCCAGTACCGTGTCATGTCCTCCAATCAGAGACAACCCGCTAGCAAGACCACATCAACCTGGTAATCTTTCTGTTTTAGCCTACAGAGGAGGAAACACAACATTACACTGTGGATACATTGAAAACAAATGTCTGCTTTTGCTATCACTATCCCAGAGTTGTTACCATATCTGCCTAAAAATCAATCGGGCCATGCTTCTACACTCTAACTCCCCCAGAGATGCATGCAAGTCAACCACATTACAACCCAAAGTGGACTTAGCCAAACCGGCTGCCACCTTATTCCCCTGGACTCCTTCATGTGCTGGCACCCACAGCAACGCCACAGTAAACCCAGAACTCTTTAATCTAAAAAGCATTTTCAAAACTTCCGTGACCAGGTCAATCATGAACCGGTTCCATTTCCCCTCCAATAAGAACACCAAAGATGACAAGGAACCAGTGCAAATGACTATATTAAAAGGACCCTCTTCTTCAACCAACCACAGAACCCGCAGAATAGCTAAAAGTTCAACTGAAAATAGTAGACACACCATCTGACACTTAAACTTTTACTAAAACCACCACCAGGAGCATAAATACCAAACCCTGCAGCACCACCCAAAGGGTCCTTTGACCTGTCAGTAAAAATGGGAACAAAACCACCCACCTGTCCCTCAGAAGAAATTCAACACACCCATCAGAACCACTCCTAACCATGTCATGCAAAGACAGGTCCACAACAGCTTTTTGGCTACAACCACGGAGGAATCAGCGCCCATATCAAACCCTGTGACATTGAAATCCTCCATTTGGTGTAGAAATTGTAAAATTACCAAAAAAAAAAAGAAAATCTTCCTCGTCAAACCCCCTCAAACAATTTCCAAATTCCCATGAACCTTCCTTCCCACCAATCCATTTATAAGACAAAACTCACAAATGCAGTTTTGTATATTTCATTCTCACTGTTTTTTCTCCAGAGTTGAAGAGCATGTTAGCTTATTTATCTTCTGAAATTTTAAAATTCTTACTGATCCTTCGGATTTCATTAACATACCTGAGAAATTTGTGAGACAGCGTTTTATCCGACACCACCCTGACATAATTATCTTTGTATAATATGCTAGTTTTTATTGTCCACACCCTTAATTAACCTGGATTTTAACACATTTTGATTTGAACATTCCTGCTGGCAAATCATCAAAAACTACTGTATGGTGAAAAGACTGAAAGGGGAGGCATGATGGTCTTTGTGCTTTGAGAAAAAAGAAGAGTCATGAACCTTGAACGACTGATCCACAATGTGCTCATGCACAGACCTAGATCATTTACATCTAAATGTTTCACTTAGTTGATTTGTAATATTAATTTTTTGGTAAAGCTGTTGAGGAAATATGGTTTTGGAGAAAATGAACAGCATTCTACTTTAGTTCTTTTTTTAAGCATTCTTCAGGTTAAAGCTAGAGTTATCAAACAATTGCTTTTTGGCAATTTTCATGTTTAACACTTTCCCCAATAGTCATAGTGGCAGGTATTCTATAGGTTTCATGCTGACTCAGAGAGCCTTGTCGCTGTGTATTTCTAAAAGCAATTTGACATTTAATTTTTCTTTCAAATGTTTTCATTTTTCTCTAAAATGTTCTTATTTACAATATCCTTATTTAAGCTCCATTTAAACTTCATATACCAATTTTGTTTTTAATAACATGCTTTTTCAGTGCCAGTGATTTTTAGCCATATGAGGCTATCACTGGTGATGTTCATTTCACATGAATAAAGCTGCAACAATTGAGCTAGTTTTACCATTTTCACCTAATATTGTATTGAAAAGCTCTGTTGCTAACAAGTCTCAGCACAGCTGTTAGAGATGGCATATGTGTTTGAGCGTGTCTGTTTAGCACGCAGCCTTTCATGAGTGTGGGGATGGAAACGAGCCAACAGAGTCAAAGTGTTAAAAGCCTTTGGCAGCTGGTGCTGGCAGGTAATCCAGTCAAGTGAAAAACAGACTGTTCCAGAAAATGCTTGGTTTTGAATTCAATTCTTGACATGAAGGAGTACAGAGACCTGCCCATCAACTGCAAATATCAACTCATGCTTGAGAATTGCTTAATAAATGTGATTTTGGAATCAATTATACATACGTAAAACATGTACACAATATCTACCACTCTGCCTGTGTTCTAGTTCTCTCTGCAATGCTTTCTACTGATTAGCTGACTCAGGTATATCCTAGTTCTGATTGACTAAACCCAGTGCTCTGGTAATCAGCAGAAAGTGATGGTAAAATTAAGAAAAATGAACATAAGAAACTGGAGAGATACTATAGACTCAAGGAAGAACGTGAGAAATCCTGGAAGGTGAAGGTGACAGTGGTGCACATGGTAACTGAAGCACTCTGGGGAGCAACCCCAAGCTGGAGGAGTGGCTACAGCAGATCCCTGAAAATATCTCAGACATCTCAGGCCAGAAAAGCACAGTGCTGGGGATAGCAAAAATACCATGCAGGACCCTCAAGCTCCCAGGCCACTGGCAGAGGACTCAAGCTTGGATGAGGAACCACCTGCAGAGGGTGAGATGTTTTTAAATTTGATAAATGGCAAACACAGTATATAACACTTTAGTACCTTTTTAGAAGGTCAAAAGCGCTAAACAGTCACAGTCCCATTACCTCGTGCACACACACATTTACACACTGATGGCACCTCCACTGCCAAACACTGGCATGATTTTAATACCACCAGGAGGACTGTGGAGTTCACTTCGAGACATGTTTTTTTTTGGTCATTTTTGATAGTATATGAATGATAACACAAAAACTTTTTTTCTACTCATAGTTAGTGGTTGGGTGAAGCAATTTATTGTCAAAAAAATCTGTTTACCCTTTGTAAAGCATAGTGACTCCATGACTTTATCTCCAAAACCTCTAACATGTGCTGTCTCTCTGATGTACTCATTCCTGATCCTATTCATATTGCTCACTCCTAAAGAGAACCTCAGCATCTGTATGAAGATGCTGTAGCAACAAGGGGGCCCAAGCCAGGGTCTCATTGTGCCGGTCCCAAGCCGGGATACAGAGGGTTGTGTAAGGAAAGGCATACGACGTAAACCTTTTCTAAATCAAATATGCGAATCAGACCTATAAAAATGCACACAAGTGCATGTAAGAAGATTTACATACATATGTTAACATGCAAGTTTGCAAATCATGCATTTGCATCTATGCAAGTAAATCTGTTTGCCTCAATTATCACCTCTTTTTCTTACATTTATTTCATGACACCAACTTTTGGTTCAAAAACAATATACAGACCTTTTCAAAAACTTGGAATATTATGGAAAGGTGTATTCATTTCCATAATTCATTCATTCATTCATTCATTCATTTTCCAATCCGCTTTATCCCTTTCGGGGTCACGGGGTTGCCGGAGCCTAACCCGGCTACTCATGGGCGAAGGCAGGGTACACCCCTGGACTGGTCGCCAGTCTGTCGCAGGGGTTCATTTCCATAATTCCTTTTAAAATGATTAAGCCTTTTTTAAGCCTTTTTAAGGGCTGCAGTGTTTAGTTGATTTCAGATATTTATTTGTTTATTTTTACCAGGGCTGAAAACATTAAAGCGTTAACGAACGTGATTAATAAAAAATTAATGCGTTAATAGTCACGAATGCTTGTTAATTACACTTCGCAAAGCAACCGTCTTCTGCTTTGTGTTTGATGGTTCAGGCATCCCTGGTGTGCGTTAATTTTTGCAAATGGACACTTCGTCGGGCATTTTCCCACTTATACCATAGTCAATTGCAAAATAAATCAATATTCAATAGATTTTTAGTACATTATTGATATTTCTTTGATTAGATCGCTTTCTCACAAAAAACGGACTATATCATGCATGGTGCGGCCCATAGTCACGTAACACTATGTGTCACTGAGACCTCAACTGCAGCAGCAAAGGAAAGCAGAAAGTTCACGTCTTACCGTTTGTTTTTGTCCAGAAGATGAAGCAAAAGTTTGATTTAAAGAGTGATATAGAACATTTGGTCTTTGTGACTTGAACGTCTTTTTTAGGTGCGCAGTCACACCCAGCACCCAATCAGATGTCCGTATTTATTCAGACCATTGTATATGTTCATTTAAAGTGCAGAAACACAATTTTTGTATGTTAAGGCTGCATATCAGCATCTATGTGTCTTTACAGTTCTGCATATCTAACTGTTGATGTACTTGTGCACACAAATTACACTTCTGGGATGTATGAATAAACATTTGATAAATGTAAAAAATTCAGACAATAAAAATGAAAAAAAAAAAAAAAACATTGATTAATCGTGATTATTCACAAACAAAAAGTGTGATTAATCTGATCAATGTTTTAATTGATTTACAGCACAAATTTTTACATAAACTGGGGTTCCAGTTAATAAAACCCACAAAAACAGTATTTAAAAATATGAATATTATTGAGAAACCACCATTTACTTCTCAGTTTTTGCAAAAGATACAGAAAGAGATTATGATCACATCAAAACCAATCATAATAAGTTTTTTTTAAACTGATATGTCCATCTTCAATCCTTCATTAGTATGGGCAGGGGCCAGGTCCTTGGACTGAAGAAAGCAGAGTTTACTAACACCAGCGCTGGACGTTGCAGCCCAAATCACGACAGACTGTGGAGATTTCATATTGGACCTTCAGCAGCTTGGGTTCTGCTTTTCACCAGTCTTCCTCCAAACCCTTGGACCTTGAATGCCAAACGAAAGACACACTTCCCTTTCATCAGAAAGCAGTACCTAGGTCCACTGGCCAAACGTTCAGTCCTTCTCCAAGCTCCAGTTTAGATGTTTCCTCCGTCAGTCCAGGCTCAGAAACGGTTTGACCTGAGAAACCTGACAGTTGTAGCCCATTTCCCGAGTGCCTCTCAACGTTGTGTGTCAACAGTCAGCCTACTTAGCAATGAACTTTTGTGGCTTACCCAGACCAAAGGAGATCGATGATGGCCTTCTGGCTAGTTGTCAAGTGTGAAGTGAAACAGATTTTGCATTGCATATCAGCGCAAGGCTGCTTTTCTTTGCTTCAGAATCCGCTGGAAAGACATTAATTGCACAAAGGGTTAAAGAGTTACAGTAGTTGAAAGAATGTAAACACTGGATCTTTACATTTCAGTCAAGAGTTAGTTGTTGAGTTCTTGTGTTATTATTTAGTGTAAGGAGTTAATATGACATGAATCAAATTAAATAAAAAAACCTAAAATGAAGTTTAAATTTAAGTTAAAAAAATAATCAAAGCAGATGAACACCTCTGAACCTTGTTTGGCTGAGTTAAAAAAAAGTACATATAAATAAAACATTTATATAGTTTTCTTTACTCTGTAAAGTATTTTCAATAACCCCAAAGTAAATATAGCTGCCAACATTTCCGACAAAAAAATACAGTTTTTCTTTTTTGTGTTAACATTCATTCATAAGGCATAAAAAAACAACTGTATGTATGTGTGCACACAAATACAGTAATCTTTACAGTCAGACATATACTGAAGTGAGGACATTCTGAATTGCACTGCAACCCAGGTGGTCAGGCTCACTCTTTATCTATCACAGGCATATCTACTTCTTTAAGCTCTTTCACATGTTACTAGTGGCAGTCTGGTTATTGTGTCATGATATGATATTATTAAGATTTCCAATACAGAAACAAAATGAATAAAAATGCCAGAAAAAACAAAGAAATGCCATGGTTGCTGCACCTAAGAGTAACATAGCCTGCCAGACACATCTAGCCTGCTATTGATATTCTAAATAGCTTCATGTGGTCAAAAACCATTCACCAAATAATATTAGTTATATATATAAAAAACAAATAAGTAAGAAAAGCTCTAATAAGAAGCCCTTAGGCAAGTACACCCCATGCTGTGAATAATAATCTGTGTGGCCGGCAGCCACTTAAAGGCCTGGTGAACAAAATGTCTTTCTGTGTTGGATGGCAATAAGAAAACCTCCTCCATCTCATAATGCATAAATAACAGTTGTGATTCAAAGAACATTAAGTACCTGATTTTCATGCTAAAATAATTGAGTGGAAGTGTGTAAACTGAAAGGTTGAAACAGGTGTTGCTACAAAAACAGGCATTCATTACTGAAATAGAATATGTTATCATCCATAAAGGGAATGTGCAGTCTATGTACAAGCAGGAAACAGGTCATAGAGGGTTGCCAGCTTGTTTGGTCAATAAAAGCTTGTTTGCATTAACACAAATGCTCTTTAGCTATGCCAATTTTGGTTAGTAGCCATATCAAGACAATCCGTCTTTAGTTGGTTTGCAGTGTGGATGGCAGGTATAAACTGATTAAAGAATAACTAAGCACACATAAAACCCTGTTACCCCATACTTTGAATAATTTAAATGTCTAATAAGTAAAAATCCCAAATCATAATCGAATATGATATTACCACAGGTTCTTTCTAAAGTAGAACTAAAGCAGATAACTTGAATACAGTACAAAAACAATTGTCTTAGATTATTGGGTTGTGAAATGATTGACTTTCCCAGACCAACTTAGCTGCTTTGTGAGCTTTTGATGGAGGTAACAACAAAATAACAAGACTTAAATACAAGTGACCTCAAATAGCAATATACAAGTTTTGTACCAAATATTTCGATTAAAATAACACGACCGAATACCTTTGTAAAATAAACATTTGATTAAATAACAAATGTGCTTTACCTGACCAGTTTTAAGACAGAACAGACAGATCCTTGTATTCTGAAAAAACCTCAGCAATGAGGCTACAGAATATATTTTTTAAGGTTGTGCTAAAGCTTCTGCCTGCCCTTTAATACTATTCATAGATTTCATATTATAAGCAAAATTACAGATGATTGTCATTCTTTTACAAATGATTTGATCCTCTGTTTATTGTTCATCTTTAAAAAATCAAACAGTAAAAAAACAAACAAAAAAAATAAAACTTTGGATGGTGGGTATTTGCGAAACCTTAATGAGTAAGATACAGAACTGAAGTACACACCAACTCGTGTATCAGTGTAGATCAAATGATTGACTGTAACACATTTAAAAGCCTTCACAGCTTAAATGTTTGTGCAGTTATTCCCAGTGTAATCCAGTGCCTGTATTAGAATATGTGCTGGCGTTTTGTGCTTTTCATGTGCTGACTCAGAGAAAACCAATGTGGCTAAAAATCCAGGTTGCTATAGCTTTGTGCAAACCCTGCAGAGGACCAGGAAGTCATATTGACAGATAATCCAATAAGCCGGTACCATCCTGTTCCTGGCAATATAGCCTGGTGAGTGAAAATAGTAGCTGGGAGGTGGCAGGAAGAGTGTCTCTTCACCTCTGTGAGCCTTGCTTGCTCCCCAACAGTCAGAGCTACTGCCTCCCGCCAAGTCATTCATTAACCTCAATGGAAGTGCTGCAGGAAGAGAGAATATAGAAAGAAATAGATGAGTTGAACAGTGTCTCTGTGGGAGGGAATGAATATCAGACAGAAATGGGGGAAGGGTCGGAACGTGTTTGCAATCCTGTTAAAACAACAGAGTCTAAATGCATTTGTTGTTCATGAGTTCCAATACAAATACCTGTATTACAGACTTAATTAACATTTACATAACAGTCACATACATAAAATGTTGTGTAAAGGCCTATTGATGTATACAAAAACTCTGAAATTGGCATTGTTACTCCTTACTTCAAATGTATCAAGCATTTAGTCTAAACTTTGATATACTCTGATACACTAGCACTTATAGTCAAACATGCATAGACTGTCCCTCTCAGATTTCACATAACGCATAATTGCATTACAAATTCAAGAATGTAACAGTGAGCGAAACGGAACACAGCATTTGTGGATTTACCAAATGTTAAACTGGACAGTGATCAAAAATAAAAAATTGAAAAAGGAAATCTCCCATGTTTGGTATTCTAGTTTTGTAGAAATAGATCCAACATTGTCACTTAAAAATAAAACAAAAATCTCTTTGAAAAATTGAGTGTCAGATGACTTAAAAAGAAACAAAAATGACAGCTAAATACAAAAAGGGATGCATTTTATAGAAGAAAAAAATGTAAGTTACTGTACATGCACCAAAGATGTACAGGTGGTGCTGACATATGTTGTCCTTACACTGCATTCTAGCCATTAGATAGGTTTACACACTGGCTCCTGATGGCTGCACGCAAATGCTTTACGCACGATATGCAGGTGATACACAAGATGCCAATAGTGTACTCTGATTGTCCCATTTTCTCATTTCTAACAGCCATGATGCGCCCAATAGGTGCACAGAAAGCACACACCTTTCCCTTGAACAGCACTAACAGCCCCCAAGCGAAGTGTGCAGGATCCGGGGGTTAAAAAAAAATCCGTAAGACGTGTCTGACCTACTTCCCCTTACTTACCCTTAGAAGTTTTTGGATTGTCCAGGCCTGTGGGGGGTTGTAGTCACGATGGGTTGCATCTTAAGGGGAGAGTAGGTGTGTCTTGCGATTCACTTTAGGCTCATGCTGCCACCTTAAGAGATGTCATGAAAATGGAACTTATCGTTGTTGTGCCAGTTGTAAGTGTATTGTAAAGTGTTTGTAGGGATAATGTCAGTTACATGACCTTAAGAGATACGGGTGATCGTTCCATGCCCTTTACACAGTACACACCAGTTGTCAGTAAGGTGTGTTCACTGGCTCCTTACTGTGATCTCTTTTTACTTGAATGGTACTAAAGGGGTCGCTATGTAGGATTCAGGGAGGCAGGGGTTGAAAAAAGGAAAAATCTGTACGACACACCTGCATCTCACCTACTTCATTCCAACTTATCCTCACAAGTTTTTTTAAAGGTGTATTCAGACCAACACATTTGGTTTTGCTTAATGTGAACCAGAGCTTGTTTTCTTTGATAATCTGGTACAAATTTTTGGTCAGCAAACACCCAAGCAAACTTTAGTCTGTAACCAGGAACCGCTCTCTGACCTTTTTTGCAAGGCTCAGTGTGCTGCTTGAGTCTAATGTGGGTTGTTATCAATGAGCGTCAGGTGAGGGGCAGTAGGGAGATGTAGTGTGTTAATACTCTGGAGTACAGACTCCTAAAAGTAGCAACTGATGAGTCGTGGACAAATGTAAAGCAACAATGAGACACAGCAACTCATTGAAATGTGGTCGGATGAATGCAGGCTCATTAAATAGCTTTAAGCTTGATACACATTGCTTCTCACACTGTTTTCTCACCAATTTATATGTCATTAAAACTTGGCAACGTATTTTCTTAGCCTCCGTCTTGCAGGATGCTTCAATCAGAAGCATGCTTCAATCAGCAACACATAGCAGTAAAACATGTTGTACCTACATTTCTTGTCGTCTACATTTGTGACCACACCAACAATTAAAAAAAAAAAAAATCAGGTAGCGGATGAAACCTAGAAGATTCTGGCGATGCCTCCTCATCATGTGGTGGCAGTTATATTTGGGACTGTAGCCTAAATTAATTGTCACTGCAACTTGTTGCCTGCAGCATGCACATGTAAAAAATGTGCATTAACATTTATGCCCTACAGGCTCATCGAGTGGTTTTTAATCTTGATATTTCCTGTGGGTCACCAGTGTGCCCTGTACAGGTTTGCCCATTTTTTGCCCACGGACAGCCCGTATCCACCTGTAAGGGCAGTTTTGACTAAGGCATGAATACATTCAGAGTTTTGATGTTGCAATTTTTACAAAATCAAAAAGCTTAAAAAGTATTACTGGCTAGCTTCAACTGGAAAATGCCTTATTTTCCTTTTCTTTTTTTATTTTCATCAGAAGGCTCTTTGGGCATTATAAACAGTAACATCAATGTACTTTTGTTTAGAGTTGCAATATTGCACTAACAATGTATAACAAAGCCTAATTTAAAAGATAAAGTAATACAATTCTACAATCCTATCATAAAAGCGTCTATTGTTGTAAAATCAAAAAGAACATTTGCATTTCCTGCTTTTTATTTTAGGTTGAATCTCATATATATATATATATATAGATAGATATTATTGTTTGATCTAATGAAAATAATGCAGTGCATGTATTTTACCCACATGCTTTTTTCAATTCTCTAGTTTATGTCCCCAAGAAGGTGTCAAAAAAACAATATCATTAGATCAATCATACCTTGAAGAATGTAAAAAAAAAAGAAAAAAGTTATATTGTATGAGTTGAAAAACGTGCAAACAGGATCCAAAAGAAGCATCACAATTTTTGAAATAAAAAAACAAAAACACTATGACAGTCACTGTCAACAAAAGACAGTATAACAGATAGTTTAGTCAAACGGGAACGGAAACTTTTTGAAGTGATAAGTTTAGAGTTTAAAACTATAGGGGAGAGGACAGTTTTCCGAAAAGAAAAAAGGAGATGAAAAAGAAAGGGAAAGTGCTAGAAGTAAAAATAAAAAAAAACATGCTCATGTGTGAGGAGCAATGTGGTATTTTAGTTGTCAGTCACAGAAGTGAAAAGTCCTACAAAAACCTAAATACAAAAACATCTTCTCTCCTGCCAACTCTCTCCTTTGTGTATTTGTTGTTCTCAGCACAGCAGCTGCACAAAGACATATATACATATCCTCCCTCAGAGGAACCACATTCTGCTCCCATGGTGAGAGTGAACAGAAGGCCACTGCTCACATTTGTCCACTGGCTCTTTGCTGTGCTAGAAGCTGGGCCAGAGCCATCTGTAGATGGCACTGTAGCACCATAGAAAAACACTGAGCTGTCACATCAACCTCACACACCATGTGCTTGGTGTGTTGCCATGTGCACCCATAATCATGATTTTGTGAGAAATTTCTAGTCCTCGGTACAAAAATGATTCCCCAGAACACACGTGTGGATTTTTCAAGAAACTGCTTGAATTGTGCTGTAGCAATGTTCTCTGACAGTTTTGCCACTAGATAACGATGTTGGGAAGAATATTTCTTTGTTTCTCCGTCTTGTGCCATGACAGCAGGGGATTGGTGCACACGTCCACGTTTACAAGTTCATCTACATGTACAAGAAACACGTCCCAGGGATACAGAGCTGAGCTACTGATTGCTATCACAGTTTTAAAATGACATTTTATATGTCTACAATGTTACTGTCAGCGAAATGTCTCCACTGCTGAAAGCAAACACACTCAGCTCCTCTTTGTTGCTTGGCTTTTGCCTTCTTGTTAAACTTGCACATATAATACTAGGATTTGGAAAAAAAAAACAAAACAAAGCAAACAAAATCAGAGAGAACTTTTTTTTAACCAAACAGGCGAAAAGAAAGTGTTGAAAGAAGAACATGTGAAAGGGACGTGTAAAATTTGTCCCGCTCAAACCTTGAGACCGATGTTCAAAGGAGCTCCTGCTCCGTCGACCAGAGGAGAGGAGAAGGTTGCTGAAATAGATGAGTTGCTTAGGGCTGTACACACACTGAACAGATGCAACTGCAGCACTTCCTTAATGGTGTTCCTCACGCCATAACAGTGGGAATACATCTGGAGGGTTAGTGTGTGTTTGTGTGTGTCTGCTCGTACAAATTCAAAATTCTTTGAACTTCTAACTTCTAAGCTCAGTACGGTATTATGGGATTTCCTTTGTCTATTTTGTGATTATCAAGTCAAAGAAGATAGGATATTTGGTTGGAATGTAGCTGAGGGGGGTCATACCACTGTATAAGTGTCCTAAAGGATAGTGGCTCTTTCCTATTAAAAATGTGATCTTGAACTTACCACAATATGTTTGCAATTAATAAAGAATGAAGTGCAGTCATACCTACTGGGTAGTTCGTTTCCGCCTCAGATTTTAGATGCTCTGTGATCACATTGGGATGTGTGCACACATTTATTTTTTTTGATGCAAAATGAATGCATATTTATCCTTTTTGTTTTCAAGACAAGATCAATACCAATTTTCTTTGATGTGTATTAGGAATCTACAACATTTTAGTTTGAATGAACTAACAATCTGTTTACACACAATTAATCTTTGTGTGTATGCTACAAATAGACATTTATCTTTTTTTCTGTTTTTATTTTTTAATAGTATTGCATGGGCTTCATGGTAGTGTAGTAGTAACCACTCTCGCCTCACAGTGAGAAGGCCCTGGTTTGAATCCCTGGCTGGGTCCTTTCTGTGTGGCGTTTGGATTTGTGGGTTTTTTCTTCAGACTGTCTGGCTTCCTCCTGCAGTCTAAAAACACTCTTCAATGCTTCATAGTTTGATTGATGATTCTGAATTGTCCCTTTGGTGTGTATGTGTGTGTGTTGTTCTAAGTTGGAGTGGCAAATCATTCAAGATGGATCTTCCCTTTGCCCAAAAAAAAGCTAGGATAGGCTCCAGCAACCTTGTAACCCTGAAAGAAATAAAGTGGGCCTAGAGTATGATGTCACAAGGCATTGCAATCCTGCGCGACACTAGAAAAAAAAACTAAACTAAAGTAATTGAAAAAATAGAAGTGTGATTAAGTGTGCTGATTGGGAGGTCTTGGAGAAAGTACATTCTGGACCAAATTATTTTGAGAATGTTTCCTGCCTTGTGTAAGACTATTTGTGGCTGGAAACTTTTTTTTTTTTTTTTTTTTTTAAATCAGATTTATTAGGGCTGCACGGTGGCGCAGTGGTTAGCGCTTCTGCCTCACAGCAAGAAGGTTCCCGGTTCAAGTCCTGGCTGGGGGACCTTTCTGTGTGGAGTTTGCATGTTCTCCCCGTGCATGCGTGGGTTTTCTCCGGGGACTCCGGGTTCCTCCCACCGTCCAAAAACATGCTTCATAGGTTAATTGGTTTCTCTAAATTGTCCCTAGGTGTGAATGTGAGTGTGTATGGGTGTGTGATTGTGGCCCCTGCGACAGACTGGCGACCAGTCCAGGGGTGTTCCCTGCCTTCGCCCATGAGTAGCCGGGTTAGGCTCCGGCAACCCCGTGACCCCGAAAGGGATAAAGCGGATTGGAAAATGAATGAATGAATGAATGAATCAGATTTATTTCTTTTTTGAAGACACACTTGGCCCTCTCACCTGCAGATTCTTAATCTGCCTCTCCTGCTTACCTCACAGGTTGTTCTTTTATCAAATGTGGCTCTCATATTTGGCCTCCTCTATCCTTCAATATGTTCATCTTGATTCCTCTATATTTTCCTGCCAGAATCCCCACCCCCTACCTCCAGCTCTAACTATATCTCTTCAATACTTCTAATCCTTCCTCTTTTCTGTCTCTTCTCTCCCTCACAGTCCTTCCACCTATTTATCATTCTCTTCCATCCCATTTTTTGTCTAATCCATATTCATGTAATTTCTATATGGCAGCCGGGGGCTGCTGTTAGGGATTGTTACTTTCTGTTAAAGGTCTTGAAAGCTTGCCTGATTTACAGTAATAACTTGGGATATATCCAGAAATGCCATTATCGCAGGATGAGTGTGCACACACATAAACACACACAATTTCCTACCTCATACAGCCGCCTTCTTTCCATCATCTTGCTTCCCATTTTCTGTGTACTTCTAAGGCTGAGCCACTTTAACATCCAGGCATACAATTCTGTGATTTGTAATGAAATCACTGGGGAGTCTGCATCGTCTGTCTGCTGATGTGCATGCATGCCTTTATGTGTTTTTCAGAGTGTATTGGTTTCCTTTACACTCGCATGTCTGAAGCTGTGAGGTAAATGGGAAATTCAGATATTAAAGAGCCATCAATTTATGAAGCAACAAGGGAAAATTGATTGAATTTGCTCAGAGTTACAATAACTACACAGGTTGTGAAAAAAAAATCAAAGCTTGCTTGATGTGCTAGGTGTCATGACGTACGTTGTGCAGTATGCCGGTGGGATTTGATCCAAGTGATGAAATTTGTTCTGAGTCGCGCAATTAGCTGTTTTTTTTAGGGATCCTGCGATGGAAGCCTTCATTACCTGTCAGAGTATTAGTATGAGCATGTCAGAGATGCATCAGAAATGTCAGTGATGCAAGGACATACACAGATATTACACCTAAAAATGACAGACCAAACAGACAAGATGCACCACTGTGTTAAAAAAGATGATAGTTTTGCTTGTGGTATTAGTTAAGTCGATTTTTTCCATTTTTCCAACAATGTATTACACATAGTATGACATCACATATGATTTTGTCAATGCTTAGTTATTTTTAGCTAAATTAAAGGAGAAGTAATGCATCCAATATTGAAAGCAAAGTCAAGATCTTATTCTTTATTCATTCATTCATTCATTCATTTTCCAATCCGCTTTGTCCCTTTCGGGGTCACGGGGTTGCCGGAGCCTAACCCGGCTACTCATGGGCGAAGGCAGGGTACACCCCTGGACTGGTCGCCAGTCTGCCGCAGGGGCCACAATCACACACCCATGCACACTCACATGCACACCTAGGGACAATTTACAGTGACCAATTAACCTATGAAGCATGTTTTTGGACGGTGGGAGGAAGCCGGAGTACCCGGAGAAAACCCACGCATGCACGGGGAGAACATGCAAACTCCACACAGAAAGGTCCCCCAGCCAGGACTTGAACCGGGAACCTTCTTGCTGTGAGGCAGGAGCGCTAACCACTGCGCCACCGTGCAGCCCATCTTATTCTTTACTCTAACAATTTTCCTTGAGGGCATATTGACCTAAAACTGTCAGTCAATTATTTTTTTTACAAATATCTGATATGCACAGTCCCCACTAGTTACTTGCCTGGCGGCTCCTACCAGCCAACAGTAAATTACTTCTGCTCAGATGGCTTTAAACAGTAAATGTTTTATGCCATTCTCCATCACACCCAACTCCATGAACAGCTGCCACACTATGTGAATTTTTAATGACAACGTCTTAATTAAAATTTTGTTAAATATGCATAAATACAATGCACTGACCTTTTCGAGCATCTCTACAGTTCACCTTGAGACTGACTTTATTAATAAAATTAAGTGGTAACTTCAAAATAGAAAAACAGCCAGACTTTTGCTGAGATTCTCTGCAGATAACTAAATGCATACAACCATCTATTTGGGAATCACACCCACACACATCTGAGCACAGGGGGGGATAATCGCACATGATAAAAAGTAAAGCAAACAAAGACGAGCCAAATGAAACGAGTAAGGCATTGTCATCTGCTCCCGGAAGAGTTGAGTCAATTAAACGTTTCTTCATTCTACTAAGGACAAATTATATTTGCGACAGAAAGAGTGATTGAGAGACAGAGAAGGAGTCAAAGATTGCCTGATTGCTTTTTGAATGAAGAGAGCTTTCAGGGCCAGTTGGGGGAAATAGCTCCTTCCATAACAGGCAACAGATCGTGCACATTCTGGCTAAGGCATACACATTTGATCATGCACATGTACTTGTCACTACATTGATAACAAGAAGGGGTTGAGCATGTCAACTGGGGAGAGCCTGTGGGATTTAAAAATCAAGGAAAAGAGAGAGACAAACAGAAATTCAGCAATCTTACGAGTGGTAATGAGCCCCCCAACTGCCCCCACCGCTGCTTCTCCAAACCTTTCTTCCCTTCATCACCTTCCTTGCTTTCATTATTTTAAAATGAAAATGTGAAAGATGAGCAATGAAGGCTTTAAGGGAAACACCATGGCAAATCAATATTGTAAAGCTGTGCAATTTAGCTTGGTTGATGTTTGAGTAGCAGAAGACTAAATCCATAGAAAACTCTGTTGCTCATATGTTGTTCAATCTCATCTCTTGAGATCAGTTTGAGCGTCTCATATTTGTATCATTCTGTGATCATTTGTTTCTGAATTATTTCTGCTAAGGGTCCCTAAGTAGCAAGAGTTAAGCCAAAAAGAAAAAGTAAATCACAAAGACAAATGAGGTTGAGTTGAGATAACTTTTTGAGCAATACTTAAGAAGTGGGAGAAACAGAAGAGATCTCATAATAGTATGGCTCTGATCTCAATTATCTCTTAGTCATTTACCCCGGGCTCACACCTAATTCGGTCCGGCTCCGGTGTTGACGCCAGAGTCTTTACGTAGCATGAAAAGTGTGAGAGGAACTCACACTGCATCCAGCCTCTGCGGTATGGCTGCGGTCCATATCCATTTCGTTGGTTTCAAATTATTGCTAGAGCTGAGCCATAACACTTTGTTGTGAAGTTTGGCAAATTTATGACCTAAACCGGAAATCATGCGAGCGAATGTAAAGTGCATCCGATAAATTATTAAAAATAAATCCTATTTTTCCCCTGTACTCGCTGTTTTCAGCGTGTTGTAAGCATTATGTCATTTCCGCCAACACGGGGTCACAAAGTGTATGGTAGAGCGTAATTTCAGCTAAATAACACCATGGACGATAAGCGAGTGATCACCGAGATCCAGAACTGCCCCATCATTTTTGATACAACGCAACCTTTGTGTAAAGATACCAGCAAAAAGGACAGAGCCTGGGCTGAGATATCGAACGCTGTTTGTACAAAAGTTTTTATATTTCTTAGGTATTTTATTTTGAAACTGACCTATGAGTGAAGTCATTTCCTTTCTGAGTAAGTCCCTTTTTGAGATTGCACCTTCACATATATTGTTATTGCTGTGTGCGTGCATAAGCTAAAGTAAGTTCAGATACATGTTTTTTTTCTGATATTATTTTGAGATTTCTGAAGTGTTCCTTGATTGAACGTTTTATTATTATTATTGTTCTGTTTATTTTTAAGATTGAATGCCGTGGAATATTGTTTAGTGGTTAATTGATGACATTGCAAGTCATGGCCTTTTATTAGGATATTCTATGGTTTCCTGCTCTGAGCTATAATTTAAGTATATTGAGAAGTCTGTTTATCCCTTTTACATGATTGCCTTGGTATAACATTGCCACTTTCCCCAACATGTGTTCAGTGTTTAATCAGCCTACTGACATACAGTACATATAGATGGAAAAAAACATTGGAGTGATGCCACCCAAAGAAAATGTCTTGCCTATGGTTCCAACAAAATTAAGTCGCCATTTTCCACGGTGCGGATTTCGCCATTTGGAACCAGATGGCAGTAGTAGGCAGTGATTGGTCTGAGTCATAATTTCTATGGCAACCACTCCCACTAATCAGGAATGAGCTTGTTGGAATGCCATACCCCTTCCACGGAAAGCGGGCTCAAGTGAATATGTCAAACATTTTGAACATTAGAGGTGGGGGCCAGCGGGCACCATATGCTTCTACTGAGGCATCTGATTGGTCAATATAACTGGAAAAACTTGTGATAAAGAAAATATATCATGAAAAAAATATTTGATTTAGCAAGAACATGTTAAAGAGGTACCAGAGCAAGAATGCTTATTCTGACAAACACTGAGTTACTTCTCAGTTACAGCTAGTACTGAGTAATAGCTGTTTATTTTTCAAAAGAAGTCTATTGGATTTTGGCTTTGTGGAACCAGTGGGTACTTCCTATTTGGAACTCGAGGGGAGGAGGGGATAATCAGTACAGTTCTCTCTATATAATGTCTATGATTCAGACGAGACCCATTTGAAAGTGAAAGTGAACCAAAGTTTGGTGCCCCTTATGATCCGGGAAAAAAATTAAGTCTGAATACACCCATAGCTGAGTTTGACAGCTCTCTGTCCCGCATTAATCCGAGAGGTCAAACATAAAAGCAAGAATAAAATTAAGGTACCTTTTTTTATTATTGTGTAAATGAAAACAAAGTTCAGCAGGCCCTTTAGGAGGCCCAAGCAGACTGCTTTCCCATCCCACACCGGCTCTCTGTCTGGCAGCGAGCTCCTCTCATAGCGAGTGTGTACACTTCAGTTCTATAGGTCCTGCGACAGACTGTCTAGCATACCGGCCTTGGTCCAACAGCAGCAGAATGGACAGGCTCTGGAAACCTCCCTTCCCCGAAAGGGATCAAGTAGGGTAAGAAAATGAATGAATGAATTCAGGAGAACTACGGATTGATCCACTATAAAAACCAGGAAATCGGTTTGTTCCTTTTCTTTCTGCAGCTGTTTCTCCCTTTCACCCATCTGCTTGCGCCATTCTCAAATATAATTAGGATTCACCCTAAATGTGGTTCAGATTTCTCACCAGAATGTTCTTTGGTATATTCCACCACAAAAAGTTTAAACAAAATGGATGAGCCATGCGGCACTGGCTCACAACATGAATGCCACAGACACCCAGCCCCCAGCCGCTGCCTGACTGAGTACGTGACACGCGTGCAGGGGTGTGGAGCCACTATTAGAGACCACGTCTCATAAAACCAACACTTGTAAGGTCGAGCGTTTATTGGAGACCGGCGTCTATTAGAGACATTACTGGAAGATATACGGTGAATCAAAAAATGACCGTGACTTCTGCCTAACTCCAAAAATCCGATTGTTATTGATTTAACCTCAAATAATTATTCTGGCTTTACTGGTGCAACACAAAAAGGTACAATCTCAATCTGTTACTCCTAATCCCTGTGGTATCTTTAATCCTATATAATTCCATGTTACAACTATAAATGTATCATTTTTTGCCAATTTCTGAATTTATTTATTTTTTAATGAAGAGCTACTTTAGCCTTTTTGAAATGTTTCAACACACAGAACATTTAATACAGATGGTAGTTTTGAAATAAGGGCAACCCAAAGTATCAGTCTGGGTCAAAGTTAAAATATCAATTGTTGACAAATTTTATTTTTCAAAAGGGGGCATTCGTTGTCAAATGTAGGTGGTCACGTTTCTGTGTTTTTTTTTTTGTTTTTGTTTGTTTGTTTGTTTTTTTTTGGGGTGGGGGCGGCAGATGTTGTAGTAACGTGTATGCTACACATAGAGGACCTCCTTGGTGTCAGTCTGCCTGATTTCAGCATTAAATATTTGTAGGGGGGCTGGAGTTATCCTGGGTTCCAATCAGAAGCTCAGCATGCTGAAGAGAAAAGGCCCACAGGTCTGACTCCAACAATGTTGAAAAAAGAAGTATAAATAGAGAACGGAAGAAGCAATTCTCTATACCAGCAGTTACACAAGATTTTTCTACTCTTTTCCAGATGCTTCAAGCGCTTATGATGTGTTATAGAGGTTTTTGCCCACAAGGTGAGGCGTATGCAATTAATTTACAAATAAAGGTTAAACTTTTGTGTGAAATTTGTTTTTGTGCACATGGTGATGTGTTAATGTTATGGTATGCCTGTAGCATCAACTTGGTGTTTTTTGGGAGACATTCTAAACCACTATACATTCTTCATTGTCCTAAATGAACCTGCTATGTTTATTAAAAAAATGCTGATAGGAGAAATTAAACACAATCAGTGATTGGCAAAAATATTGGGTTAAAATGTTTATAAATTGGACTCTGACAGAGTCAGTGCCTCACCAGCCACGCACCCCACTGTACACTACTGGTCATAAAAAAACATTTTCTTCTCATTTCAATAAAAAAAAGTCTGGCTCAATCATTGGTTCATGTCATCAATGCACTCTGTTAGTAGATTCTGTTAGCTCTTTCTTTCCAAAATGAGATGTAGCCATATCTGCAGATCCTCTGCACAACAGTGAAATCAGACCATTTGTTAGGCTACAACAGATCCAAGTGGCAGCAGACAAACAAACAAACAAACAAACAAGAAAAGGGCCAAGAATAGAACTTTGCTGTACTCTTCAGGAAGCGGAAGCCACTAAGGAAGATGTCTCATCAATCTTGACAGAGACACTTCTCCCTGTTAAATATGGCTTAAACCAGTCAAGTGCAAATGCTGACATGATGCTTTAAGCATGAAAAGAAGGACCTATAGTCTTAATGGCATCTTTCAGGTCGAACAGCAACTGAATAACAGGCTGTTTGGCATCAATGAAAACAACAATACCATTGTGTAAGTTAGCAAGAGCAAATCTGTGCGTGCCGAGATCTAAAATCAGACTGAAATTCTCAAAAATAAAATACTGTTATTAAAAAGATTGTAACTGCTTAAAAACAAAATTTGAATTTAAAAGACAAATCGAGAACAAAGAACAGAGAAGTCAAAGGACTAAATGAATGGAATTTAATACCTGTTTCTAATAAACACTGGACCGACTTCCAAATTTTTGGAATAAACATCCGGGCTTCCAAAGGTAGGATCTTTTCAAAAATGTGGATATTTGTTTTTGTGTGTGAAATGCAGACACGCTGCCGAGGCCTGATCTGGGTTGATGTCATGAAATGGACGGCACCAACAACGAGCAAAAGGCAGAGCCTCAGAGATCGAGTTGTGGATAGGAAAAAAGTTTATTAAAAAAAACTCATATTTCATAAATAATTGGTTCTTTTGTGTGCCAAAGATAATTAATATATTATATATTTTGAAATAGTTTACTCTGAGAGGCTTCAGAAAAGCATGATATAGGCCATTTAATTACAGCATGATACAAGCAGATGCAATCAAACTTAAGGGTTACTAAAAGTCAGAAGTCCAGGCTCAGCAATATGAAATGCTCCCGCAACAAACAAGCAGTTTGTGGGTTTTACAAATTTGACAATCTGAGGCAAGGGTCAAAAAGGAGAACAACTCAAAATGATCAAACACACCAGAAATAAGAGGTACTTTTTGAAAAATTTCTGTTAAATTGGAAGCTACAATCTGCTTGACAAAGTCCACTTTATCAAGAAGAAAAAAAAAAACGAAATTTCTCACAAGAGAAATTAAGAGACAGCTGCTATGGCTAAAAACAATGTGTTTGCAAGGGCATTAATTGCATCAAATAGCACTCTTGGACTGTATCTATTGGTAGAGATGATGTCAGAAAGTAACTGTGGTTTGGCCTCTCAAACACAGCTCTGAAATTTTTCACAATCTTCTCCCATCCTGGTCAAATGGCACAAGAGTTGATGGTAAATCAGGGGTCAGTTCATGGCTTGGATGGCCTTTTTTGAGGCAGTGCAGGAGTGTCTAGAATCTGAGAAGGTGGTATAAAGTAAAGACAGCATGTTATCAAGATAAAGGGGAGAATCCAAGCAATGCAGTACAAACAACTGGGCATCTTAAAAAGCAGAGGAGCATTATTATGTTGTTGAGGAATTTATGTTTAAAGAATTGGCGGAAAAAAAATTATTTAGGATGAAAGTTCTATTTGCCATGCATCTAAAATTTAGCAGAGAGATGCAGGCAAGAATTAAATCAGACTGCTGACAGGCAAAACCGATTGACTGGTGAAGAAACTCCAGTGTATGTCCTTGTCTGTGGATTCTCAGATGTCAGAGTCAGGGAAGCCCAAGGGAATCCCAAACTCGAAAAGCCATCAGTAGCAATAATCTATAGATCCTCTTACTTGGTAGCCAGTGCAGTCTCCAAGATGTTTAGGCAGTTGCAGTTTGTGTCATGAATGAAGTCAAAACGGCCTTCAAATGGCAGGAAACACTGCCACAATTTTCAAGATGGTGAATGTAAATAGAAGAGTGCACCAGGTAAGGAGGAACAGACATGGTGGCTGTGTCTTTGCAGAATATGTTTAAATGAGTCAAATGATAGATAAAATACTAGTAATAGTAACACTTCCACAAGCAGTAAAAACAAAATTGAGCATATATGGGAAACAAAGGTTGATGGCTTGCCTAAAACAATTATGTCATTTTGCTTTAGCATTCTAACAGACGATGAACACAAGTTTAAAAATAAATTAGCCATTTTACAGTCACATCTATTACTGCAAAACACCCCCCAAAAAGGAGCTTTTAATCACAGAATCAATTGTCAGATGTCAAAAAAGTCAGAAGATGTTACTTAAAATAAAGCTAAGTTTAAAACCATGTGTCAAGATTTTGATCTTGACTATCCTTTCTTTTCTGCTTATTTGGATCAAATGTTTCTATTTTTATTTTTACACAACTCTCATGACACAATGTTGGAAGTAAGATAATTAAACCTTTGCTGGTGTACCATGGAAAATCACAAAAACAAAATGCCACAACGCGACAAGTGTCTATTTGTACACAAATCACTGATATTGTGGAATCAGCTATATGACAACTTTTCCTTTCAGCTTGATCCTTCAAGGCTCAGCACAGTGAATCCTTCAAATTCATTTCGGTGAATCAGCTAAGTGACAGTTGCTCTGTTACTAAAGATGTTTTTTTTATGTGTTCAATCTCTCATTCTGCATTCATATGTCGTTTGTTACTACACACACAAAAAAAAAAAAAAAAAAAAAAAACACTGGTAAGAAATGTTAGATTGTTCTACACTGTGGTTGAGTTTCAACACAATAGGATACTAAAATGTTACAAAGACAATGTTATGCTGACTTGGCCCATGTGGTGTCTTAGGGTTTTCTCTTGCCCTTTTCAGGAAAAGATTTAGTAGAATTTCTCAAACCCTGTAATGTTTCATAAATGCTTGAAAGGGGAATGTGCTGATACATTTAGAAAATGAATTAAATGCACTACTTCTAAAACACTATTGGTGGCACCTCTAAGATAAAAGGAACAGATGAGTTGCAAAAATAAAACGATTTTTTCACCAACCTTGACAACTTCTCCCAACAAAAAATGTGTGGCTAAGGTAACAACATTGTCTTACTCCTTATCAAAAGAAAAGTTTAATAACCTCAAGGATGGTCAAATGTACCTCACAGTTTAAGTCTGACAGGTCATCAATGCTTCTTATGAAAGGAGACAAGGGCAACAATTTTGCCACCACATTGGTACGGAACTAAAATGGTTGAGTAAAACTTAGGACTCCGTGGAGATTTGGATATGGAGGCCTTGCACTACAATAAAACCCAACAATAGAACGAGAAGTCAAATAAACAGAAAAACAATAATAGACTTTAACATAAGGAATTAAAATATTGATTGGCCAACAAAACAAAAATTAGGATGGCTTGGGTTTAAATAAGTTTGACTATGAGTGAAACCTGAATTGACAAGAGCCATTACTCTGCAGTTGTAAGGATTGCAAAGCTCGCATCCCACTTGGGGGACATGACCACAGACATTAAACATCACACTTTCAATTTCCAGTTTCAGAATCAACTTATCTGACACCCTCTTCAGAGCGATAGCTTTTTATAAAGTAAACTCCTCCCTCAGGATTACTCAAATTCTTTTCCTCTTTAAATTCAGACCATGATAATACAGCTTAAACCTGCTAAGCCTAACCCTACTCCATTTCCAGTTGATCTTTGGAACACACTTAATATCCACCTTTCTTTTTTCAATCATATCAACCAACTCTGTAGTTTCCCTTGTCAAATTCCCAGATTTAAAGTTCTTACCCTAAGTCATACAATTCTGCCTTTTATTTGCTTTCTTTTCCACATTACCATTACCAGCCTTTCTCTCCTTCAGTTAACAGTAGAGTAATTTCCACCATCATCCTATTGGCCAACACCACCATTGGCAGTCGTTAACTTTTGCAGTGACCAGTGTTACCTTAAAAAAGTAATTAATTATACTCACAACTTAATCTAACTAAAGTAATCAAACTAGTAACTGAATTACTCTTTAACAAAGGTAATCAGATTGTAAGAAAAGCTACGTTTTACGTTACTGTGGAAACAAAGCTGCTGTATGACAAAACCTGGGTTATTCTGTTCAGTTTTCACAAGGCAATTCACATAGGTAAAAATGTAAAACATTATAAAGTGTGCGTAACTCTACAAAAGACAGTCAGTGTCTAAGAAATAATAACTAAAATGCAAGAATTTGCATTTATCACAACTGGACCTTAACAAGGTCCTGCATAGAGCTAAAAAATGTCAAAAGAAGAAAGAGGGGCAATAATTTCAGCTGCCAATTTATTGAAAATCAGTTAAATGAAATGGACGTGTTCATCTGAAAAAAGATCACACCGTTTAAAAGCCGGAATTTGCAGCAAAGTTTTTCATTCAAAAACATTTTTGAATAAGCATCATGATGACAAAAACAGAAAAGATCAATTTCTTTTAATATTTGTTGAGCTGCATAATAGAGGTCTCTCGCAACATGCCATCGCTGCTGAGGTTGGGTGCAGTAAAACGGTAGTTTTGAATTTTTTATAAGATCCCGAGGATTACGTAAAAAAAAGTCAAGAGGCACTGAGTTGGAGGATGGGCTGTCTGCCAAGACACGAGATGATATTTGACCCAGATTAAGACCATCA
The DNA here is from genome assembly GCA_036245035.1 of Adrianichthys oophorus. Taxonomy (NCBI): domain Eukaryota; kingdom Metazoa; phylum Chordata; class Actinopteri; order Beloniformes; family Adrianichthyidae; genus Adrianichthys; species Adrianichthys oophorus. The sequence goes on from BSAI01000021.1 coordinate 248,560, forward strand.
CTAGTGCTGATTGTTGCCCAGTAACAGTCAGACGCTCTTTTAAGTGTGGGGCTTAAAAAACAAAAAGCGTCTACAATGCCACGTCTCCATCAGCGCTGCAAAGTTGACTAGTTGAACTTTGAGACAGATCAAAAAACATGGGAAAGTGGAAACAAGTTATCTTCTTGGATGGGAAAATGTTACTAGCATGACAAAGTGCTGTAGAACACAGGGCAGTTGACACAAAAAGACATAAACTTAGGTTAAAACAATGAAACGTCATAAAACACAATCAATTAAAACCAACAACAATCAAAGAATTTAACATGGAAGGAAACCTTGTGGCTAATACTTTGAGGAGGCATTGTATTTATTACAAAGATAGAAAAGGTAAAAATGTACAAATGACAAACCATTAAGAACATCTGCTGATGGACCCATTATAAAGAAATAGTTTGAGTTAGTGTTTTTTGGGTGGGGCAGTGGTTAGTATTTTTGCTTCACAGCCAGAAGGCTGATGTTCAAGTCCCAGTAGGGACCCTTCTGTGTTAGCATGTTCTCCCTGTGCATGTGTGGGTTTTCTCCAGGTACTCCAGCTTCCTCCCACCTACCAAAAAACATACTTCTTAGGTGAATTGACTCTAAATGTTCCCTAGGTGTGAATGCAAGTGTGTATGAGTGTGTGATTGTGGCCCTGCAACAAACTGGTATCCTGTCCAGGGTGTACCCAACCTTTACCCAACAGCAGCCGGGTTAGAATCTGGCAACCCCATGATCCCTTACGGGATTGGATGGATGGATGGATGGATGGATGGATGAATGGATGGATGGATGGATGGATGGATGGATGGATGGATGGATGAATGAATGAATGAATGAATGAATGAATGAATGGATGGATGGATGGATGGATGGATGGATGGAGTGTTTTTGTGTCATAGCTTAATGTTGGTCTTAAAAGACACCTGACCACAGTGGATGTGGCTGAAGTTTTTTATGATGCAATACACAACAGATGTGTGATTGTTGGGTACCTTAGGGACACTTGCTTTTGTAACAGACAGTTCTCTGAATGTCAGTGGAAATGGAAAGAGGTTACTGAGGAAGACAATGTAGTTCTTAAATGAAGAAAATAGTTTAAAAAGGACCTCTACAAAAACTTTGAGGTGACTGATCAACCTCGTCTTTCTTTTTTTTCTTATCTGTTACTTGGAATTGCTCTCTCTTTGTTGGTGTGGTTTATGTAAGGCATTTGTGTCTCAGGTCCCAAAATCCAATTCTACACAGTGTTGCAGAAGTTCCAACAGAAATGGCACAAACAAAGGCCAGTGATTATCTTTGGCTCTTGAGTATTAACAGGAAAGTTGCTAGCTTTGAAATATTGGAAAACCAGCACTTCACAGAGTTTAGAAAAGGTGCTTACGCTCAAGAGGAAAAAAGGAAGAACTATTGATCCTCTTGAGTTGCGACTCTCCAATTTTGCTCTCTAGTCTAATGGATCTTGTTAGTATTTTTTCTAGATGTGGTTTTTAGCTAAAAAGAGTAATAGTTAGTGGTCAAAATCAACACAAGTAGCGTAATATTAGGGATGTCATAAATTTTAAATACATGTTGGATGTCAGGTGAGGTTTCCAACACAGTTGGCTGAGAGAACAATTAAAGACGGGCAAAGACAAATGAAGTCGATAGAAAAAAACTGAAACCCAAGAGGATCCTGCTGTTCAAACGAGTGAATTGACAAAGAGGAAGAAATTAATGTCCTTAGCAGATAACAAAAATTGTTGAGAGTAAAAATCTGGAAAAACTCTACAGTCATATTTGACAGATCAAAGTTATTCTTAAATAAACTTTATGACAATTCTTTAAAATTTTGATCACTAATTTTATTGACAATTGAACAGAAAAACGTTGTGCCATTTGACATGTTTTCTCTATCATCTACTGTTTTTAATACAGATCATTACATTTTTTTTTGTATTTTCAAGAAAAAAGAACTACAATGGAAGACAAAAAAAATGTAAAAAAATGAAATGTCATGAACACCTATAGGGAATTTAAAAAAGTACATTCAACCAGCAAGAAAATCTCTTTCAAATCTGTCATGCAGCTCAAGTTTTATTCATGCAAAGGCTTCCGGCCTTAAAATTGCCCTTATGAATGGATATGGGATGTCTGTGGTTGAAAAATGGGGAAACCAATATTCTTGTAAAAACAATCTTGAAATTGCCAATCAGGAGACTGTTGATAAAGTACATTAACTGACACTTCTGGACTGAGACTAATTTCCCCAACAGTCTGTGGTGACATCATCAGAAGGATTTTTTTTCTTTGATAATAAAATAGATAACATCATATGAGTGAATATCTCGTAAAAAATAAGCAATTAAATCTCAAACAACATATTTTGAGCATTTAAGAAATATCAGAATATTTATATACAGTGGTACCTCGCTATATCTCGGTTTATCTTTTGCTGTCTCACTTTTTTGCAGATTTTCTTTCAGTGCAATTTTGTGTGTTTTTTGTTTACAGTTGACTGTGTTCTGCGTCCTGATTGGCTGTTGAAATTATTGGTCAATCTGTGCTGTGTCTCCTGTACAGATATGTGCAGCTCTCCAAATCTACATACATTCTTTAATTGCGAGCAGATCTCAGTAACATTTTCAATAACACTGAGCTTATTTTTCTATGAAGGCTTTAACTTTAAGAGACAAAAGTGTAAAAATGTTTATGTCTGGCTGAGAAAAGTGTATATGTTGTGTGTGTGTGTGTATATGAACATGTTGAGAGAATAGTAAAGGCAAAACAAATGTTTTCTAATATTAACTTTGAGTACTGTTGAACTTATGATGTTTTTGATTTTATTCCATCTTTTTCTATTTTGTCAGACTTTTTTCATGGTTTTAGTTAAATTGTTCTTGATTAAAATGTTATATAAGGCAAGTTGGTCTTATTGTGGAAAACTTTGGTGAAAATGAGCTTTACAAGCCATTTTTCCTAACCTAACTTCATCTTTTTCTTTCTGATCAGTTTTACCAGACACTGTGAAAAATCCCTCTATTGAACGAAGTATTACAATTGCTGTTTTGACACCAATTTATAAGCATGTGAAATCACTTACTTTGGTCATTCTCCTGGTTATGTGACTATTTGTCACATAATATGCTGGAAGACCATATTGGAAAAAAAAAAAAAAAAGGACTACTCATTCATCTAGACCCCCTTTGAAATATATTATTGCTCATAATATGCTAAAAGATTATTATGCTTTGAGAAGCTAAGCTATTCGTTTTGACATAAACATAAAACAATCAAAGATTAAGTCAGTAAAACAACTGTGAAGTTACAGTATATCAACAATAACATTAGAATTTTGAAAATGTTAAACTGCCACCAAGTATCTCTGTCATGTAATTGTTCTTTAACTCAAGTGAGATTTGAAATATGGAAAAGGTAAATGGCAGCCTTACAGCAGTCAGTTAAGTGTTAAATTGATATCCATGTGACTGAAAGTTGTTTGAAACTTACGTTGCAGTACTACACAGCCTTCCTTTATGAAAAACTTTCCTTTGAAGCAGTTTAAGAACATCATATCTTGCTTGATGACAGATAATATATATATATATATATATATATATACAAAAAATACAATATATAAAATCAATACAAAAAGCTCTTTGGATAAACTAAAACCTCTACCACAGTACAAAGAGCCATAATTTTGTTATTTTTCATTGCAGTGTCTGTCAAGTTATTTTACCCCCACTTGAAGGGGGAAAGCATCCATGGAGTATTCCATGCAGGATTTCAAACACCCTCCAGACACTTCTCTGTTTTCCTTAGTTTATTCTCTTTGAGGAGATATGCTGATGTGCCACTGTGTGATGGCAAGATGTCTGGCATGTATGTATGGTCAAAACCAAAACAAAACACAATGTTTGAGAAAATATACCACCAGTCCAGAAGAAAAAATACATATTAATTTACCAAGAGTCAGTGATTAACTCCATAACTTACATCATGAATCTATGAAAAGTTAACTTCTTAACTACACATTTTCAGTGACACTTTAAAACAAATTAATTTCTCACTATAAACAACAGTGTTCCCACAAATAACTGTGTTCTATGATCACAACAACTAAATAGGCTAACAAACATTTAATGCTGATGTGACAGCCAAAGCATAAGCGCACTTAACAGTTGATCACCACAAATTTACCCCTGCACTACTATCAAATCTTACCTGCTGCCTCTGTGATTTTGATACTTTTTGGAACAGGTTTTCTTCTTGCCAGATCACAAGTGTTGCTGACCTCTTGGAAAACTCTAACTGATCAAACTCTGTCAGATCCGGCATCATGGATGCTCCACATCCACATCAGCTACGGTGTGCGCAGCTGGAAACCTAATTTGCGGTTTGGCCCATTTGACCTGCTTTTCCTTCTTTCCTCTCTTCTAGTTTTATTTTCTTCTATTTTTACTTCCTCACAGAAATTAATTTTCTCTTAACTTTTAGTGGTTAGTACATTTTTTACTGTAAATTTGTATTTAATTTTCAACTTTTAAGTTTTTTTTCTACTTATATATAATTTTTAATTAATATATTTTGGAAGATCAGCGTTACCTAGTTTGACCTAACAGTGACCTAAAAACCTTGTAACTTCTAAGGAGGACTTACAAAACTCAGAGATTTTAAAGAGGGAATGTGTCACTTGTTAACAGGGCTTAATGGAGTAATTATTATCTTTTTTTAATTTAGCCTTTTTCAGAGAATGCATGTTAATGACATTCATGGACTTTAGGGTGATTTTAGTTGTAGTTCGATGTAAATTCTAATGGTGCTGAGCAACAGCAGACCTTAAAGCACTTGTGCCAAACCGGGAGTCAGTGTAGATCCAGCAACAGATATAAATGGACGAAAACTTGCATTATAAAAATGTTAAACTCAATTACAGTTTTGACCTCACACAAAAAGTTCCTGCCCTGTGGAGAATTGTTTGAATAATTCCTACATTTCTAACCCACGGTGGTCACCTTTGTTTTCTGAATGCTATATATCCAGCGATGCCAAGCTGTGGGTGTAGAATTTCTAAGACAACAGCTTCCTCTGGGGATGTTGTCTCTAACCTCTACATGTGAAGGGCAGTTCTGCTTCCATTGGCCCATCATGTGGAACATGAAGGGGTGGGGTCAGAGGTTGTGGTTAAGCTCTCAGGTGGGCAGCTGGAATAAGGCTGTGATTGATGTGGGGATGGAGAGGGGTTGAGTCCATTATGAAGTTAGAGTCAAAGTGTGATGCAATAAAACAGACAAACACATCTCTATCCGTGATTTATTTTTTCAAGGTGAACACGGGTTTTCCACCAACTGTCAATTTACACACCTGCTTACCTCAAGTGTCCATCAGTCTCTCTGCCCGTGGTTGACGCTAATCAGGTCTGACAGATGAAACTACTTGCCTCTTCATCCTTCCATCTCACCTAACCTCAGTGCTCAGTTTCTCTCAGTTTATTTGCCACTCTTCCTTGTGTCCTTGTAGCTTCTCAAAGATCAGAGTCAACATCATGGAAGAGATTGATGCATCTCTCTTTCAATGTTTCTCAATACTGAGGGGCAGCTTTCTCAACGACTTAATTAAAATCAAAATATCGTTTGGTGATGCAGATTTTTCAAAAAATTTTTTTCTTAAAATGACAGAATAAGTGAGAAGCAAAGTCCTGCTGATAATTCATAATGAAATCTTCTTTGCTCTGATTCAAAATTGTCATAATTGGGAACCTTTATACGATATATTATTTTTAAGTTCAGTCTAACAACATGCAAATACAGTTTTTTCTGCACTGTAAGGCGTACATAAAAGCCTTAATTGTTTTTTTTTTTTTTCAAACGATGACAGTCCAATCAGGAGTGCCTTATAAATGGATTAATTTTGTTGTGCTTATTGATGTTGATGCAGTAGCAGTGTCAGTCTGATATCATCAAAGAGAGTTTTTTTTTTTTTTTTTTTATGAGGCCGGACGATCAGAGTGTTTCGTTTTCATCTTCATGTACGAGATGGGGGAGCTTTGGTTGTATGAGAGGTATGGTGTGAATCCATCAGGATGCTTGTAGTTGGCAGTGTTGCTAACCTTCAACGTCTGGTCTGTGCTCAGACTGACAATGCTGAATTGGGATGACTCAACTGATGAAAATCAAGATGAAGAAGGGAAAAGCACACCATCAGCTGCAAAGCAGACAAAAACGGATACTGAAATGCCTAAAGAACCCCCAAGGTCTGGAACTACACTCAGCGCGATCTGGCAAAGTCTTCTTCATGCGATCAGTGGTTTTTTAGAGTCAGTGTGCAATGGTCCAAGGAGGTTGAGGGTAAGGCGGGGTGTACTGTATTGGACAGTGTCCAATGATGGAGGTACTGTTTTCCTTTTGAAAGAAAAAGATACTGGAGGTGGAGCCTCAAATCACAGCGTTCTTCCATTGCTGTCACGACTGGAGAGAAACAATGACTGTGAAGAAGGTTTTTGGATTTTAACCAACCCCTCTTTCAAACACTGCCTCCTGACCCAACCATCCTTTATGCACCACCCCCCTTCCTGTGAGCAATGCCTCCCTACTCAACCCCCTTTTAAGATCAGCCTCCTGACCCACCCTTCACACACCCCTTTTAAGTAAGTCTGACCCACTTTGTGTATAAATAAGAGCCATCCACCAACTGACCAACATGCCTTAAGACTGGCATGCCACTCCCTCAGAAAAATCTTACAACCATCTGGACCCCTCAGACTCCTCCACCATCACCAACCGATTAAGCTATGCTTTCTTTTTCAGGGACGCCTCCAGGCCTGGACGGTTTCAATCCGTCTCCGGACTTCTACGCCGAAGTGCCGCAGAGCCTCTTTCCGGATGTGGCCGAGCCTTCCAGGGCTCGGAGGACGGGGTCCATACTCCGCTTAACTCTTCCTTTGAATCTCCTGAACATTTAACCCTCGCTTTCAATCACATATGGAGCTATTGAGGAGACATGATCATTGTTTTTTACGATGCTCAACTTTTGTACACAGCATCTCGTGTTCTTCTTTTCAATCCGGCGAGAACAACGAACAAAATCCTCTTCTGACGCTTTCATACATGTGTAGTGAACACCCGCTTGAGGGTTAGTCACCATGGACCAGGGAATGCTTAGTTCGAAAAGGGTATGTAAAAATTCAGACCATTCGGCTGGTGGTGAGGTTGACGATGTTTTGTAAGGCTGTGAAAGGTGTTTCATCAAGTCTATCATATGAGACCCTTTCAGGATTTTACCTCTGTAAACAAACTCCCTTTTTGAATTCCAGCCATCATCTCCGGGTGACATTTTCCCAAGACTGTACTTTGCGTTCTCCTGGTCATGTATGGGGAGACTTTTTAATATTTCTTCCGCCTTGGTTTCACCCTTTTTCTGATCATTGCCAATGCCTGAGGTAGAATCTCAGGGTCAGGAATTGTGGCTTCTGTCTGTGCCAACCCCTGCTGCTGCTGCTGCATCTGCACCTGCTGCATCCACTGCTCCCTCTCTCTCTTTATTTTTTACCAGAGACAGATAATGGTGCAGTAATTCCACATACTTTTTAATTTATTAAAAGAGGTCAGGCTGCCATCGTTCAGCACGGCTCTCATTTTTTCATCCAATTCACCCTCCACATCTACTCTGATGGATGATTCAGACAGAGTCGCATTGTGAATCTGATGAGGAGAAACTAAGTACATTTTTTGAGCGTTCTTCATTCTCCCAAAATCACTTTCTAATCGCCTTTTTCCGTCCTCTGCGTAACTCAATAAAGGAAGGTACCACTTCAATGAGAAGAGGTTGGAAAGACCCTCCAGTTTGTTTTTATTTGGCTTTTGAAGCAAGCGATTGGATACATTTTCTTCTAATTTTCAGCTTCTTAAATTGATCAGAGGATAATGGTATATTCCACTTCAACAGAATGAGAGCATTCTTGCACAGAGCTTGGATGAAATCTTTAGAGCATGTTTGAGAATGTCTTTACGCTTCTTCGGTGCTGCATGATAGAGAGCCTGGAGTAAAGGAGAGTTCCTTTTTATCTGAGCCGGCATGAGGGGGCTAGGACTTTAGGATTTTTTGGATAAATAAACATAATAAACAGTTTCATTTTCAACGGTCGTGTTAACATAGTTTCACAAGACACTCTCTGCCTTTCTACAAGTAAAAGAGGCATTATTTCAAGAAAATGTTTTACCTCTGTGTCGTTTTTTATCAGTTTGATCTAGTCATGCTACCTATTATGGTCTGAACGCTGTTAAACGGCTCGCAACTTTTCAATTTTCTCCCAAGCGTCCAAGTGCAGCTGCTCAAACATCACTCCTCTTAGTGGACATTTGTAGGACTGAAAACACAAGGGACACCCGTGAAAAAAGCAACCTAAAAATTCAAAAGCAAATTTTTTTACGCGTCCATAAAATAGGGTCCTATTTGTTTTTCCCTTTTGTTCAGAGCGTGCTGGATGAACACTCCTTTCCTGCTCGCTTCAAACTCTAACCATTGAATAGAGGTATGGAAAAAAACTGTTGCTCTGCCGTCTATAGTCCTCCGCGGGATGAATGGCTAGAGATTTGGGTTTTAAGAAATTGGTTTGAAAAACCTTCATGCACGCTGAGGTTATGGTAACGCAGCTAAAGGGGTCCTCTTTACAAGCTCTCATGCATTGACTTCTGAACCTGAAACAGGCTTCTGCCAGAATTTCCACCTCATTTTACAGTAAAACAGAGCCTTGTTCTCAAAGTGAAAGACGTTTTTTGAAGCTTCGCTGTACCATTTGACACCCTTGCAGCGGTTTTTAAAACCCAGGGCGCTGGGCGTGTCGCTTAATTTCATTGTTAGAAAAGACAGAGAATCAATGAAGGTCAGGTGATAATCTTCGTCCTTCAGTAATGAAATTTTACCGCTGGTCATGACGATTTTGGGCATTAATCCTAAAGCCGTCATGGAGGAGCAGATAGCTGTCAAAACCTTCTGAATTGTGATCTATCAAAACTGTCCCTCAAAATTTTGGTCTTCTGAAACGTAGAACAAATTATCTGGCACACTTCAACCCAAAAGACCACCACTCTGGTTGACTCAAGTTTATAAAATATGTAATTAAAAAAAAAATACTAAGGGTCCAAAAATAAATATTTGGCTGTTTGGAGAAAAAAATCCTTTAACTTACCGTCCAAGCAGTTGTCTGAATGGTCGACGTGATCATCAGCGCAAACAGCAGGAAGTTCCTTAAAAAGACAATGAGAGACGTTTACTAAAAACATATTCAGAAAACTGAAGTTTTCAGTCAGAAGTTTGTTTACTCAATTGTTTTCTTTCCTCCTCCTACCAGTAAAGACATAACAAAAACCCAGAAGTGTAATCTGGACATTTTTGATTTGGGTTGGAAAGTGATGGTGCTCTTATATCCCAAAAAGCGCTGGATGGCGTGGTATTTTACAGATCCTTGCAGGTGACTCCGTCTGGAAATTGAAAATTTCCTTAAAAACCTAAAAAACGTAGGATGGGGTGGTTTTTGTACTTTAAGAAAACAAAGACTTTTTTTTTGTATTATCCCTGGATTGACACACAAAGCAGCTCCGTGACCTCTGTCCCTGCGTAGCCTGTGACCAGAGCTGCGTTTTGTGACACCTCGGGTTGACTATCTGGAGACTGACAGTCTCCTCATTAACCAAGAAGCACAGCATGGCACAGTTTTTGGGTTATTAGAAAACAAAGACTTTCTTATGGATCACCCCTGTGGTGACATACAAAGCAACTTTGCGACCTATGCTCCTTTATAGTCTGTGACCGGAGCTGCTTTGTGGGTCTCCCCATGATGTCTCTGTCTGCTGACTGACAGTCTCGTGTTTTCTCATAACCCTAACCTAACAGCGTTTTTTATTACACTCTTTGTTTATTTTTTTAAATAGTTTTCTACCAAGAAGTAGGATTTGTTAAAACTTGAACATAACTTTTTTAACGCAACCTTCAACCAACATTCAAAATTTTCTGAGGTGTATGTCTGTGTGTTTGCTTATGTTCCTTGTCATTAAGTATTGCCTTATTTTCCACCCTAGATTGTTTGAGGTGGCTTCTGATCTGGTATTGATCAGCAACTGACCCAAGGATTGGAAACAGGATCTTAAGTAATGCATCAAATGTATCGGTCAAAAAGGTTGATTTAAACATAAACAACTTTTATTCTTTAATTTTTCATAAATACGCAGTTTAATATACATTTAATAAAAGTTTAAATACATTTTATATTAAATTTATATAAAATTGTTTATCAATCATCTGGTGGATGAGGGCGTGACACCTGTCATAATGAGTTTGGTTGAAAGTCTATTCCTTACCTCTCTGACCTTGATCACAAAATATGTAATAGAATCAGAAACTGATTCTCTAAGGTGGTGGAACTCAAAAAAAGGCATGACACCACTTATGAAAACTCAAACAGCAGATATTCATGTACAATTAAGAATCCTTTTCATCTTTGGTCTCTTACATCACTCAGTCGATACCACTTGATTGAAAACCTCCATACGAAGACCTGGATGTGGAGGCTAAAAGAAAGTTAATGAGAACCAATCTTTATATTTATATCTTTCCTTCCTTCCAAAGCTCTTTGTGCCCATCCCTGAACTGTGATGAATTGTTAACTTAACTCTAATTCAAATGAAAACTGATGTTTTTTTAGCCGAAAATCAAATAACAATAGCAGTGTCTACAAAAGTAAATCTGAATGTGGCCACGTGCACACACAAGCAAAAATCATCACATCTGTGACTAAATCCTTTTTGCTTCTCTTTCATTTTTGGATGTATAATACATATGGTAATTGAAACTGTCTCCCAAAAGGAATGTGATGACATCAATGTTTCTGTGGATTAAAAAAACATTTATGACGGTCCTGCCAAATATTTCACAGTTAAAATGAATCAGCTGTGTATGTATGTATGTATGTGCGTAACTGCCAAAGTTTCTTGCGATGGACCATAACTTTGAGATGGAAACCCCAGGATTTCAGAGACAGTTTGACTTGTAGAATCCCAAATAACACAGTCCATGTGTTTAAAGGGGTTTAAATGGGCCTTACCACGAAAAAACAACATTTTGAGCTTTTACGTTTATTATACTGTTCATTCCTCACAAGGATTCCGGACAAGGATGCTGTCAAGACGCAAGCAAGGATGACCTCATGGAATGGGCGTGACCAACAAATGGTGAAAGGCAGTGCCTCAAAAATTGAGTTGTTTTACTTCCGGGTATGAAAAGAGTCCACAACAATAACTCATATTTCATAAGTAATTTGTTTTTTAGAGTTCCAAGGGTAATAGACGATCATATATATGCCACAGCCACATGTTGGAGTTTGAGTGTTTATCTCATTCACAATGATGATGTTTTTTTGGTACCTACAATGCAAGTACAGAGCTCTTAATGCCTAAATCGAAAGCGTCATAGATATCAAGTTCTTAGGGATTGTTATCGATTACAAACTAAGTTGGCAGCTACACATCAGACACACACAAACTAAAATTTCAAAAAGTGTTTCAATCATAAATTAATCCAAATATATTTTAGAATACAACTGTAGATATTTATTATAGTGATCCTTAATAGTACCATAATTCTACTACTGCATAGAAGTTTGGGGTAATTATTAAAGTTATTAAAGTTCACTACACCTCTCTTTTTTCTCCAAAATCTAGCTAACAGAATTGTACATGAAGCCGCTTATGTTGATCGTACAAACACTTTATTTTATCAATCCAGACTTTTATGTATTACCTTGTTGGTTTTTACACTGCACAGATTCTATACAGAGCTAGTGAGAGAACATTACCATATAATATCCAAAAAACTGTTTTTAGAAAAAGGAGGCTACAAACTTTGGGGATGTAGGAACTTCAAAATCAAATTGATAGGAACTACAAAGAAAAGTTTCTGTGTGTGGCTCTAAACTTTGGAACGAGTTTAGCAATGAATTCAAACAATAGTCAAACATCCAAAAATTCAAGAAAATGTATGAAAAAACTCTAATCTTACAACATGAGAATAAGAGGAGTTGAAAATCAACAGGTGTTTGAATATTTTCAATTACTTGGATGTGTTAACTTGAATGTAGTGAAATGCTAATAGTGAAATAATCAAACCTCTTTTATTTACAACCAATGAGTATTTTACTGTGTAATATGCAATAATGATTACTGATTTTTTTTTTATCGCAATCAAAAAGCTATTGATTTTTTCATTTGATCTGAAATATGTAGCAATGATTACTGGGTTAATGTAATTATATGTTCTAATGATAATCAATTGTTATGACATATTTGTTACCTAAAGTGTGAATCATTGCCATTTATTGAAAACCTGTTAGAATTATTTCAGAGAATAATCAATAACTCTATTGTTACATGAAAACTTGATCTGCTATAGGGATGATTTCTGGATTCATATGAAATTGTATTCTAATGTGACAACAAATCTGTCACATGATGTGTGATTCATCTTACTGTTTACTGAAATCATGAAAGAATGTTTTCTGAGAATAATTAATATGCACTGTTACTGTTACTGTTATGTTATGTTATGTTACTTGAAAAAAAAACTGCACTTGTTCTGATCTAACCCAAATTATGAAAACTTTGTAAAACTATAAAATGAAGTAACTATGTAGGGGTGAGATTTTATGAGTTGCTTTTTCCCCACCTCTTTTCAAACAATTAATCAAGCTCTACTCGACTTTAGTTAACAATCACTACATTTACTGAATGAAATGTGACTTAAATGCATCTTTGTTTTTGTGTGTTTTATTGTTTCTGTAATGAGTTTAAAAATGTGTGTGACTTTATTTTGTGTTGTCCACAATCAATGCTTGACATGCGGAAGCATTATATATATATATATATATATATATATATATATATATATATATACATATTTATACATCATAATCAATCTCTACGAACTATGTCACTAAGATTCAAAGCATCTAAAACAAAACAAAGAAAAAACTCTTTCATGGCATTCTAATCAGTATTTTTTTTCACTGCAGTTTCACATTCATCTACAGTACCCAAAAGGAAAATTTTGCCTTTTTTAACTGCAGAACTTTCAAAGTTCATACAGGAGATTTTTTTTTTAATACTCCCCATGGCCAGACATTCATGTTTTACATGATCAGCATCGATGTAAAATGAGTGATGGGAAGGTTTAAAGTCAAAGGGGTTGTTACGGCCCTTTAAAAGGTACCCGACCCTGATTTTGTGAGGGGGAGATGAAAGTTGAAACCTAATGCTTGCTAAGTGAAAATTCTATTTCTCTGATCTCTGTGGTTCATGCAGACAGACAAGAAAATGACACATTGAATCAGGAAAAATACGTTTTGCACTCTGTTTTTTATTTGTGTCACTCCTTTTCTGCCTGTTTCTGCAATTCGCTTGCTTTCCACATTTAACATTTGACGGGATGTCAACCATCCCTTATTTATAAAATCTGTCATGGAAAAAAAAACAAAAAAAACATCAAAACATGTGGTTCGTAAACACCACTAAAATATTTGCCAAGCATTTGCTTGCATTTACTTGGCTATCTTTTCTGGTTCATCATTCTGTAACCTTGAGACAAAAAATGTGTGTGACACTGGATGCTGTTGCTATGCAATTAATCTCAATAAACACGCCCTAATAGACCGCGTCCCTGCCATAATGTTTGTTTGCTAGCATATATATGTCCTGACATAAACTCTCTGTGGGACATTTAGTAGTTGTGATGCTATACTGCTGCATTTCTTACAGTATTGTGATACAATCATGAACTAAATGCTCAGGCACATCACATATCACATGGTTACCTTCTTATCAACTGGAATCTACTCCCGCAAATGAAATGGTTATATATTCAACTGTCATTTAAACAGAACATATGAATCACAAACAGTGTTGTATCAACCAAGGGGCTTTCTTATAGCTGCAGCCTATCACACGACTCCTCTTTCATTGCTAGTTTGATGTTATTGTTTTATTTTATAGAGAGGAGGGGGTTGGACTCCTGTAACTTGTTTGTTAAATATAGACAAACTTGCACATACATTTTAAACATGCTAGTAGTGCTAAGTATCAGTGACTTTTAATGATGCACTTAATGGCAGCTGATGTCATTTGCATTTGTTAACATTGCTATGCACCAATGATTGGGCTTATTAATGATGTTGGACTGGTTTCAGTGAAGAAGATTTTTGCTCTTGCTGTGAAATGAATGTGTTTGAGTAATTGGAGAGAGAGAGAGCACAACCACTATGTATTAATTAAGCTAGACATGGTATGTTTAGTTTAATCTCTGCTTCTTCACTTCCTTTCTGCCTCTCCTTTTCCACCCACTCTGCAATTATTCTGGCATATTCAATCACTTTCACTTAACAGCACTCGCCTCTTTTTTTATTATAAAGTGGGATCTCTGAGCCATTACTTTTTAGGTTGCATTAATGATAGATGCCATTTAAAATGCTGGCCTGTGTCTGCGTTGGTGGTGGCTGGTGGTGCCACTCACTATGGGAAGGAAGCAATTTACAGTTTCTGTGTTTGCAACAAGTGCAACACTACAAAAACTGAACTGCTTTTGTCGTAGGCTTTTGGTAATGTCAGTTTATTTTATTTTGCAAGTGAAACCTGAGTGGGTATGCAGGGGAAGCTAAGCACGTTAATATGCAAGTGGCATATAGAATAATACTGTTGAGTGGAAATTTCCCCGGGAGCATTTTTGCAAAGTGAGAAAACAAAACAGCGATATCTCAGGAGACACTAAGTTGAGTTTGACTGAGGCTAAGCAATAGCTACTCAAGTAACATTGGCAAGAAACATAGCAGAACTCTGCAAAGGAATGATTGATGCAGCAAAGTGTGAAAAAAAAAATCCCACAAGGCTTAATAACTAATTTAAATCTTTTTTTTTTTTTTTTTTTTTTTTTTTTTTGCTTAGGCTAAGGTACAATTAAATCACAATGGATGAATGGGGCAAAGCGGGTTAAAATACTTTGTTCAAGACCACCACTTTAATGCTATTTAATGAAGTGCCAGACCACACCAATTTGAGAGTGTGGGTCTTTGTGTCCTTTTTAGTCAGTAAACAAGTGTGCAGATAACAAACTTGATAGCTAATGTTACTATTACTGTTTAATAAACTGCCTTACAGTACTGAAAGATTTTTTAAGGCAACTACAACTTGATAAAATTGCATGTGAAGTTTTAACAAAAGAAG
The DNA here is from genome assembly GCA_036245035.1 of Adrianichthys oophorus. Lineage (NCBI taxonomy): Eukaryota > Metazoa > Chordata > Actinopteri > Beloniformes > Adrianichthyidae > Adrianichthys > Adrianichthys oophorus. The sequence goes on from BSAI01000021.1 coordinate 263,820, forward strand.
CTGCAGCACCAAAGAATTCAGATGAGTAAAAACACTTGTTAACCTTTTAACACCTAAGCTTAGAAAATTATTCCTAAATCTTTTGCTTAACGATGAAAGGATCAGAAAATGTCATGTGAGGATGTGCTTTCCCCCTTTAAAAAAAAAAAAAAAAAACTGGAATTTTCCGTATTTATCAGCATTACACAATTTACCACGTCACAACAGTGCAGAAGCATTTATAATGCAGAAAAAAAACATTGCTTTTAGTGAAAAAAAAACCAAAAAAAAAACAATTAAATGAAACATGAAAAAAAGGTTTTTGTATGTCAATATAGAAATTCAGCTAACGATGTATGTTGCTCTTCACATTGCTCCTTTTCTCTCGAAAATTTCTCTAAACCTCCATGGAGGATTCATTGCCCGGAGGGGTCAACTTGCTGTTTTTTTTTTTTTTCTTGTAAATGCTGTGTTTGACTGGGCAGCTGTCTGTATTTCTCCACTGCTGTACCATTCGTTCACCAGAAACAATGGGGCTATTAACAGGTTTCTGAGTGAAATTACCATAATGGCACCATATTGACTGTAAAAGTGCAATGTCTCAGCTTTTACAAAGCTTTAAAAGTTTTTCAGATAGAGCAAACTGTTAAGTAATTATGGTAATCCGTGGTTGAACAAACGTGTTGTCCCTAGCACGTCCTGAATGAAAGGGTTTTAACTTTTTTTGTTTTTAACTTTAGTCTTTTTGAGACACTGTTAGAAGGATAGGAGGAAGGTGTATTTGTAGGAAGACAGATAAGAGGAATGTTATGAGTGTTGGACTAAGAGTAAAGACTGTTAGGATACAGTCATGGACACAAATGCAAAAGTTCCAATTAAGTTCTTATTTATTAGGTTAACAACAACCTGAGAAGGTGAGAAGGCAAGAAAGCTCATAGTGCTTGAGAAGCACACAAAACTATGTGGCAACTAGTGGCAAGAGCTAGCGGCCTAAAATAGAGATCAAGTCAATCAAGCACAGGTGCACCAATTACAAGGATAAGAGAGTGGGGTGGGAGAAGGAAAAGAAGACAGACAGTACGAACATCAACGGAAAAAAACAACAACACCCCTGACCCCAATTCTCCACAAAGATTTTTTTTTAATGTTGGAACTAAGTAGAGAGTTAGGCTGAATCAGAATTCTTCCCCTACCTCTCCGTCTTATCCCTACTCCTTTTGATGTAGGGGCATTTAGAGGGATAGGGCTGTCCGAAATATTCATTGCCAAGGGAAACCATAGTAGTAAAGGGCTCTGTATCCCTCTACCACAAGGGTGCTCTGCAAATTTCTTCACATGAGTGTGCTCCAGAGCACAGACGTTTACATTTAAATGTATGTAATGACTGTGTTTTAGAAGGTCTTTTTAAAGTTATAAAACCGATGTTATGTGTTTTCCAAGTACTGGCAGCTACGCGCTAACGTAGATTACTGGCCACTATTATTGACGTCATCAAATGACAGTGACGTCCAAATTTGAAGATACTACTTTTTATAACTCTCTGTTTGTAGGGGCTTCCAAACAGGGGTAGGGGTAGGAAGCCATAAGGGTAGGGTAAAAATTCGTATATGGCCTTACTTGACATGTTGCAGAGGAGGAAGGCAGATATACCCTGTGTCCATGAGGCCAGGTGGAAAGGTAGCAAGGCTAGAAGCTTATTCACCATGTTCAAGTTGTTCTATCATGGTGGAGATGAGAAGAGAAATGGAGTAGGAGTTATCTTAAATGAGGAGTTTGTTAGGAGTGTTATGAAGTAAAAGGAGTGTCAGACAAAGTGATGAGTTTAAAGATAGAAATGGAAGGTGTGATGTTTAATGTTGTTAGTGGGTGTGCCCCACAGGTAGGATGTGCGCCGAAGGAGAAATTGTGGTTGGACCTTGATGAAAAGCATCCCTAGGAGTGAGAGTTGTCACTGATCCAGATTTCAATGGCCGTGTTGGTGCAGAAAACACAGGTGATGAGGAAGTGATGGGCAAGTTTGCTATCCAAGAGAGAAATGTGGAAGGACAGATGGTGGTTGATTTTCCAAAAAAGATGGAAACAGATAGAGTGAATACATTCTTTAGAAGAGGCAGGAAAATAGGGTAACCTCTAAGAGGTGTAAGAGTGGAGGTAGAGGCACGCGGATAGATTACATCTTGTGTAGACGGTGTAATCTGAAGGAGATCAGTGCCTACAAAGTAGTGGTAGGTGAGAGTGTTTCTAGGCAGCATATAATGGTGGTGTGTGGGATGACTGGTGATGAAGAAAATGAAGAAAAAAGGGCGAAAGCAGAGAAGAGGACAAACTGGTGGAATCTAAACAAGAATGTTGCATGACTTTTAGGAAACAGTTGAAACATGCTCTGGGTGGTCAAGGGGTACTCCCGGATGATTGATAACTACAGCTAATGTAATCAGAGAGACAGGTAGGAGTGTACATGGAGTGTCAACATGAAAGACAGTTGGTAAGGAGACTTAGTGGTGAAATGAGGAGGTGCAGGGGAGTAAGAAGCTAGCTAAAAAGAAGCGATACACTGAGAGGACGGAGGCGAGTAGACAGGAGAAAGGGAGATGCAGCATAAGGTGAAAGTAGAGGGGTCAAAGGCTAAACAAAGGATTTGTATGCTAGGTTGAGAAGTAAAGAGGGAGAAATTGATCTATACAGATTAGCAAGGCAGAGAGACCGAGATGGGAAGGACATGCAGCAAGTTAAGGTAATTAAGGATAGGGATGGTTATGTATTGACATGTGTCGGTAGTGTAATGGAAAGATATAAAGAATACTTTGAAGAGTTGATGAACAAAGAAAATGAGAGAGAACAAAGAATAGAAGAGGTGATAGTTGTAAAGCAGGAAGTAAAAAAGATTAGTAAGTGGGAAGTGAGAGCACCATTGAAGGGGATGAAGAGTGGCACTTTGTCCTGATGATATACCTGTGGAGATATAGAAGTGTCAAGGAGTGATGGCAGTGTAGTTTTGACTGGGTTGTTCAACTGGATCTTAGGTGGTGAGAAGATGGCTGAGGAGTGGAGGAGAAGATTGATGATGGGGATGTTCCTATAAGGTTTTTTTGGGCCCGATCTGAGTCATTTGATTTTGAGTATGTGTTGATAACAAGTCCCAATCTGAGACTTTTGTAACACGTTTAAAAAAATGAACAAATTTAATAAACAGATCTGTTTTTTTTTAAATTATTTTTCTTGTTTAACTTTCTTTTATAGTTTAACACTTAAACAGAGTACTTCTGTGAAGTAGCTTTAACAATCAAGCCAAAATAGTGCAGCTATTACCTAGTAAAAATGGATGATAATTAGTCATGTGACTGTAGCTTTTGTACCTTAAAAACTATTAAACATTTTTGTTCAAATGTGATTCATGTCTCCAAATCTCCAAATTCTGACAAATAAATGATGACATTCTTTAAATGTTGTAACATAAATGAGTATTCACAATGAGCTCATGTCAATGAGCTCATGTCTATTATTACTATTTCTTTTTTTTTTAGAGAATATGGAATTCTTTATTTTAACTTTTTTAGACCTGGCGTCAACTATGAACATCACACTTTGAGTTTTCCTACCACAGTAGTTATTTCTACTTAACTGGGATTTTGACAAAGAGAAGTATAAAAGGATCGAGATTTAAGGAGTCAAATCCCCATGTCTGCAGCCTCACTGCCATTTGCCTCTGGCTAGCAGAGAAGCACCGTTCTCATTAAAAAAAAAAAAAAAAAATCTATTTTCTGTTAAAATGCCTTTGTAGGTTGTTATGTTAAGACAGCTCAATAGAAACACTTGCTGTAAATTTCAAACATTTGTAATAGAGTTATTGATCCAAAACTGTGAATATTCCTCTAGCTTAGCTTAGCTGAGCTTAACTGAAGTGTTTTTGTGTGCCTCCTACTCAAACTAGCGCCAAAATACATTGTGGAGATCTGTTCATGGTATGGAGACTTGCTCATGATATGCAGACAGTATTTTTCTGGAATGTTAATATTGAAATATAAAACGCTGATCATAACAAGAATAAATTAAATATCCAATACTGATCAGAGACCACACTTGATTTTCAATTGAGTCATCAACCATGTGATAAAGCCAGATTTCTGATCACGTAATCGGATCGGGACAATTTTTTAAGATGACTACAGAGGAATAAAGCTGATTATCCATGCAAAGAAGTCATGGGAAAGAGTAGTTGAAGCAGAAGTGAAGATTTGTGAGCAGCAGTATGGTTTCATGCCAAGAGCACTACAGATAAAATATTTGCTTTGAGGATGTTGCTAGAGAAGGTCAGAGAGCTACACTGTGTCTGTAGATCTGGGGATAGCTTACTGTATGACAGGGTGCCCAGAGAGGAATTGTGGAATTTTATGAGGAAGTCTGGAGTGACAGAGAAGTATTTTAGAGCAGTGCAGGACATGTATGAGGGCTATAAGACAGTGGTGAGGTGTGGTGTAGGGGTGACAGAGAAGTTTAGGGTGGAGGTGGGATTACATCAGGGATCAGCTCTGAGCCCCTTTCTGTTTTCAATGGTGTGATGGACAGGCTGACAGATGAGGTTAGACAGGAATCATCTTGGACTATGATGTTTGTAAAGGATACTGTGATTTGTAGCGAGAGCAGGGAACAGGTGAAGGAGGAACGAGAGAGGTGGAGATTTGCCCTGACAAGGAAAGGAATGAAGGTTAGCTGCAGCAAGATGGAGTTGATGTGTGTGAATGAGAGGGACCCAAGTGGAAGAGTGATATTACAGGGAGAAGAGATTAAGAAGGTGGAGGATATGAAGTATAAAGGGGCAATGGTCCAGAGTAATAGAGTGTGAAAAAGAAGAGAAGAAGTGTGTGAAGGCAGGTTAGAATGGGTGGAGAAAAGTGTCAGGTGTGATAGAAGAGTTTCAGCTCAAATGAAAGGAAAGGTGTAGAAAACTGTGGTAAAAGCAGACATGCTGTTCGGTCTATAGACAGTGGCACTGAGGAAAAGACAGGATGAAGATGCTGAGGTTCTCTTTGAGAGTGACCGGGATGGACAGGATCAGGAATGAGTACGCCAGAGGGACAGCACATGTTAGAGGTTTTAGAGTCAGAGGCCAGACAGAGGAGAGACAGCAAATATATTGGTAGAAGGATGGTGAGTCTAGAGCTGCCGGGCAAAAGGTCTAGAGAAATAACAAAGAGAAGGTTTATGGATGCAGTGAATGAAGTTGCTGGTGTTACAGTAGAGGATGCAGAAGACAAGGTTAGATGGAGAAAGCTGATTTGCTGTGGCAGCCCCTCAAGGGAAAAGCCAACTTGAGAAGAAGAAAGAAAACATTGATATTCTTGTCTTCCAACTGCTGTTTTTTCAATTACTGTGTTATTTTCTTTTTAGATTTAGTTCATATGTGACCATGTATTAGTTTCTCTGGCTCTTATACTTTCTTTGTGTTTTCCAGTTTATTTTATTTTACATGTTTGTGTGTTGATTTTGACCACGTACATCAGTTATTCATAAAAGAGCCTCATTTCACTCTTGAGATTTTTGTATGTCTTGCCTTACATTACAGCAATCTAAACGACTAAAAATAAAAGCATGCATCAGCACCTCTGTGCTGGCAAGAGAGAGGAATGGGCAGACTCTGGCAATGTTTTTAAGATGATTTAGATTTAGAATGTAACTCCCGTGATAAATGAAGGACCACCGTGAATAATGATTGTCCTTTTGTAACATCGAGATGTGACCAGTGAATATTGTTTATGAGACTCGGTTTAATTTAAAAACCTTAGTTTCTCCTAAACCTACAAACTCTCTCCGAATTGTCTCCAAACTCTTACTGACTGCAACTTTCCATCAACATTTTGAATGGAACCTGAAGGATTTATATTGCCGTCAAAACCTGGGGCACTATCTGAACTACTTCATGAATCAGTCATGTGGTACAGCCGGGCAGTAATGCTTTGGGCATCATCATTTGCCACTCCTCCCCTAAATGAAGCAAGCCTCAATACACGCTTCACGGAAACTCCTCCTCCGCTACTCAACACATGCCTTGAAGCCTCAATGCAGAACGTCACATCCCTTGTCTTGAGTGGATCTCTAGTTTGGCTCTGTTTGGATTTTCCAACTCCAATCACTCCTTGCTGCCAACACCCAAAAGTGCCTACCTGTCTGCCCCTTCCTGTGTACTCAATGCCTCCTCTTGGATTAGGGACTCATCTTACTGAAGTCATCAAACTCTGAATCTACATTCACACCAGTCATGTGTTGCACATTCAAGAATGCACTACACATGGTTTCATGGATGCAGATTCAGCCGGTGATGTTCACATACGGCACAAGCAGAGGAGCTTCTGCTTCTTCTTTTTTTTTTTACTGTTTACTTGTGCTTGTCTGCCACCTACAATTGTAGGCTTTGTGTGAAAGGTCAGTGGTGCAAATCATGTAAATCGTGCCCCAGGTTATTTCTGTTACAGCTTTATTCCAATATGAAAGACTTTGTGTCACAAAATTCCGGCCTGGCACAAACCGCAAATCTTAATTTCTCCTTCGTGATCCTGTTTACAACAGTTGGCCAGTTCCATGTTTTGAAAAGGATACAACTCACAATGACTCATTAGTTCCTGCTTGGTCAAAGTTGAGAGTTTTTGCAATTTAGTAGTCAAAAGGTCAACTGGTTTAACTTCCAACGTGCAATCAATGAATGCCCGTTTTGTACGTAGAGGCCGAGATAAGACTTAAAACCTTTCGTTGCGACGTGGGAATTCTGAATGCAGAATCCCAAAATGAGGGTTTACATGTGTTCACATTTACTTTTTTATTGAAAGTGGCTGTTTAAATGTGAGTTGTTGTGGCCAGTGTGAATGTACCTTTAGGCTTATCAATACACTCTTTTCCTATAAACTTTGAGCAGTGTACTTTCTGGGATCCATTTTGCATAGCCTGACATCAGAATGTAGTTTGTGTGATCATCCTGCAGTGGTCCTATTTTCACTTGCGTATCATGGACATTTGCGTGGGTTCAATGAGAGGCAAATTCTCGTAACATACTAACAGCTAGTGTGTGGCCGACAACAGGATCACCCACACGTCAGAAGTGCATGACCCTTTCATTAGCCTTACAAAGACATTACAATTACACTTACCACATGCACGACAACTGTACGTTTCATTTTCAGTGATGTCCCTTGAGGTAGCCATGCAAGCTTTAAGGGAGATGCAAGACACACCTGTGCGGTCACTAATCTCTGTGACCCTCTATAGACCCAAAGAACCCCAAAACCCACAGAACCCATAGGATACGGGTCAACCCCTGTATGGGTGCATCTGACTAAGGCTTTAAATATGTGAACCACACAGAGCTCCTTGGAAAGTTTACTTGGCCTGAAGTTTTTTTTTTTTTTTGTTGCTTTTTTTGCTTTCTGTCTTCTCTGTACTTTAAAAATGTTTTGGTCGCTCTGTCAATTTGTTGTTCCGCATCTTTTTTTTCCCTTAGGGGTTAGTTCGGGGTTCACAACCAATAGTCTTACTGCTTTCTTTTTTACATTTTGTCTCACATAACTTTATGTAAAACAGCAGCTAAATGAGCCAGCAAAGTGAATATAATGTACAATTTGTCCTTTTGGAGCAGCACAAATAATCTCTGTTAGATTGAGCAGTGACATAGAATTGGCAGCAATTACACCCTGGAAGGAGTCACTCAGCAGAGGTTAATAACTACTGTGCGTCTGCATGAAGCTCTGTCATGATAGAAAGGTTAGATATATTAGTGCTGGCGGCTGTTGGCTAGGATACAGTGAGCCAGGGCTGTTAGGCCAAACTGAATGGTCAGGAGAAAGTGCTCATGCTAGAGACCCAATATGTGTAAATGTTCTTTAAGCAAGAACAGGAAATCACTGCTTGTTGCTGTCTGTCAGGAACAGGCTGGCCTGCAGGTTTTACAGCAAAGACAAAAGGTGATTTCAAATAATGGAAGTGAACATTAACAAAGATGGACAGCAGTTTTATTGTTTGTTTTTTTTTGTTTTTTTTTTTCAAAAAAACACTGGTACACATTATTAACAAAAACATTAAATAAAAATAAAATTTAAATAAAAAACTGGTTGCATTAGCCTATATTTTAGGGATGGGCAACTCCAGGCCTCGAGGGCCGCGTTCCGGCATGTATTCCAACATACTCTTGCATGTTGTCCTTGGGTGGACACACTGGGTGTGTTGATTTTCAAAGTGTTTCTTTTGGTCTTCATGAGATGAATTACAGAAAAATATTAAATTAAAAATATGGATACTTCTCTACTGATTTTTTGTCTGCATTTTGCATTTTAAAGCTTACAGAAATTACTGAAATTTGGCTTTTAACTTTTTCACTTCACTTTTTCTGTTCCCATAGTCCTCTGCTTTGGAGGAGTACTTATTTTCTGTCATTTTACTTTTTGAATATTTTGTCAGAAATTAAAAACAAAGACAAAATTGCTTTTATAAAGCCTCTATAAAACAACTTTAAAGCATCAGACAATACATGAAAACATGCAAATATTTGAGGAAACATTACTTCATTTGTATTTGATCATGTCACAAGTTAAACTGTTTGATTGTAATGTGAATTTGTAAAATTGTAGACATTCACAGTATTTTATGAAGAAAGACTACATGAAATTATCTAAAAAAATCAGAAAATAACTTAAATTTCATGGAAAGTTCAAAAACAAATTTCCAGAGCTCATACACAACTGCAAAAACTTTAAATCGTTGTCACCACAATAAGCTTATTCAACTGTCACAAGTGAAGAACATACACATTCAGACTTCTGTAGATAGATAGATTATGCTCTGAGGATATTTAAAAAAAAGCAGATTTATTTAAACGTCAGCGACTTCAGGTGCAAAACAAACCTGTGACTCAGTTCTCCTTAAACAAAATCTTACACCTCATTTTCAATGTTTTGAATTACATATAGATAAATGACTAGAACATAAGGTTGTACAAAACAAATACATCAGCTGAAAAAAACACACACCAACACAGAACTACAATAACAGTGTGGGCACACACATTGCTTTTCCTTTAAGTCCCAACACATGAAGTAAAGTTAGATGCATATAAATAGGATCGGTGACAGCTTTGGATGCAAAGGGGATCTTTGGCAGCAGAGCTGTCTACCTGCCACTGATATTAAATGAAAACTAAAGTTAATAGCTACAGTCAGACTCCCTAAATGACTCCTTTTCTGTCAAGTTCTTCCTTTCATTCTTTTTCAGAGATAAATTCCTGGTCAGATCTTTGAGCAGAAAATAATTAACAAAAGAAAGACAGAACATGACATTGAACTCTGCAGACGACTCTGACAGTAAAGATCTTCCTTCTTACATTCAGTTTAACTTAAAGTACAGTTTGTCAGTTGTTATAAAATTGGTTGAATGAAAAGAATATTGCTTTTATTAAGAGCCCTTTTGTTATTGTTACCCCCTCTTTAAATAAGTGATCATATTTTAAATCATTCTAGCTTAATTACACTCTTTTAAATGACAATTTTCATTGTCAAATAAAAATAAAAAGTGAAGCAGCAAAATGTCTTTCTATCATTTTTTTATTTGTCTTTTCCAACAGCTGAGCAAACAGATATGAGTTGAGAGCCTCTTGTGTTAGACATAAATCATCGGTCATACACAAGGTTTATATTCATATAAATCCCTTTTGTAATTTAAACTAAACTTTATTTTTATTAATTATGTTTGTGTTCTTCTTTTTGTTGGAATGAACGGAAAAGAAAAAGGGGGAAGAAGAGAGAGGGATGTCAAGGGGGCACAAAAGACAGGGGGAAAAGGGTGGGTTACATAAGTTACAGAATGACTACAGGGGAGGGTAGAATCATAAAACAAGTTTATGATCTTTACAGTCAAGTGTGAATGTTAGTCTAAAATGGGTGGGGCCTGCCCATACACTCAGTTGTTACAAACATGACTGCTGGCTCCAAGAGTCTTCACAAACTTGTCAACATACAGTTCACACCCACACTTATGCATACAAGCCAACACATATAAAGCGTTACATTCTGTCACGAAAAACTAATTGTTCAAAGGTGAGCAGACACCTGTGCTCAGTTTAATGTTTATGTCAAGCTGAGGTAGATGACGGAATGTAAAAAAAAGGAGGGAGAATTCCCAGCCATTCCTACACCAAGACCCCCGCCGAAGAAGCAGGGTCCCACCCCACACCCTCACTGTGGAGCCAACAGAACAGATCCGCCTGCCCAGCAGTCTGGCCAAGCACCCAGATCACAGCCTGCAGGACTGCTGCACAGGCCCTCAAAACCCGAGAGCAGTGAGGTATGGAAGCACAGAGTGCCAGCCCCAGCCCATCCCTCCACCGCGCCAGGAGGCCCAGCATGGGGCCCAACACTCAAGAGCCCAACCACCCCAGACAAACCGCCCACCACCACCCAGTAGTTCAGAGCATCCCCCCAGCCCTCCAAGGGAGACCTGCCCCCAAAATCCAGGCAACCGCAGAAGATCCAGGAGAGAGCATGGCAGGGGTCAGCCACCCCCACCAAGGGGAGGGATGACCAAGAGAAGTGGGGGTCCCCGAATGGTGTTGAGAACATAGCCTGACCAGGCTCTCCCAATGTTGGAATTTAGAAGGGGCCTGGCACCCGAGGGCCAGAACCCGCACGATAAAGACACAATTATATTGTTCCTAATTGTAGCTTATAAGCATGCTCGGTTCTAGTTCAGTCATTTTCAGACTTATTGTGGGCATATACAAATGAAATTTCATACAGTTTACTTTCTTTCAATGTAGCCAAACTGATCCAATTTAGATTAGAAATTGTTTATTTCAAGCAGGCAAGAATAAGAGTAACAAAATCAATCATCAGATTTACATCAATTAGAAAAACAACATGTCAAACATAGGATAAGTAGGCATCAAAAGATACACTACTTAAAAAGGAGTGGGAGGAAGTGAATTTATATAATTCCACCCCAACTCGACCACACCATTTACTTTACGTAACTTGTGATCAGAGATTTATAACGTACCAACATTGAATCAGGTGATTAAACATCCTTAAGTAACAATAAGTCATGCTGCTATGTATGTAGATTCTTACTTGTTGATCCAAGTCATTCGTTCTTCTATCCTGGAGGTCAAGCCCACTATCCCGTTGTTCATTTCTCGCTCTTTCTCGTCGGAAAACTTTCGCAAGTTCCATCAGAGGTGTTGGCTTAGCTTCTAGTTAGCATCTAAGTTTAGCATCTTAGCTTGTATGTTGACAAGTACAATTTATGCTCTGCAATTTCAGATTTGCAGTAATTGCAAGGTAATTAAAGATTAAAGTAGGTTATATCAGGAAAGCTGTGGACACACATCTTTGAGACTGGAACCGGAAGCAAGTCGAATATGCAAATTTGCTGAGTTCTATTAGCCACAAAATTCACCAAACAGAAGAATCAGACGTGAAAACTTTGAGGAATAAAAGAAGCAAACATTTGTCTTAGTTGGGGGAAGTAAACTTAAATGTGAATGCGTTTGATTGCAGTGTTCCGAGACAGCTGTGAAGTAAGGTGGCTGTAACCAAGGCCGGATCTAGCCATACCTGGTTGGGGGAACAGATAGAATATCAGCGGGGGGCAAGTTTGGGTATATTTAGAGATTGGGTTGTCAAATTCTCTCAATCCCAAAAAAAGTAACAAAAAAAAAAAAACTACAAAAAAACTGCTAACTGTGCTATAATCGTTACCTCCTGTGATCCACTTGATTTGCCTTCAAGGTTTTATGTGAATAGCATTCCTGACACTTCCCACTGCATTCACCCATGCTTAGGACCGGGCTTATGTGACACTGGCTTATGGCCTGTTGAAGCTACTTTCTTTTAAATAAATTTATTTATTTTGAAGTCACCCCCTCTCTTTCGGTTTTGTATTTTTCCATTCTTTTTGTGTATTTTTGATTACTGTTATTTATTTTAAGCCTGTCTGTTTATCCATCTCTTTTTTTGTCTTTTATTTTTAACATATTTTTTATTTATTTATTTTGTAATTTGTGTTTTATTTATTTACTTTACGTTTATCTTTGGTTTCATTTTTGTGTGTTTTTTTTAATTTTTGTATGTATTTTTGTCAGTTTTTTATTTACTTATATTTCAGTCTATCTTATTATCTATTTTTTATTTTTTGTTTTTTAAACATTGCATTCATTTTTTGAGTATTTATTTTTTCAACTCTTGTTTATTTAGTTCTGAATGCACAGCATGGCTTAAATTAGTTGTCACAGCAGTGTATTAGTATTGTGCTTTGTACAAAAGTCCTAACAAATGAGTCATTATCCAGACTTCTTGTTTTCGTCTTGTTTTCTTGTTTTTCTTGCTTTCTCATAAGCCAAAATAACTAATAACTAATAACATTTTGTTTTCTTTCATGAAGCATGGTGCAGCGCAGATGTGCTCAAAAGGATATGTGGGTATATTGCGGGCCATCAAAACTAAACAAATAAGTAATTAATATGCATTTATTTTTTTAAATCTATCAGCGAATAATCATCCTCACTGTGAAGTACGTCAATTAGTTAATTGAGAGGGCACCATTCCCTCTTTTCATCTACCAATTAGCAGCTACTTTGAATGTTTGAAATGTTTGTATGGCGTCAACTTTTGGAGGGTGCAGTCCTATCATTAGGGAAGTCATTGCTCCCCCTTGTCCATACCTAGATCCGGCCTTTACTGCATACATCATAGTTTCTTGCTGTTAGGTACATTTTGACCCATTTTACGCAACATAAACAGCTAAACTACTGTAAACTTTTTTGAATACACATGCTACATACTACATAGACATTGAACAGTGGGTGCATGCCTTTCTGCATACGTGTGTGTGTTGTGGTCTCTGTGTGTATGATATTACACACAGAGACAAGGTCTTTTTCTGGAACATAAAAAAGAAGTACATTCTTTTTTGTTTGTTTTTTTTTGGGAGTGCTCTCATGCAAACTCTCCAACAGCTTTCATGAATGATGAGAAAAGCTTAAAATTAGAATCAATGTTATTTTTCTGCTTTGTGTTAGAATCGTTCTTCTAATATACAGTAGCAATGATGGGAGGGTGGAACATGTAAGTAATGACACATTAACTATATCAAGTAGCTTTAAGTCATATTTATCTGTAAAATATTATGCAGTTTCGAAAGTTGCTTCAATTTAGATTGATAATACTGAGTCTGGATGAAGAGAAGTGAGAGACATATCTATGTTGCTTGAAGTCTATTGAGAAGTTTCCACAGTCAGTGGTGGTTTAGGGTTGGTACAAAGTGAAAGCTTCTGTACGGATGACGGAGACTCCTCTGACTTTGCTGAACATTCCTGTTCAACATTTATTGAAAAGAAAACAGGACATGACCTTTCTGCTTCATCCACAGTCAAACTGGAAGTTACTATTCTAAAAACAACAACAACAACAGAAAAAAACTTTTCTTTCACACTAACATTATTCTTGGCCTTTTCAACAATGCATTCACAGATCCAATGAAATCAAGCTAAAATCATATGAGTTGTCTTACATTGTAAATGTAAACTGTAAATAAATCACAATAATGGTGCTTTTGGCTGCTGTTGGTCCACTACATGTTTTCTAAAGTCAAGCAACCATGTACCACAGGATTCTACAGAACCTCATGACTGTCATGCTACTGGGATTGATTGTTTTTGATCTCATATGACGTTCTATGTTTTTCTTCCAGGTTCAACCTTTTAGGTTCTGTTTTTAATAAAATAATTGCTAAATTAGAAGAAATAAAAGTTTGACTTGTTTATTTATGTGTGATAAAAGACAATTTGTTTGAATTGACTGACATTAAACATCTTCATTCAATTTTACCTTTGTGACCTTATGATTTTTTTTTTAACAGCATTACTCTTTTTCTGTCAGTTGTTGCTGACTTTTGTTGCTTGGAAAAACACAAGTAACTTTCCTTATTTTGCACTCACATTTTAATATTAATATGGTTTATGTACCTTGCATTTTTTTTTTATTGTTTCCAAATAAATTTTAAAAAGATGTGTTCAGTAAATTGAAATGAGCTTGTCATCATGTTACACAAACAAAAAAGTAACACAACCCCAATGCAAAACACATTAATGGTGAAGCAGTAACGAGGTGCTGCCTTTCTAAACAGAGCTGCAGAGTTCCGCATTGAAGAGGAAGATGATGCAGAAGGTGAGCTCTAATGTATATTCTATGAAGATGCACTTGATCAGCTAGAGACCTGTCAGGAATGCTTTTCACCTGTTTTATATACCTTCTTCTGTGATGGGCTCCAGCAACTTTGAACAGAAGAAACTAGGAATAAGCAGCAGACAAATAGTGTTGTTAACAATCAGAAAAAAACAAAGTCTGTTGCAACACAGCAACTGTAACTTAACTGTAAATACAATTCTCAGAACAAAAAAAAACGTTGTATTTCAAAAGGTGCTCTCGTTTCTTGCCTTAATCTAAATAATGGGCAATTTTTGCACATAACTATTTAATGTTGCATAAAATCTCTCAACAGTTGGTCCAGTCCCTGCATCTATCTGAAAGCAGAAGTGCAAATAGGTTAACATTATGTGCATTGTCAGATTTGATAAGAATACAGAGCTACTACTTTCAGCATGCACTACATCAGTCTTAAGAAAAAACTATCAGTCAAAATCAAACTGGGCTCTGAGTTAACCAGAAAACAAAGTTAATTCATGTTTTTTAATATCATTTACATAATTAATGCAAATTTCCAAAATGCAACAAAGAACATTTTTAGGAGCTTTGGTATCAAATCAAAAGATCCTCTCAGAATCCTGCTGCTTAAGCTTCTTTACCAGTTCAAAAGTCTTTAAGAGATTTATCTGTTTTGTGCACAAATTAATTATTTCGGCGAAGTTGTGGACGTTTTTACAATGGAGCGGCCTGGGCAGTAGACTGCATAACTCTGTTCTGTCTGGCACCGACAGAAAAAAAATATATCGTCACAAAAATACAGAGTAGGTCAAAAGTTGAAAACTGTCTCACTAAATGTGTGCAGACAAAAGTATAATAAAGCAAAATAAAGACAAATATAGTGGACACAGATTTGATGTACTCAACATGAAAAGTTTTTTTATGAGATGGAGAAGCACTGCAGGGAAGAAAATAGTTGTTGGAGATCCATGTGTGGTGCAGCGTTTAAGCTACACCCATCCATCTCTTGCCCCATCTCCTCTTCACCTCTTTAGACTGTCCCAAATGGAATAGGATGTTGCGTGTATATGTGCATGCATGTGTGTTTATTTGACCATGAGCGCACAAGCATGTGGGTGATGTGGCGGTAATAAATAAGGATGTGCTGTGTGTGGAGCTGGTCGTTAATCACTGGCAGTGTTGGCAGCTAACAGATAAGCGGATTGATCCAAGGCCACCGATTGACATCTGCTAGAGTTACTGGAGTATAAAGTGGGCTATGACAAAATGAGAGACAGAGGGTCTCTCACATCTGCAGCAGCTCCATGACTGCTCACCTGCAAACCACAACATGGCATGTTTTGACGTTTTCAAAAAGCACAGACAAAGGTATACAAAAAGTCACACACAAAAACCCAAAGACAAAAACAGAGAAACAGCTAAGAGGTATTTTCTTTGGTCATCCAGAACTACAGATTCCTCAGAGATTTTGGAGTTTGGAGAAGGATGGACAAATGACAGATGGAGGGATAACAGTAGAGAAGACAGGATGACAACAGTTAAGGACATGCTCCAGTACCATGTGACAGCTTGGCAAGCCCACCTGGGAGCTAGCAAGTCAAGGGAAATACTGCTCAAAAAAGTTTGATGAAAGCCAGAGAAAATGCAGGTCAAACGTTTCCATGGTTTGGATTGTCTCAAATAGCCATTGATAGAAAAAGAACAGACAGAGAAATTAGAGATGTAGAAGAGGGTTAGGTTGCATTCACACCAAACATGATGCGCAGGGCACAGGTGTCAAGTTTTAATATTAAGTCAATGTTCAGACGTGATCAAAAGTTCTGTGGCACAACTTGAGTATTGGCTGCAGTGCAGCAGTCCAGCAGCAGCACAATTTGAGCATCTCGTTGCGATTTGGGCGTCGCAGTGCTGCACATCCAGAGTTAAAAATCTGAACTTTGGCGAGGATGATAACATCACGTCAACCAATTAGGGACTCAGCTTTGGGCATGTGACATGTTCAATTAAAGGATCAGTGGGTGGAGTCCAAATCCAAAATGAGAATCCAATTATTCTCCTCTTGAACTTTATAATATTTTTCTTATTTTCATTGAGACAAAAATGACATGTTGTTGTAAGCTTTTTATTTTTTTTTTTTATTTCTTTTCTTTTTTCTTTCCCTCCTTGGACTTTAGCTGGACAGCAAGTCGTCAAACTTTAATTCAAAAGCAGCAGTGGCAGCCAGCCCCCCGTCCCCCCCACGCAATATGGCAAATAGAGGATGTCCAGCCATCAAATCAGGGTCACCAGGGCCGCTACAGGGGCCCTCAATGCCTGAGAGCGCGCGGGGGGGGCAAGAGGAGGATGTCCAAAAGAAGTGGGTGTCCCTCACAAAAGTGGTAAGAATGGGACAACCGTTGTTAGAATTTTAGAGAGGCCCAGCACCAGAGGGCAAGGACCAGAACCAGTGCCACGGGAACACGGACACCCCCAGACTCAGATGTGATCCCATGCAGGCTCTAATCTTGCCAGAGAACTCAGCACCACCACTGCTGAGAACCTGGTTACCCCCACCAGGGATGGGGTAAGGGACAGAAGATCAGAGGTCCCACCTTCCTTGAGTTTTGTATGTGTGTATGTGTTGGATAGTATATTGTTAAGGGTGTGTGCAATAAAGCGTGCAGTTTAAATTGGCACTGAGATGACATCTCCTGCTTGTTGGCAGTGTCCAAGCAACCCTCATCAAGGGTTCCTACATGTCTAAGATCCAGTTAAAACAGAAAGGAGAGGGACCTGAGTCCGGCAGCAACCAATGTGAGGGGGACCACTGCCAAGTAGCTTTATCCCCAAGGTGCAGCAAAGACTGGAAACCCACCTCCCACCCTCCATCACCCTAATAAGTGGTCATATGAAGAAGAAGGGTAGTTCAGGGACAGCTTCCCCCATATGGACTTGATATACAGTGCATCTGGAAAGTATTCACATCGCCCACTTCTTCCACATTTTATTATGTCACAGCCTTATTTCAAAATGGATTAAATCTGTTTTCTTCCTGAAAAATTCTTTGAAAAACACCCCATCATGACAATGTTGAAAAATGTCCTTTGAAATTGTTTTAAATGTATTAAAAATGAAAAACCTGAAAAATGATATGTACATAAGTATTCACAGCCTTTGCTGTGAAGCTCCAAAGTGAGCTGAGGTTTATTCTGTTTACAATGATGAGTCTTGAGATGTTTCAGTCACTTAATTGAAGCCAACCTGTGGTAAATCCAGTGGACTGGACATAATTTGGAAAGATACAACCCTTTCTACATGAGGTCCCAAGGTTAACAGTGTATGTCACGGAACAAACCAAGCATGAAAGAAAAAGAATTGTCTGTGGACCGCTGAGATAGGATTGTCTCGAGGCACACGGCTGGGGAAGGGTCCAGAAACATTTCTGTTGCCTTGAAGGTCCCAATGAGCACAGTGGCCTCCATCATCTGTAAGAGGAAGAAGTTTAGAACCACCAGGACTCTTCCTAGATCTGGCTGGCCATCTAAGCTGAGTGATCGGGGGAGAAGGGCCCTGGTCAGGAAGGTGACCTATGACCCAATGGTCACTCTATCAGAGCTCCAGCGTTCCTCTGTGAAAAGAGAACCTTTCAGAAGGACAACCATCTCTGCAGCACTGCACCAATCAGGCCTGTATGGTAGAGTGGCCAGACGGAGGGCTCTTCTTACTAAAAAAGACACAGAAGCCTGTCTGGAGTTTTCCAAAAGACATCTGAATGACTCTCAAACCAAAATCCTCTCTTCTTCCTCCTTTCATTTTCTGTCTAGTCCAACAAAAAGAAGAACACAAACAAAATTAATAAAAAAATTTAGTTTAAATAAAAAAGGGATTTATACGAATATACACCGTGAATGTCCGATGATTTATAACCCCCAATTGTAACAGCAAAATCTGTCTAACACAAGAGGCTCTCAGCTCTGTTTGCTCAGCTGTTAGACATAACAAGCTTAAAAAAAAGATATCAGTAATGTTTACCAAGAAATGTCCAGCAATTTATCAACTTGCTCTAAGGGCAAATTGTTCCTATTGTGTGTGAGAATGTTTACACAAGGATCACTCCAACTACATTTAAGCTAAACATTTAAGCTAAAGTTTAAAATTTTTCTTTTTTTGTTTTATTATGTCTGAATAATATTCAGTGTTGTTCCCAGACAAAGGGGTTGACCTAGCAAAAAATAAAGTAATTGTACACTTGGGAAAACTAAGTGTGATGGTCCATGGATTTTAGTTTTCTTGTTTTTTTATTTTATTGCTGCTGTATACCCTTATTCTGTTGTACTAGTCACTTTGTTCTTTAAAGTTTTTTTTTTCTTTCTATTTTTCATTCCTGCTTAAAAAAAGTAAAAAAAAAAAAAAAAAAGTAACTGAACGGAAATGACCCAGCATTGCGTAAGTTGTAGTCATGAAAAGAATCTAAACTCACAGAAAAAAAAAAAAAAAACAGTTTTCATTTTTTTTTCATGTTCAATATTGTAGACAACCTATCATTTTATGGGATGTCAAAAAAGAAAATGCCACACCACATTTCCCTGTGGTCACAACTTTCAAAATGACACATCAAGAACAACAAATCAAAATGCTACAGTGCTGTTAGAGATGACCTAATTGCTGCTTCTTGTTATTTCATCCCTCTAGATAGTAAATAGCCTGATCTGATAGAAGCACTATCTGTGTTTACTGTGAGTAAATGTTCTTGGAGTAGCTTCCCAAAAGCTCTAGGAACAGCATTTGCAGAGTGGAGTATAAATAAAGTCTGTCTTTCACTTATCTGAGACTGCCTAACTTGGTATGCCAGTGGAGATGACTTGTGGCATAATCATTCAATTCAATTCAGTTTTATTTGTATAGCCATATAACAATACCTGTCTCAATGACCTTCACACTAGTATTTATGCAAAGAACTTAAAATGAGTCATAAAAATATAAATAGCTGGTTGATAACCACTAAACAGACCAGGCTAAATTGGCATCTCTGCCCTTTGACCCTCCTTCTCGGTGAAGAAAACTCATAAAAAAATAAAAAACACTATCTTAAAATAAAATAAGGAACATTAGGGATACCCACATGAAGGAAGGATCCTCTCCCAGGATGGACAGGCAATGTGCTAGAACTGTTAAAGAAGAATTAGCTTATCTATCTCCACAACTACATGTTTGAATAACAACTACATTTTGAATAGTGTAGCAGATGGGATTCATCCAGATCAAACTGTGGGGCAGCTGAGGGTTCGAGCAGCTAGCAGAAAGAATAAAAATAAAAAAAAAGAATAGCAGCGCCATCCAAAGTGGGATGGATGCCATCTCTCCGCATGAGACTGGGCATTTCCCAATTGCACTCCAATTGTCTATAGGTGAGTTACATCTTCTGGACAAGAGTGCAGATGGACTTTATAAAAATAAAAAAATAGAAATGACAGTAGTGAACATATTTTCCCAAAAAATGAAGGAACATGCAGTGACACAGAAGAGTGGAGTGGAAGAATGAGCACAAATCATTGCATTACATCTTGTGAAGACATGTTATCTGAATGAGATCAGTGACTGCAAAGTTATGGCTGAGAGGAGTGTAGCCAGACAGCATAGGAGGATGACATAAATGGTTATGGTGGTGATGAAAATGAAATGCACAAGAGCGGAAAGAATGTCAATTGGTCAAATGAGAGTGTTGTGTGGCTTGTGGGAAGGAGATGAATGTGTTTGGACATAAATGTTCGTAGAGAAAAAGTAGGACGCTGAGAGGACAGAAAACAGCAGACAGAAGTACAGAGAGATGCAGAACTTGGTGAAGGTGGAGGTAACAAAAACTAAACAAAGGTCATTTGAGAACTTGAATGGCATATTGGACACAAAAGGTAGATATGAACTAGCTGGTAAAGCAGAGAAAAAGAGATTGCAGAATGTGCAGCACCAGGGTTAGGGTAATCAAGGACAGAGATAGAAATGTATTGACATGTTCCACATGTGTGATGGAAGGAGTATTTGAAAAGCTATTGAATGAGAAAAGTGAAACAGAATACAAAGTAGAAGGGTGGTCGGGGAATGTGGGTGTTGTGGAGTAGTGACTAGCAAAGGTCAGGAAGGAAAAAGTGAGGACGGTGTTGACAATAGAGTTTCTATTTGGGCTATTTAACAAGATCTTGGAGAGTGAGAGAGCACTTGAGCCATGGAAAATATTTGTTCTGGTGGGAATTTTTAAAAACAAAAAGGTGACTTACAGATTTATGGAAACTGCAAAAAATATTTGATGAGTCACACTAGGAAGTTATAGGAAATAGTATTGGAAGCTAGACTGAGGTCATGACTGAACAGTTGTGAAAAAAATTGTGTAGTTTCATGCCAAGGTGGAGGAATACAAATGCAACATTTACTTTCCCAAAAGTGGTCAGAAGGAGTTGCATTGTGTTTTTTGGATCTGGAGAAAAACCCATCACATGGTATTAAGAGAGGAGCTGATATTTTGGATCAGGAAGTTTGGAATGCCAGAAATTTTGGTTTGCAGGACATGTATGACAGCGGTTAGATGTTGAAGCCTGTTAGAGTTCAAGTGGAACTCCACAAAAGGATTCACTTTGAGCACTTCCTTGTTTGCTGTAGTGACGGACAGGCTGACAGAGGAGGTCGGACCGGAATGTTCGTAAAGCGCAAGCCTCATTTCCTATCACACCTTTGTTTGCACTCTTTCCCCACTAGCTTACAGCCTCTCACAACCCAAGTTAGCATTAGCAGTGCAACAAAAATGGCGAGCATTATTGGAGCTACCCAGACATCCCGTTTTGAGCCAGATACCAGCTCAGATGAGGAAAACAAAGACATATATGGATCTAGTCTAGATCTAGACAGGAGCAAAGCTCAACAAAGAGTTGATTCAGAATCCAGGCAACATTAGGGGAAGGCAGAAAAGCAGCAGAGTCAAATATGAAGCAGGGTCAGGTAAACAGGTGATCTGATCAGACTGAGCCACTCAGTATGCAGGCTGAATGGCACAAACAAGACTTCGCACTGAGCGTGGCCCTGAGCAGTGCTTAAGTGTCCTGTGGTTGATTAGCTAATGACAGTCAAGTGGGAGGCATCCAGACACTGTGCTGGGGTTGATGGGTGATTGAGTGCAGTCACTACTCAGGAGCCGCCTCCCGCTGGTGACCAAATCTCCATTCTGCACATCATCCACAGTTTATTTCAAGCTAAGCGATCTGTAATTTTCATTTCTAAGTAAGGCAATATTAGCCTTCATGAGATGGCATATGCAGTAACAGTATACAACATCTCTGTTTTTTGCCCAGCAGCTGTTTCATTAGGACTGACATTGCATGAAATCACGTCACAGTTGGCAAGATAGTATTTTTCCAGCTACTGCACTCATTGCCACTTCTTTAAATGTGGGATAAAAAAGCAGAATTTTTTTGATTAGAGTTGAGTCTAAGTCATTTCATGCCCGAAGAGCTGACATTGACATCCAGCTTTTGCACATGCAGGCAATGAGGGCAGATCAATAGAAACCATACTCTTCTTAAATCTGTCAAATTGCCTAATGGACAAAAATTGCCTTTGTCAATTTTGGTTAATACTAATTTTTGGTTTATACTAATTTGTGCACTGACAAATTGATTTAAATTGAAATAGTTGTTTAAAATTGGTACAGAGGTATTGTGATTGTTGAGCTTTATATGTTTGTGTCTCAAACAAATCCATTCTCCTTCTTTTCTGTTTTTCAGTCACATCGTTTTGCCATTACATTGTTTTGATGTTGATTACAAAACCTACTTTCAGTCTATAGCAAAAACTTGTTTTGCATTTCTCTATTGTGCAATATGCTGCCAAATGATAGTCAAGTCTTCCATCAAGGAATGAAGTGCATTTTATTGACTTCTTTTATTCTGATCCTACTGGTTTCTATCACAAATCCTGCCCCTCCCATTTAAACTACAAAAGCATCCTATCTGCTTCAAATTTTGTGTATATGCAGCAACTCTCATGAAAGCTACAGTTCTTACAGTGCACATATGGACATATTCATACATATGCAGTGCACATTCTTAGTGCACATTATTAAAATAAAGCTAAAAAACCCAATACCTCCATGACTGTAATCAGTTGAATTATCTGTGTTCATCCTGCAGACATGTAATAATGAATTGCTGTAATTATATTGTAATTAAAAGTCAGTAATATCAATAAAAATGTTCTTTAGAAGCATTTTCAAACATTGCAGATCTTTAAAGGAGATAGAGAACAAGAAATCAATAAGAATATGTCGGCAATACGAAAAACCCTTCACATCTGCAGCTCTTGAGTTGTTAACCCCACAAATAGTTGATGTATGTAAGCAAAACAGGAAGCTGAGAGGAAAGTGATGAGAGAAACAGATGAGCCAAGTTTGTGCTGAGAGAAATAAAATAAGCGCAAATAAACATAAAGACACATGGTTCCTCACACACATCAGACATAATTTGAAACCATGACCTAGTGTCTCTATGGCTTTCAAAGCAAGCAAAAGACTTCAGGTGGAAATGGAAAGATGAGTGGTAAAATATTATGCACTCACAATAATGAACATAAAATTCTGAAATATAGGACACAAACGCTTGTGTCAAATGTTATTCCGGTTTGGGGATTTTAAAGTTTGGCAGTGTGCCATTTTCTACAGCTAAATTATGTGTGCTTGTGTGTGTAATTGCGTGTTTTGTAAAAATGATCTTATTGTTAATTTATTTTGCTTATGTTATCTATATGTAGCCAATATTTCTACATAAAGTTCCCTGCATTTAAGTATAAAAGCTGGCCATACTATTATTATTTCTGCTCATTTTTTTATAATTAGTTTAATTTATAAAGAATATTTTGGTGGCAATTTATATTGCTATTATCTTCAAATTAGTTTTTGCCGCTTTCCAAGTTTCATTTTACAACTCAGGGATCTTTCACTATATTGCGGTTCACCTTTTGTGGTCTTGCTTTTTTGCAGATATTTTTAGTGCAATTTTGCATACTCTTTTTTTTTAAGGACAGTATGTTAAATGTCCTGATTGGCTGAAGAGCATGTCTACAAAGAAAAAAAGTGTGAAAAGGTTTGTCTTTCTAATTAAAGTGTGTAAAAAGGGAATTAACAGCCTTAGAATATATATAATCCTCCTTTGCAGATTTAACATTTTGCAGTTATTTTTATAATGTAACACCCACAATAAATAAGTGAACAGTGTAAGGTCTTGTGTTAATATTTTCTAGATTTTATACCTACTTGAGTTGGGACAATCTACCTTTTTTTTAATGCAACTTGTGTTATATTTCCTGTCCATTTTTCCAATAAGGCTTTAGGTACTGTGCTGTTTCAGCTTTCAGCTTTTCTTTTACTGTCCTTAATTTCTTTAACCTTCTTTATAATACAGTTCTCTAGTTTATTGTCAGTTTTACTTAGTTTCTTTTTTTTTTTTTCTTACAAAGTTGAATAGTTGCACGGAGATGTCCTTTTAGAAGTGAAACTCTTGTCTTTTTACTTTGGGTTAAACTCAAATTTGTATGCTCAGACCAGTGTTTATTCAATGATAGATGTTATTGCAATATTGCTCTGTATTTTATGTGCATGTTTAACTACCTTTTATGGTACAATAAGCCCAAGCACTGGCAGACAGTCAATTCTACGGTCACATTGGTATGAAAAGGAACTTTGAGAAGTGTTAGGCGGACACACTACTGCCTGTTTTCATGTGTGTACGTGTGTGCATATGTGTATGTGTTTGGTTGCTTCACTTGGTAAAAGAATGGAAGGCACAGCAAGGGGTCAAGCTGTATTTCAGGCAGGAATGAATACTGCAATTTACTGTCTGGATCAGTGGTATTGTTGGTTGCCATCTGTGTTTGTGTTCCACCCCTGTGAGAGGAAACAAAGCCTAAAACTGGATGCTGCTCTCTCTTCATTAACACTGTTGATGATAGCTAGATAACTGTCAGTTTCTGAGCTGTGGAATTGGAACCTAATGCAGCTTTGCTTGATATGAAACCAACAAAGCACAGGCAATTATGTTTTAAAATTAAAATATGCTTTTTTATTAACCTTTCATACTAGCAATAGCATCATGGGACGTGTTTCTCTAAAAAAACATTTCAGTGCTTGCTATTTCAATTTTAATGTTAAAAAGGAATTGTTGATACTCAAGAGGCAGATGTGCTGGACTAAAATTTTGCTTAATTACATTGCAGAGTGGTATTTCAATTAAGTAGAAGTTGTCATAACAGCACTCATGAAACTGGGGCTGGTTTGTAATATAAAAATGATATCATATTCAATCATATTTTATTCATGTTTCTTTTGTCTTCCAGGTGCCATATAACTTGGGTGGCAGTCGGAGGCCTCAATGGCTTGATCTATGAAACTGCAAAAAAAAAGTCGGGATATGGAATGTCACCTCGTTGAGTGCCATAGAGCCTTTGCCTGTGCAGGAGACTGGAAGGTATTGGCTACAGATAATTGGGCTTGCCTCAATGCAGTGTTGGCTTTGTAACCCAACTCTTGTGCTACGTTCACACCAAGTTTGGAAATGTGTGTTCAAGCGATCACTTTCAATTAAAAGTCTGTGAAAACGCATATATATTCGTGTTTTAGGCTCTCTTTTTGTTTTAGGTGCAGTTGCTATATTTTTTACTTTAGTTTTATTTTTATGTGTTTAATTTTACTATTTACAAATGTTAAAACACATTTGCTCTGTGTTAAAGGCAAAAGGATAGGTAAAATAAAAATACTGCAAAGACATCTTTGTACTAGAGTGATTCTTAAAGTTTTAATTTTGTTACACAGCTAGCAGTTATTTTTACAACATGTCTATAACAGGTAACATTTTCAATATATATTAATTCTGATAAGGACTTAGCAAAACTAACAAGTACATTTAGTAATTAGGCCGAAAGAATATTCTGAAAAAGAGACAAAAAAGTAAGATGGAACAGAGCAGAGAACAAATATTTGCTCATATTATTTGGTTGCATAGGCATACGTAATTTATACAGTATTATACAGAACATCGCTACTGTATCGTATGTCAATCTGCTGTCTAATTTGTCTTACCCTTTCAAGCAGCACTTGTTTTTCCACAAATGTCCCCCCATTGACTATGTGGAGACAGAGCAGAAAAAAGACAAATATGAGGATCAGGTCATTTTAGGCATGGAGAAACTTAACAATGGGAAGGATAAACTGCATGAAGACTTTAAATGGTGCAGGAGTTTTCTATAGAAAAAAGGTAATTAAAGTATTAACTGTTTAATCAACTAAAGCATGAGTAAACACTTCTGAAACATTAAGAGTAAGAATGTGAAAATAGACCTAAAGTTCAAAGCGTCTTACAACAGATTAATTGGAAAGTTTATTTATTTGTGTAAATTACTTTAGGCTTTGATTTAACTTTGATATACATGTAATCTTGTGGCTATTTATAATAAAAAGTAGTTTTGCTCACTTATTAGTATAATTGCTTTAAAGGAACAGAATCTGATAAAAATAGCATCAATTTTAAATGGGCTTTGTTCCTCACAGGTTTACCCTACACTTTGTTCTCATTTAATGGACAAAAAGTGGAAAACTGATGTGACAGGCAGTAATAGAGAAGGTCAGATGACCAAAACAGAGAGAAGTAAGTGGTGAGCAGGAAAAAAACAAAGTGGAGGATCAAACATCGAGGGAGAGAATAACCTCAGATAGGAGCTTCCACTCAATCTCTCACACAGTAATTGTAACAGATAGTTCTTGGGAGCCCTCAAATTATTTACTCTGTGAATCTCTGTGTTTACCAAGGAAAAATTGGATAGGGACC
Organism: Adrianichthys oophorus; assembly: GCA_036245035.1. Classification (NCBI taxonomy): domain Eukaryota; kingdom Metazoa; phylum Chordata; class Actinopteri; order Beloniformes; family Adrianichthyidae; genus Adrianichthys; species Adrianichthys oophorus. The sequence goes on from BSAI01000021.1 coordinate 289,831, forward strand.
CTCTCAGGACTGTTGTTTCTGCAAATAGTTTTACCAAAAGATCGTTGCAATTTTTGTCAGTATAGTTCTGAGTGTTGTGTACATTGCATGTTTTACTATCGACCAATAATGTATTTATTTAATCTGAACATTGAAATGACTGATAATGTGAACTGTAATCAAGACTGCTGGCATAATGCTTATCTTTGGACAATGATAGCACTTATTTTCAGTCCAATACTTGCTTTTAGTCCTTTTCACAGCATTCTAAACACCTTGCGAAGTTTCCTTACTGACATTTACACTACATTTATTTGACTCCATCCATCCATTTTCTGAATCTAATTAAACCCCATTAGGAGTAATAGGGAACGTGGGGTACACCATGTATGAGCTGCCAGTCCATTGCAGCCCTTCACTGCAACAGAGACACTTGTATTCGCACTTAGGGACAAGTTAGACTGAAACTGACTAGTTAACTGAATTGAATTGCATATTTTGGACTTTGGGAGGAAGCTGGAGTGCTCAGAGAATCCCACACGTGTGAAAGGAGAACATGCAAACTTCACACAGAAAAGTCCCAGCCAGGATTTCAAAGGCCTTCTTGCTGTAAGTTTAGAGCGCTAACTACATCCTGACATTTCTAGTTTTTACATAATCAATGTAAGATTGCTCTTAGCTTAAACTAATCTTAGATTAAGCATGTACATATTCTCTTACCCAAAAAATGTACTAACAAAAGTGAGAAACAATTTCAAAATTAATATTGCAGCCAAGTACCACTAATTGTCCAAAACTTTCAGTATCTATCAGATCTTCTGTCATCTTTTGTTTTATTTGATTAAGGTTCAGTTCTTGTCATGTCTATTTTTTTAAGTTGTATGATACATTTGTTATTCAATATATCATTATACACCTGAAGCTTTTTTGTTTTATTAGATTGATGAATTTCAAAACTGTGCTTGACCGATGAACAGTGACATGCGGTCAGATGAGGCAAATGAGCCACGGCCTCACCTGCCATTGTGATGAAATAAAAAATAAAGTACCTTAAATAAACATTATTTTCCACTGATCCATATTAAAGATACGTTTTCAGTTGACTCGACACGTCTTCGACAGTTTCTGAGGTTAAAATTGACAAATTGTAGTGTTGCGCGATCACATTTGGCGCGGAAACTCCGGGTGAGGTTCCGGAGCACTCCGCCTCATGTCTGACTGCAGGACTCAATACAATTAGGGACGTGCAGTCAGAGCGCTGGCTGTAAGTGCAAAGAAATGTCAGCCGGTTAGGCAATTCTGATTAGTCTCTAGGGGGCAGAGGTGAGCTGACCGCTGCTGTAGCTACACTGGAGCATCACCAGAAGTAGCAGTGGAAAGCCAGGGCAAAGTTCAAGAACAGCAGGGTTTTTTCAAACATTTTTCACAACTGGATTACCTGGCAAAACGGAAGATAATGTTGCTGCTAGCTACAATGCAAGGATGTTGTTTGTTTCATTAAACTAAAGGAAAATAAGGAAGACTTTTACAACAGGGCCATAGAGCTTTTTGTGGAGAAGGATCAGTGTATGGACTTCATCTATAAGTAAAGGTAAGGCCAAAAATGGTTTTCAATTTTTGTTTTTTTTAAAATGACATGGGAGTAAGTGGAAAAAAAAAAAAAGTATTTGAAAACTAAATTTTAGGCCTAAAATAATTATTTTTATGATCATTTTCACAGACAACATTTGATAACACTGATTAAAGAAACAGATTTTGAAGTTGGAAAAATACCAGAAGGTATTACTTAGGGTCAAAATTAAATGTGTGCTGAACACATCTGTACACTTTACAGGATAAATGGATAAACACAAGAAGAGTGTTCTATCCATTTCTATAAAATAAATATTCTCTGTCAGACAAATATGTTTCTGTGTATCTGATATGCTTTTATCTGCTGTTGGACGAATGGTGAAATATTCAGTTTCTTGTAATTGTAAATCTGTACCTCACCAGCCACCAACCTCACCGCACGTCACTGCCAATGAAGTAAGTATTAACTGACCTTCAAGTATTACCCACAGTGGCAGTTTTTTATATGGCCGAAATGGTCGGTCGCACAGGGCAGCATTTTCCAGGGGGCAGCACGGACAAGGGAAAAAAAACATTCTGTATTTCGTTTCTTCAAAATGAATAGCAGAGCGCACCTGATTTTGTGATCTGGGAGTGTGGATTTAAATGTCAAAAGACGCCCTCTGCTGCACGACACTAAAACTAGCGTCCTCACCTCATTGCGGCACACTGTGGAATATAACAAGTCAAAAAAATGTGAGACGGGGGTGCAATTTGGGTGAATCACACACAGGTAATTGGGAGTATTTTTTCATCTAACCCTCATCTCAAGCTCAAACTAATTTCAAATTAAACCAATTTAATTCATAACACCAAATTATGAATTGTGTTCACCATGAATGTATTTTTTAAGCTCAATTCCATCTCTCAAACAAGCAAACTATAATAACTAATGGTTTAGTCTAAGGCCGAGCTGACGCGATGCAAAGCGGAAGTTGGTGTCACAGGATGCTAAATTGTTTATTTTCATGAGCACAATAAAGTGAAAAGGACAAAACCCTCCGGTGCCATATAGAAAAAGAGGAAAGAAGACCAAGAGAAACGTGAAGAGTGCAAATGTCATTTTTTAAGCCTAAGACAACTTGATTAAACATGCCCAATAATCTTAGAGTTAAGCTAAGGCTATTGTTAGTCTATACTTTTAACATTTAGTTAATCCAAATTCAATTTGTGTAATAAATGCTGCTAATTAAATACAGTTTTGTATTTGCTCATATGTGAAACGAAGAGACGGAGACGTGTGGATCTAGATGCAACCGGATAAATGATTTAGAGCATGAGCAAGACATGGATGTAGTAAAAATCCAGGCAAGGGTCATAAAGGCAAGGTAGGAGAGACAGGCAAAGGTCAAGGTACAGGAGATCAAACCAGGACCATAAACGCTCAGACTGTCTGCCAGGCAAAACAAGACTTCGTGGGGAGTACAAGGTTGAGCCGGAATGAGTACCAGCTGGTGAGATCAGGTAAATCAGTCAATACTCGGGAGAGGGCTCCCTCTGGTGGTCAGAGGTGGAGCTGGACAGCTGAGTCCTGACAACACGAGAAGGCAAAAATGAAAATAAGAATAAATCGGGGGGACCTTTTTGTTACTGTCTCAATGAAAATAAGAAAAACATCATAAAGTTCATGAGACCTGAGCAGATTTGTTTCCCATCCAACAGCAGCCCTCTGACTGGCCGTGAGCTCCTCTCCCGGGAGCCGGTATAGTGAGTGTGCCCACTACAGCTCCATAGGTCCTGTGACAGACTCTCTAGTCTAGAGTGTACCCGCCTTCGCCCAACAGTAACCAGGACGGGATCTGGAAACCCTGCTGCCCAGTAAGGAATACAGCGGGTTAAGAAAATGAATTGGCAGAACTATAGATCGATCCACCATATTGGTTGTTTTCTTCCTGCTGTCACTGAAAACGTCACGTGTCCGAAGTTGAGTCCCCGATTGGATGAGGAGACGCAGCCACATCCCCAGAGTTTAGATTTTTTTTTTAACGCTGGACAATTCGCGCTGTTTCCAGACTTTCGGGCCGGCTGCTCAATTCGCGCAGCAGAACCTCAATTGCATCTAAAGCATTGACTTTACATTGAATATGTCTGCCTGCACCGCACGAATCGCATTCGGTTTGAATGCACCTTAAGAGAAGCAGACCAAGTTCATAGTGTATTTTCTAGGTTGATTTGTGGTATTTGTATTTTTAAACCTCAATTAAACATATGAACTTATCCACATTATGACCACAAACATACATATGTGTTATTGGAATTTTATGTGAAAGACCAACACAAAGTGGCACATGTGAAGTGGAAAAAAAGTTACAAAAGAGTTTTTTTTTTTTTTTTTTTTACAAATAAAACAATAATAAACCACACCTTTGATATTTCTTTTGATTGTTTTTTTTTTAGGTTTTATGTAAAGCACCACAGCAATAAAGGCTCAGATCTGCCACACCAGACAAGACCCGAGGTGTAGGCTGTGCAAAGAGGCGCCTGAAACAATCCAGCACTGAACTGCAGGGTGTAAGATGCTGGCTGGGAAAGCATGCATGGAGCGCCACAACCAAGTGGCTGAGATAGTATACAGCAACACGTGGACAGAATATGGATTGGAAATCACAAAGTCAAAATTTGAAACACCTCTGAAAGTGATAGAGAATTAGAGAGCAAATATCCTGTGGGAATTTTTACTCTTGTTGTGTTTTGTGCACACCAATTATATTTATGGGAAATCTGAGATAACACTTCATATATTTAAGAGTTTAAACAATAACAGTTAAGGGATAATTTTCTCCTTGTCTTTCTTTTGTTCCAAAGCTGCATATTGTCATATAAAATGTACCTAGTAAAGTATATGCCTTTAACTTCTCCACATTTTCTTAAATTATGACCACAAACATAAATATATTTCATTGGAATTGTATGTAACAGACCAACACAAAGTGTAACACACTTGTGAAGTGGAAAGAAAACTATACAAGAGTCATTTTTTTTTCAAATAAAAAACTGAAAAGTGCAGTGTCCAAAAGTAAGCAGCCCCCTTTTCTCTGAGTGCATCCAATTGCCTTCAGAAGCTGCTTGGTGATTGGTGACTGATCAAAAGTTGACTTAATAGAGTCCAACAGCGTGTAATTTAACCGTATTATCCAAAACAGCTGTTTTGTGACAGTCTCTGTGGTTTGTCAAGAGAATATTGGGGAGAAAACAACATCATGAAGTATAAGGAACACACCAGACAGGTCAGGGAGAAAGTTGTGGAGAAATTTAAAGCAGGGTTAAGACATAAAAAGATTTCCCAAGCTTTGAACATCCCAAGAACCACTGTTCAGTCCATCATCCACAAATGGAAAGAGTATGGCACAACTGCAAACCGACATCGTCGTTCATCTAAACTAACAGGCCGAACAAGGAGAGCACTGATCAGAGATGCAGCCAGGAGGCCCATGGAGAATCTGGATGAACTGCAGGGAATCTGTCCATAAAACAACCATCAGTCGTGCACTGCACAAATCTGGACTTTATGGAAGAGTGGCAAGAAGAAAGCCATTGTTAAAAGAAAACCACAAGAAGTCCCGTTTGCAGTTTGCCATAAGCCATGTGAGTGACCCAGCAAATGTGTGGAAGAAGGTGTTCTGGTCAGGTGAGACCAAAATTGAACTTTTAGGTCTAAATGCAAAGTGCTATGTGTAGTGGAAATCTAACACTGAACATCTCTCTGAACACACCATACCCACTGTCAAACATGGTGGTGGCAGCATCATACTGTGGGGCTGCTTCTCTTCAGCAGGAACAGGGAATCTGGTTAGAATTGATGGGAAGATGGATGGAGCCAAATCCAGAGCAATATTGGTGGAAAACCTGTTGAAGTCTGAACAATACTTGAGACTGGGGCGGAGATTCACCTTCCAACAGGACAACCACCCTAAACATAAAGCCAAAGCTACAAAGGAATGGTAAAAATGAAACGGATTCATGTGTTGGAATGGCCCAGTCAAAGTCCAGACCTAAATCCAATCCAGATCTGTGAGAAGATCTGAAAACTGCTGTTCACAAACACTCTCCATCTAATCTGACTCAGCGTGAATTGTTTTGAAAGGAAGAATGGACAAAGATTTCAGTCTCTTGATGTGTAAAGCTGGTAGAGACATACGCCAAAAGACTTGCAGCTGGAACTGCAGCAAAAGGGGGGTTCCACAAAGATTTGAATCAGGGGGGCTGAATACTCTTTCCACTTCACAAGTGTGTGCCACTTTGTGTTGGTCTTTCACATAAAATTCCAAGAAAATATATTTATATTTATGGTCATAATGTGAGAAAATGTGGAGAAGTTCAAGGGGTATGAATACTGTAAATATACTGTAAATATATATGGGTGTGTGGGTGTGTGTATGCACATATTTAATTATATCAATATTTTCTTTCTTCATTGATTAGTGTCTTATTTCAATTGTCCATTAGAATTTTGAAAAAAGCTACTGAAAAACACAGCATCTAAAAGCTAAATCAAATTTCATGGACCTTTAGGTTTTCTAAAAAGCTCTTGCAAAAAAGTGGAGTAATCTTTCATTGCCATGGGTTTTCTCAGCTTCAAAAAACATTTTATTTTTTTGCTCAGTGGCTCAATAAAAAATAAGGTTGCTGTGGCCTTGTTGCTGTGAACACGCTCTCAAGCAGTGACCAAAATCAGGTAACCATAGAAACAAGATTTTTGCTTGGAAGCATTCCTAGTCTTCAAAGTGCATGTTAATATGTTTGTTTTGGTCAAAAAGAATTTAGCATAAATACTTAATTTACAGCACGATTCTATTTGAGTTTTAAGTATATTCTTCTTTTTTCTTACAAACATAAAGTGCTGCTGCCTCTTTATCTTTGACCCTGTGTTTCAGTGCACAGGAGGAAGATAAACTAAAGTCATTCTGGTCATTTTCATCTTTGCTTGGAGCTAATGCAATGCACCCCAAACCCTGAGCAAACCCTGAGCTCTAAATGGCTTGGTTGTTTATCTGTGTCAAGATACTGTTTTTTTGTTTTGTTTTGTTTTGTTTTTATTGTTCAAGTAAAAAAACGTAGTTTTTTTGGTGTGGCCAAAAATGTGTTCTCTAAGCTCACTACCTCGTTCGCGTGTGGGAGGAGCTACCAGCTAATGTTTTTGATCACTACATGGAATTTTGTCTGTATTTCATTTTCCATGCATGGAAGACACAGATGATGTTTAGAGATCCGTTTTTTTTCTTTTTCGAAGAGCTCTACAAAAGCATCGGTGATCACGTCTCAAAAATAAATGAATGAAAATATAAACCTTCTACCCACACAAAAAGAGTAAAAGTCAGCCGTCAAATAGCAAACACTCCTTGGTACAAGCCTGTGCCTGTGGTGACAGCAGTTTCTCATGTGCTTGTTTACTCTCATTCTAGAACTAATCAAGTTCAAATCTCACTATTGTTGTGTTTTACTTTTTAAAGACATAGTTGCATTTTTTTAAACATAAAGAATACATCTTTTTTTTTAAATAAATTCCTATGAACATTTTTTTAAAACCAACAAGAACATTTAAACTAAAAGTTTCATAGACTACATTTATTTGTGTTAACCATGTATTACTTAAAAAAACTAGTGGTTATTAAAAATACAGTCTAATGACATTTCAAATCCAAAGAATTATCCTGATGTTTTAATTAATATTTATAGTAATGTGTTGAGTAATTTAGCGAAAAAAAACACGAAACTCGAACCCAGGGTTCTTCCAATAATAGAACTTACAACACATGGAGACTAACCACAGTTGCCACAAGAGAAGCTGATTATCAGAAGGGTTTGTTGCTTTCCAAAGACATCTACCCACAAAAAGCTGAGTGAAGGGTTCGCTCGGGTTGCCACGAAAGAATGTGTTCATCCATGGATTTTTCATCATTTTTAAACAGGAATCATGTGTTTGTGTTGTAACAGCATGTTGTTTATATTTTTGAGCACTTGAAATGAAAACTTCACATTATTTTATGTGTTTTAATTAGGTGGCATGCCAAAAATGTTTAGATTTTTTTTTTACTCTGGCTTGCTGCGCTGCTAAGTTTATGTCTAAACCATTGACTTTACATTGAAACTGGTCGCGTTTGCCGCGCAATTTGCGTTCAGTGTGTAAGCACCTTTACAATAAAACAGAATCAGAAAATCTGTGCATTGTCTGAATTCAAGTTCTTTAGTCCTGCAAAGGAAACAACAACAAATAAGCTGAACTGCAAATGTTCAACTACAAAATCCACAAAATGGCTCTTAAAAAACTCCTGGACAACATGGAAATCTTGTTAAAGCATGAGAAACAAAAAGAAATAAAATCACAGATTATTTTCGGTTTAATAGGTTTCGTTCTGCTGTGTTTTTTCAATAATTCTTGTAGAATAGCTACCTGCAAAGTTGATTAATACAACACTGGTGGATTCAAAAATATGAAACATTAAAATCAAAATCTCATTGTTTTTAATTTGACTATAGTGAATTGTGGAATTGGATTATCACATCTCCTTTCAGAAAAGACAGTCTGGTGTATCCTTTGCTGAAGGAGATCATTCATTTTTTTAAAGAAAGGAATTCAAATACTTCAGGGTCACTCAGTTAGAATTTGGACAGACCCGCCAATGTGACTTATCTTCACCTTGTGGTGAGACGTGTTGTTTTGCTTCCACCCTTCTTTTTTTCCTTAACACAGCTTTCTGTACATAACCAATTTGGTTTTTCATGATGCATTCTCGCATTCTGCAGTCTAAAAAGTCTTTACTGGTCGATATACGCTGCCACCTTTTATCTGTGATGTTTTAATGATTGACTATAAAAAAATCATATGCTGATAATGACAAACAAACTGACAGACAATGTGTTCTTGTTAGCATATTTTCAAACTCTGCAAATATAGATATGTGGTGTTTAATCTGCACTGTCTGTTTCCTGTGGGCAACAAATCTCAGCAATTAGGAATACGAACAGGCACTCATTTTTGCTTGCTTCAAAGGGTTGAGTTTGTTTAAACAGTTCAATAGCCTGCTAACGAGAGTTTATCTTCAAGAAACAGAAGACAGACTTTACAAACGTGTGCATTCTACATGCACTGCTGCTTTAAATCAGTCTTGACCAGACATGCTGTTTTTTTAAAATATTTTTCTTTGATTATTCTATGTTTATGTTAATGTGCCAGTATGCATGTATGTACGCTACAAGTCAAACACTTGGAAAGACTTGTTGGTAATGGACTTTTCTGTCCCAGCTTTTCATTAGCAGTACATGTATATGTTTATATTTGACTAATTATTTATGTAATGGTTGTGTGTGTTTGTGAGAGAATAATTTTGTTCCTGTCAAGCACTTTGTGTTACAAAAAAAGGATGAAAAGTGCCATAGAAACTAAGCATCGTGGCACTTTGAAAGACCATATTGCAAATTTAAAGAAATAGCATGTTTCTTCTTCCCATTTTCATCTTTATTTCAGCCAATTAGATACAGTAAAAAACAAACAACAACAAAAAATATTACTAGTATGACCTTTCAAAGGTGATAAAACAAGCTGACATTCTACCAGTTCGTCACACCTGTACTGTTAACCAGCTTTAAATCTTTGCTGCCATGAAGAATTTACTGCTATGGATGCTGCATTGGTATGTTTTGGCTTGTGTTAAATTTGGTACATTTATGTATGTATCGAAAACTTTAGAATAAAAAAGTAAGCACAGTGAAAGTAAAGCAATAGTTGTTTTTGTGGAATGAAGGTGGCCACTTTCTTTGATCAATCAGGCTTACTCATAATACTTTCAAAAAACAAGTTTTTTTCTGAATGTTGTTCTAAAAAGAACTTTGCATTCATAACATATACATATTTTTATTATCATGTGTAAGTTAGAACCTGAATCATTCTAATTTCAAAGCGCATGTGCTTTTTCCCCAAATAGTATTACATTATTTTGGACCAGTGGTGCCCAAATCCACTCCTCGAGGGCAGGTGTCTTCATGTTTTTCAACCAACCTGCCATTGAAGCTCCTTACTGGTTGAACACACCTGTTCTAGGTAATCAACAGCAGAAAAGGCAGGGTTTCTTGAAAACCAACAGAAGGCTGGCTTTAAGACATTAACTCAGCCTCTCTCCTGTTATTTCTTAAGGAAACTCTTCTATCTTTCACTTGTTCTATCCTTCACTGTATTTCCATTGGCTCTGAAGCTCAGACCAGCAAAGCTCACCAGTGTGTAAACTTTGATCAGTGTAAACAACTGCATTATATTTGCTGATGCTTGTCTTTAACTGCAGATTTATCCAATACAAACCTGGGATGACAGAAGAAGATGGGCTGTCAAACCGCAGTATTTGACAGTATCAGAGAACATTAGTACAGTGTTAGGGAAGGGATTAGGACCCAGGAGGCCGGTTGTTGGCAGCGCAGCCTCCAAGTGTTGGAGGTCACCCTGGTAGATGGGAAGTTTGAAATTTACAAAGTGCAGGAGGCACCACAGCTCCTGGAGAAAACCCAGCTAGATATAGTTGGGCTAACCTTCATGCACAGCCTGAGCTCTGAAACTCAGAATCTACCATGAGACAGTCCTGGTCCTTTACATTTACTGTGGGTACAGAAAGTATTCAGACCCCCTTAAATTTGTCACTCTGTTATATTGCAGCCATTTGCTAAAATCATTGACGTTTTTTTTTCCTTGTTAATGAACACACAGCACCCCAAATTGACAAAAAAAAAAACCCACAGAATTTTCAGAAAGAAAAACTGAACTATCACATGGTCCTAAGTATTCAGATCCTTTGCTGTGACGCTCATATATTTAACTCAGGTGCTGTCCATTTCTTCTGACCATCCTTGAGATGGTTCTACACCTTCATTCGAGTCCAGCTGTGCTTGATTTTATTTATTGGACTTGATTAGGAAAGCCACACACCTGTCTATAGAAGACCTTACAGCTCACATTGCATGTCAGAGCAAATGAGAATCATGAGGTCAAAGGAACTGCCTGAAGAGCTCAGAGACAGAATTAAAGCAAGGCACAGATCTGGCCAAGATTGCGAAACAACATCTGCTGCACTTAAGGTTCCTAAGAGCACAGTGGCCTCCATAATTTTTAAATGGAAGATGTTCGGGACGACCAGAACCCTTCCTAGAGCTGGCTGTCCGGCCAAACTGAGCTATCGGGGGAAGGAGAGCCTTGGTGAGAGAGGTAAAGAAGAACCCAAAGATCACTGTGGCTGAGCTCCAGAGATGCAGTTGGAAGACAGTTGTAGAACAGGGGTCGGCAACCTGCGTCTCCGGAGCCGCATGCGGCTCTTTCATCCTCATGTTGTGGCTCTGCGTGGCTTAGGAAAATCAAGTATAAGGGTCCGATTGAAGTTTATGTTATTTGTCTCAAAAGCTTGTATCATGTCTTCTTATTAAGTCAAAGCTTTTTACTTCTTTCTTCAGACCTTGCGTTATTTCGGTGATCAGCATTTACCTTCTTCAGAGATATTTGACAACACTTGACGTGTCAGCGGGCCGTCGGCATGAGTGGAAAAACCAGCAACACGAAACTGCACAATATCTGAACAAAGTATTTTATTTCATTTTTTAGTTATTTAATAGTAGTTGGAAATTGTAAAATGATTGTGATCTCGCACTATTAAAATAAAACTCTCTATATAATCAGGGATCTAAATTAAAACTAGCCTACACACCAAATGCGGGTAAAACTTTTATTTGGAGTGTCATCATCTCTGACACGGGGCTCAAACTCACAACCATGACGTTAGGTGTCTGCCTTCTCTCCCAACTTGGCTCCCACAAACATCCATCCCAGAGTTGGTTCAAACATTTCATTCTGATCTAATTACGCAGATTTGATCCTCACATTCGCCACAGCAGCTGGTGCATTCAGGGGCTGTATAGAATTTTCCCACTTATGCGCTTTAATAAACAGCTCGCCATTGCTGCATTCAGGTGTGCTGGAAATTTCTAGCATTTACTCACATTGATCTCAGCCAACACATAAACACACACTCATTTGTGTGTCATGTCATTGTTACTTTTTGAAATGACTCAGACTCAACACAATGATCTGCCAGAACAAACACAATTTAAGGCAAAATGTTGCACATTTTTTAATATATGCATGCTTTTTCTATGCATGACATTAAAAAAAAACTTTAAAGTAATTATTTTATTTATTGTTTATCACTAGTTTTATGGATAATTTATTATTATCATTATTATTATTATTGGACGCGTATTGCATTCCATAAGAACAGGATGGTCTTTTTTTTTTATTGAGTGCAATAAGTATAAATATAGTACAAATATACAATAAGTAAATATCACTCTGGACTCTCAGTGTGTTCAATTGTGTTCGGTTTTATTGTCCGACTTCCATCTTACATGCCTACAAAGACACAACGTCTCCTAACTCTTCTTCATGCACTGCATACTCTCATCTGGGTCTTCCTACTAGTGACCTCGTCTGGTCACTTCTTATTATTACAATAGCTTTACTTCTTACCTCTACTTCTCCATGCCAGAAGCACGGCCGATACTGCCGATACTCAGTACTGACACTAATGTGGTGACGTTCATTTTTTTTTTTCCTCCCCTGAGTTTTAAACATTCCCATAAATGCTCAAACAAGTTCTTCCCTTTAACTTCAGATGCAAATATCACACGAGTTGTGAAGACCCGATTCACGGGAGAACCTCCATGAAAAAAGGGAAGAGGAGAGAGAGTCGCTGCACGTGCACCGAGCGGTGATCTTACAAAAAACACTCCTGACATGACACTAAATTAAGAAGCCTTGTGTATTTTATCAATCCTCCAAAATGCACGAATGTAAGAATACTGAGTAAAATGATGAACAAATCTCTTGTCAGAACTGTTCATTATTAAAATAAGTTTAAAGCACACATTCTTATCTTCTGCTGCACAGCAGTACCTATGGTTTGTGTTCAGAAGCAAAGTTCTTCAATGACAGAATTGCATAACAATAAGTGCAAGTAAGTTTACTGCTTTAGGAGGATCTTTTTTGACACAGAATTTTATTTTGAAAGTAACTGTCAGGGTCTGAACATGAACACAAACGCCGGACACAGAAAAGGTAGGGAGAGTTTCTGCATTTATTGCAGCAAAACGCGACTCGTAATGGCAGGTTATGGTTATGGTTATGGTTATGGTTATGGTTATGGTTGGGGTTGGGGTTGGGGTTGGGGTTGGGGTTCTCCAGGAGACACACAACACAATCTGGCAACAAATCACAAGAACACGCAGCCTTAAATAGAAGAACAGCCAATTAAACACAGGTGCACATAATGAAGGAAAAAAGGGGAGCAGGAAGGGAGGAGGAAGAAAAGAAACAGAGGGGGAAAACACAAAGGAAAGTGTTGGATATAAAACTGTTATAGTTTAATTATTGTAAATATATTTAAAAGTTAAAGGGCCTAATGGCCACAAAAGAGTGTTTTTATAAAAAGTGTAGTGATATTTTGCAGCTCCAGCTCGATTTTGTCAGTAAGAAACCAGACCAAATGGTTCTTTTACAGGCTGCAGAGCCCTGGTTTAGCCGTTCCATTTAGAACATCATCCAAAGTACACAGCGCAGCGCTTTAAAGTCCTTGTTGGGATGGTTAACTTATTAGAACTTTATATTTCGATTACCAGTTTTGAACGACAGGAACAACAACTTTTACGTGTTACTTTGGTTTGGCGGAAGAATGCTGCAAGACGGTTACTGGCAAGCACCATGCCATGCGTGCTTTAACTTAGAGGATGCTAGCAACTGCAGTACTGAGGAGACGTTGGCTATGAATGATAAGTGTTTATGATGTCTGTAAAACAAAATGAAAAGTTGTTTTAACCATGGGCCCACTGGAAGAGGCAAGTAGTTCCGGGGCAGCAGTAAGAAAGCCACGGTGGATGAGGTGCTTCAGTTTTGACTTTGCTTTTGCTTTTTGCCCATGGATGAGCAAAGCTGAGTGCAGGTAGAGCAGAAAGCCACCGTATCCGTTGACATTGTGTGTGTACAGGTCATCAACAAGGTCAAACTTGACATTTGGGTGTGTGTGTCCCATTGTAATTGTGCCACAAAGGCAGTGCAGATGGAAACTCCGTACATATGTTACTTTTAACTAGTGCTGTCAATCGATTAAAAAAAATCTGATTAATCACACTTTTGGATTGTGTTTAATCACAACATTTTATGAGTTAAATTTCATGCAGTTTTCTAACAAAAAAAAAAGGCCAGAGAGAAAATGTTTCCCTCATTTTTTTGTCTGAAATGTTCACATTTATAAAGTGTTCAGTCAGAAGTTTAATTTATGTGCACAACACACATCAGCAGTAAGATAAGCAGAACTGTAAAGACTTTAATGTCTGCAGTATTACTCCAAGAAAACAAAGATGCTGATATACAGCCAATAAGAAACTAACATTGTGTTTCTGCACTTTAAATGGCCCAGCTGAATACTCTAATCTGATTGGCTGCTGGGTGTTCTGGAAAAATTTCTGGTCACAATGTTCTATATGTTTAGGCTTCTTCAAAACAAACTTTCGTTCATGATGTGGACAAAAACAAGCGGTAAGAGGTGAACTTTCTCTCTGAACTGATGCTTTATATACCCTATTGTGACAAACAGCACATATATCGCTTTTCTTTGCCGCTGCAGTCGAGGTCTGCTGGCTTAGCGACACATTTTGTTACCATGACAATGGGCCACATTACGTATGTTATATTCCTCCTTTTGTAAAAAAGCCTATGAAATAAGAATAAAGTACTAAAAATTGAGTGAATGTATTGAATGTAGTGAATGTGAATGTATTTCTTTTGTAAGTGACCATGTTATAGGTGGGATTGTGCCTGATGAAGTGTGCATCCAAAGTTTGAACACAGCAAAAGCCAGAACCGGCGGAAGACAGTTGCTTTGCGTGTTATTAATCAGCGTTAATATATATTACTGTGTCATTTTTAAAAATTAATTGTGCGCGTTAACACATTAAAGTTGACAGCCCTAGTTTAAAGCATTTTTAAAACCGACTGTTCATGTGTATATAATGCAAACATCTAGTAATGTGAGTTTAACCTTATTACTGCACATGTCAATTTTATCCTAAAACCGGACATTTTGTGATTACTGTGGTTTAGAGATTTTGAGCACTGGTGAACCCGCAGACGCCTACATGACTGAGCAAAGGGGGGGAATTTAAAATGTGAGTTAGATCAGCCTTTTAATTGTTTTTATTGTTGGGTATTCTGAAAATCTGAAAAGCTCTGTTCTGTTTGTTTTAGGATGAATTAATGTGCTGTTAAACCTGTCACAATTAGTTTTTTCCCCATTGCTTGTTTTTATTGTACTTTTTACCTGTTTACCAGGATTGTCTTTGGGCTTTTGGAACCCATGGCACTTTTAAACCCAGCAAACCTTTTACACAGTAGTTTTAAGTAGTGACTCGGTGTTGTTTAGACGTGTTGATTATAGTTGCTGTGCTCTCCCTTCTCTTTTGTTTGATATGTGCATGTTATGTTTTATTGAAGGGAAATTTGTGCTTCTCGTTTATCCCATCACAGCCCGGTTTCTAGCAAAAGCTACTGTTCGGTCCAGTGCCTTTTGTTTTAATACATTTATGCTAAAACCAGCAGCTGCCTCTTCCGGTTAATTCTGGAAATCTGCCTTTTAGTTTGTGCAGTCCAGTACCCTTTTTCCCCACAACGGGTTTCAGACTGCTACATAGAAATTATTCATTGAAAGCAGATGGATTGAGAATGGTTGGAAAGACTGGCAGCAAAGCATTGCTGAAACGTCGACCCTTGAGATGCATTAAGCTAACCAGCATACAAAGTGGCCGTCAGACTTGAGACAAAAATAGAGCAGCTGCAAACTTGACTTTTTTTTCCCTTTTCTAAAGGAGTTTCTTCAGAACCTATTACACCAAGATATTGCTACCATTCTCCCATTACTGAACCCAAGCTAAAGTTGAGCCTCTTTGACCACTCCAAGCTGAGGGACGATGAATGAAACTGGGTTGTGTTAGTAAGATACAAGTGGAGGAAAATATTTGTGTAATCATCTAATTTGCCATTTGCAATACTCCATGTCATAAGATGTATTACCCTACAGCCCATGAGTTTGTATTAGTTACAAAAAAAATGTTTACTTCAAAACTAAGCAGTTCATATGTGAGACTGAACAAAACTAGTCATTTGCACAAGTTTTTTTTTTTTTTTTTTTTTCACGTTTTACCTCCATATTACCTGTAGTCTTATAAATTGGGCTCTAAAAATAATCCTTATACTACTTATGTAATAAACTGTATTTATGGTAAGATTTTAAAAGCCATAACTGAATTATATTGAGTCACTCAGAAATAGACATTGATAGAATTTGATTGGATCACTTCAAATTATTTTTATTGTCTCAGTAAAGACAAAACGGTGACAAATTATTTTCATCACTGCCATGACTCAAGAACACTGCAAGGAAAATGTTGGTGTTGGCAAGCTCACTTTAAAAACAAGTAAGAACATTTTTTGTCTTAAAGTAAGGTCACATTGCTTTTTTGTAATGGTTTCTAAATACAAACCCTTTCCAAAAAATGTAAATATCGCAGAAAAGTGTATTTATATCCATTCAAAATGTAAACTTTTAAAGAATATAAACATTTAAGGCCCACTGTTTAATTTATTTATTTATTTATTTATTTTTACATAAACTGTGGTTCCAGCTCATTAAACCCTCAAAAACAGAATTTCAAAAAAGTAGAATACTTTAAAGAGATCTGTCTACATTTTTCAGGGGATGACTGTTTCAAACTGAGTTTCACCAACTGATCATTGCTAAATTCAAAGCATCTGCACATATGTGGTTCAGTTCAGTATGGGAAAGATTTCAGACATGACAACTAGAAGACCATCATTGATCCATCCCCTCCATAATCTGGTTAAGCTACAAAAGTTTATAGCTAAGGAGGCTGGGTGTTCACAAACCGCTGTGTCCAATCAAATAAAAATAAAATTATGGAATGATAAAATATGGCAGGAGAAGATGCACCACCAAAAGAGATGAATGCTCATGAAAATTCAGCAGATTATTAAAAGGACAAGATTCAAGAACCTGCAGACATCCAGAAAGAGTGGAATAGCCACACAAACTGCCACATTCAGACGCACTCGGGAGAAAGGCTACAACTGTTGTGTTCCTACCAGAATATTTTAGAGGACTTGATGATTCCTTCTGCTGAGGATCTGAATGGAGATCCATATTTACTCTTCCAGCAGGACCCGGCCCCCATGCTGTCGGAGCCCCCAAATCTGATTCGATGCCCATGCCATCGCATGGTTTAACTAACCGGCCAGACCTAAACCCCATTGAACATTTATGATGTTTTATTAAAAGTAAAAAAAGGGACCCAGTACCACAAGCCAAAGAACTGACAGCAAGCATCAAGAATATGTGGGCTTCCATAACTCCCACGCAATGCCACATGCTAAATCTGTCAATGCCATGGTGAATCAAGGCAGTTCAGGCATGGGGATTCCCAACCAAGTTAAGTTACTTGAGATGGGTATGTCTTTTTGAAAATGCTTTATTTTTGACTGATTTGATGTGATCATATTATCTGTCTTTATTTTGTTTTGCAAAAAACTGAGAGGCAAATTGTAATTTTCCCCACAGCATCCACATGTTCTAAAATCCTGCTGCGTGTTGTTATGAGCTAGAATCCCAATTTAAGTAAAAATAAAAACATTGAAATCGGTTAAACACCGGGTCATACGTCTATAGGCAATAAAAGTTTCATTTTCAGTTTTTATTTTTTTAATCTATTGTACCCCTTGCTTTGTTAAAATTAGCAAAACGGTCCTTCCCCAGAGAAACACTTTTTTAACTCTTCAAAACAATAGTTAAAGATAGAGTTAAAAAGTGTCTGATTGTTTGCCTCTGTTTTTCTCAGTGATGAACTACCTACCTGTCCAGTGTAAGAAAAGCAGACACTGCTTTTTCTCTGCACATAAAGAAGTAAGCTCTGGCTGATCTCTGCCACTTCCTAAGCCTTTTTTCACTGCCACCAGTGAAAAAAGCAATTGCCAAACATGACTCAGTAAGCGAGCTTTAGAAAAAAAAAAAGCATAGTCAAAACTAAATGAATACTGTATACAAATTATAAAGACACCAAATATTTAAGCTTAGATTTCTAAAATACATTTATTTTAGGTATTCAGTTTCTTATGGATGGAACTTTGAAAGATACTCCACTCACAAAAAGTTAGAGATATTGTTCTTTCCATGAGTGCTTCTATGTGGTCTATATTTTAATTAAATACAGAGTTCTCTTTAATAATCCCAACAATAAACGAGAATAAGCAATATTTTCACAACTTTAATATTTATTACCCCCAAAATTAGGACAATAATAAAGATAGCCTCAAATTGCAAACATTGACCATGTCATGTCACTATTTGCAGCAATGACAGCTCGGCAGCAACATCTCATGCTCCTCACTAGCTTTTTTATGTTTTTCTGAAGCAATGCATTCCACTCTTCCACAAGTGCTACATGCAGTTCTGTCAGGTCACTTGGGGTGGGGTACCATCATCTAGTCTCTACTTCAGCTGGTCCAACTTGTGCTCTATGGAGTTCAGCTCTGGGGATATCGCTGGCCATACCATATGAGGCACTCCCACTTCCTGAAATCAATTTCTGACAATTCTGGCACCATGTGATGGAGCATTATTGTCCATGAACAGGAAGTTGGGGGGGTTGTTGGTGGAATAGGGGATGATGATGGTTCTTTTTTGCCTATGAGGTAAAAAATGTGCAGTGGCTGGACCATCTACAGCAATCAAATCAATTTGCGCTGACTCGTGATTCATGCCCGGAAAGTTGCACTTCCTCCACCGAAGCAAACCCCGGTAACCATGTTGACCTTGAATTATTGCTATTCTGCCCTTCTCCAACAAAACTGACATTTCTGCTCAAGGTGAGCTGCCACTCATCAGTGAAAAGGACAGTAGAACATTGCTGCATTGTCCAGGTCACAAAGTCATGTGCCCACTGCAAACAATCATGTAGGTGTCTTGGTGTCAGTGGAGTCACCCGCAATGGCCATCTGACATTCAAGTCAAAGCGGTGGAGTCGGTTACAAATGGCTTGTCTGGAAACCCTAGTACTCCTCCCATCTGGTAAACAGGCCTGCAACTGTGTGGCATTTGCAAAATGATGTCTTAGTAGGTGCTGGTCTCCACTCTTGGGTCTGTCAGTATTTCTCTGTCTTCTTCTTGTTCTATGGTGCTTGGCAAACAACACATTGGTGCATTACCGCTACCACCTGATTTGGAGTGTGGATCAGGGAAACTATACCATGTCTCATAATCTGATGTAGTACGTGTCCAATATTACCTTTTGGTCCTGCACCTAAATTCTGCCCACTAACTTGGTTGTTATCAAATACAAAATTTAAAAAAGCATAAGCAGCACAACTACATAATAGGCAGTGCAAATTCCAGGGTATCTTGAGTCTTTGTTAATTGTCTATTAAAATGGCCCCTTGTCACACATTGCACTACCACATGTTCTATAGTTTCATCCACACCACAGACGTCACCTTTCTATTTGCGTGGTTTTCAATAACAAAGAGCTGCTTGCTCAGAGATGTGTAGCCAAATCTGAGTCTGTACAATATCTTATCTTCCCAACTGTTCCTCCCTATATACCACGTAGCCCTCACTTTCTTCTGCAGCCTATATAACCACCTCCCCATCCTTCCCTCCTCCCACTGTTTCTGCCATATTTAATTCACAGTCTCTTTGATAAAACCTTTCAACTCAGCTCTACTCAGTGTCATATTCACATCAATACTGTCCTTCTTTGAAGCTATTTTAGCCCTTTTGTCCATATATTCTTTTCCTGGAATCCCTACATGAGCTGGGACCCACAAAAATGCCATATACACCCCTGAGTAATTTTTTGTTGAAACAACAGTTGCTGGATTTCCAATAGTATATCTGGCGGACAAAATGGCGGACGGAGGAATAGCAGCAGCAGCAGCAACAGCGAGTCAAGATGAGAATTCAATACAAAATTCGAATCCATAATATGGACTCGCAATCTCTATTTAAAGCTGTTGAAATCATATCCGACCTTAAATAAGATATACGTCGTTTGAAAGCTGAGCTGGAAATGAAGGACGCTCTTCTCTCCAAGTTCATGGATGTCTCCTTCGCCCAGTCCAAGCGGCTAACCTCACTTAGCGCCGCGCTCCAGGACACAGCTCCATGGGACTCTTCCACCTGTCCACGACCATCTTCGTTTTCAACACCCAAACAAAGATCAGAGGATGAAGAAGTGGTTGTCCGGATGCCCAGAAGGACTTTTGATGAGACTCAAAACCCTCCCATACTGAGTCTTTCAAACCGCTTCACTAGCCTGGCTGCGGATTGTCCGGCTCCTTCGACGGCGGCTCAGTCTACTCCTGATCTGGGCTCCGTCGTCGAGTTTCCTGCTCTTCGGAGAGACACCACGGAGATTATAGAGGAACGTGGAAGGACCGCGGCTGGCAGCAAACGGGTTCCGTGGATTACCGCGAAAACCTCATCTGGATCAGACGAGCGTCGGCGGTTGGAGCCCCCTGCGTCCTCCCGGTCGACAACATCTTCTTCCCGCCTCCGGATCCTGAAGGAGGCCGCCCGCTTCCACTCCCGCTGTGCCCGCGCCTCGCCGTCATCACAGGTCGAACACCGGCTCCAAGGTGAGGCTATCGCCGCTGCCCCGCAGGTACACTCTGCTGCAGCTTCATCTGTCAGCGCTTCACCTGCGTCTGCGTCTCCTCCTCCCCTGTTTCCACCAACAACGGCAATAATCGGAGACTATCATAAGGAAGGTCCGCTTCTTTAACGCGGTCACACACTGTTTTCCTGGAGCCACGGTTCTGGACATCCTGGAACAACTCCCAGAACTGTTGCGCTCTTTCCCTTCTTCAGTCAGGAGACTGATTTTACATGTGGGTTTTAACGACACGTCTTATCGAGAGTCTGAAACGACGAAAAAGGCTTTTATTGAACTTTTTAATTTTTTAAAGTCCTGTCCATTGACTGTTTTTATTTCTGGACCCCTCCCCTCCCTCTCCCGCGGCCAGGGCCGGTTCAGCAGGCTGCTGAGTCTGAGCTCCTGGCTCTATTCTGCTTCCAGTCATAACGGATTTGTTTTTATTGACAATTTTAACCTGTTCTGGAACAGAAACTCTTTTTACAAAACTGATGGAATCCACCCTAGTCCACTGGGCAGTAATGTCTTAGCTGCCAACATCAGACACTCTGTCCAGACATCACCTGCCCCCATCATGTCCACACCAGTCCAAACCACATCTTCATCTGCTCAGACATCAGTGTGTGGAAGTGACTGACTGGATTCTGTACATTCCTCCCACAATCTCCCACACATAAATGCCTCAACCTTTCTCGGTGCTTCCTGTCAAAGACCTGCTGTCCCGTTACTCTATACCATTGAGACCATTATTACAGACAGGTCTTCTATGAGAGGACATGTTGGAAGGAAACCAAACATCCACTGCCTTTGCCCACTAAAGAAAGCAGCAAAGCAGGAGGAAGCAGTTTCAACAATAAACAATCCACCACCCTCTTTTAACATGGAACTTTTTAATACTCGGTCCTTGTCCAACAAGACTTTTATTATAAATGATTTTATCCTAGACCATAATATTGATTGTCTCTTTTTAACTGAAACATGGCTGAGCACGGATGCATCCACTGTTCTCACAGAGGCCTCCCCATCTAATTTTAGTTTTGTTTTTTCTACGAGGGAGGGCAAAAAGGGTGGAGGTACTGCATCTATTATATCCAACTCCTTTGCAGTAAAGCAGATTACTTTAGATCAGTACCCCAGCTTTGAACACCATGCCCTTGTCTTTAACAGCCCTCCAGTTTTATGCATCACAGTATACAGACGACCCAAACCAAACACTGGTTTTATTGAGGAGTTTTCTGAGTTCCTTGCATCTGTCCACATTTCCTTTAAAATGATTTTAATAACTGGTGATTTTAACCTGCATGTAGACAAGGAGTCTGACCATTGCGCTACTCAGTTTATGGAATTACTTGCTTCTCTGGATTTTCAACAACATGTCATGCAGCCAACTCACAACAAGGGGTACACTCTTGACCTGGTAATCAGTCATGGTTTACCAACAAGTGTGTCCACTGTTGTGGATCTGGTTGTATCTGATCATTACTGTGTGCTTTTTAACATCACTGGTTTTATAAAACAACAGACCTCTGTGAGAACGGTGAAGAAGCGCTACTTAACTCCTGAAGTGGTCAGAAAATGTATTTCAACTGTTTGTACTAACGCTCCACTTGTCTTACCAGCCCCCTGTGACCTAATCGTAGAAAGTTTTAACAGCAAATTAAAATCCAATCTCGATTTAGTTGCTCCACTTAAGTTTAAAAAGATAAGAATTAAATGCACACCCCCTTGGAGAACTGAAGGAATGAAACAATTGAAGAGAATCTGTAGATCCGCTGAAAGACGTTGGAGAAAACAGAAACTTGAAATAAATTACCAATTATACCAAAGTCAACTAAAACTATATAATCAATCGGTGAAACAAACCAGGAACGCATACTTTGCAAAGATCATCTCTGAGAATAAAAACAATCCCAGAGTCCTCTTCTCCACAATTGAATCTTTGATCAACCCCGACGTAAATACAAACACAATGCCAGCTACTGCGTCATCGTGTGAGGAGTTTGTTGACCACTTCAGGAGCAAAATTGATTCCGTCAGATCCAGTATCTTAAATGAACAAAAAAGCCTTTTTTATTGAAAATGATGGCTTGGTCTTACCCGGGGAAGCACTGAACAGTTTTGACCTGGTTGAAGCTGCAACACTTGGTCGAGTTTTCTCCCAAGTTAACCCAACAACCTGCTTTCTAGATCCCATCCCCACATCCCTTTTTAAAACATTTTATGGGTCTTTTGAGAGCGAGATTTTAAATATAATGAATTACTCTCTTCAGATGGGTATTTTCCCTGCTGCCTTTTAAACTGCTGTTGTAAAACCACTACTTAAGAAAACTAACTTGGACCCCTCAGTTTTTAACAACTACAGACCAGTGTCTAACTTGCCATTTTTAGCAAGGTTTTAGAAAAACTTGTTTTTATTCAACTGAATGAGTTTCTCGCACAAAACAACATTTTTGAGACAAACCAGTCTGGATTTAGAACAAACCACAGTACTGAGACAGCCCTGTTAAAGATAGTTAATGATATCAGGTGTGCCTTGGATTCAGGTCAGATCTCAGTATGAGTCCTACTAGATCTAAGTGCTGCTTTTGATACTGTTGATCACCTGATCCTGTTGAATAGACTTAAAAGTCTTGGCATATCAGGGACAGTTCTCAAGTGGTTCAAATCATATCTGATGGAGAGATACTTTATGGTAAACATGGACACTCACGTTTCTAGGGTCCACGAAATTAAATGTGGTGTGCCTCAAGGCTCCATACTTGGCCCCTTACTTTTTAACATCTATATGCTTCCTCTAGGGAATGTCATCAGGAGGCACAACATCTGCTTTCATAGCTATGCTGATGATACCCAGCTGTACATAGCTATGTCTCCTGATGACACAGGGCCAATAGAAGCACTTTTTAACTGTATTTTAGATGTAAAATCATGGATGGCAAATAATTTTCTGCAGCTCAACCAGGAGAAAACTGAAATTTTAAATATTGGTCCTGAAGCTAAGAGAGAGAAACAGTTTTTGAAGTTAAAATAACTTTCATTAGATTATTCAGAAACAGTAAGAAACCTTGGCGTTATTTTTGACTCTAAGCTAACTTTCATCCCACATATTAAACATGTGGTTAAAACGTGTTTTTATCATCTTAGAAACTTGGCTAGAGTCCGCCCACTACTCTCTCTCGCTAACATGGAGATGCTGATGCATGCTTTTATCACAAGTAGAATTGATTATTGTAATGCCCTGCTTGCCGGTCTTCCAAAAACTAACCTCAAGAATCTTCAGCTTCTCCAAAATTCTGCTGCAAGACTTTTTACCAAGACCAAGCGACAGGCCCATATCACTCCAATTTTAAAATCCCTGCATTGGCTCCCCATAAGCTTCAGGATTGATTTCAAGATACTTTTAATGGTTTTTAAATGTCTTAACGGTCTTGCGCCTTCTTATCTGTCTGACCTTTTAGTTAAATATGAACCCTCGCGGACCCTGAGATCCTCTGGCACTGGTCTTCTAACCATTCCAGCTGTGAAAACCAAAACTTACGGAGAGGCATCTTTTCAGTATTATGGCCCTCGTTTGTGGAACTGTCTGCCAGAGGATCTAAGAGCTGCAGAGAGCATAGATGTTTTTAAGAAAAGGCTCAAGTGGTGGTGGGGGGTCCAAAAACATAACATGCATCAATTTTATCATTAGCCAATATTAAAACTGTAGTTCAGGAAAGAGACCAGATGGATCCCATCTGCAAATTAAATTAAAAGATGCTAATTTATTGATTGCAGTCCAGCAAACATACAGACTACAGGCAGCCTTTACGGGTTCCAGTTCATACAGGTCTATGAAGTAATGAAATGGGTATTCTGAGGTATCCCTGCAGCAGTCATTCCAAAAGACAAAAAGATTCATTTATTTTTGGTTCTATGTTTTTTTTTTTTTTTTTTTTTTTTTTTTTTTTTACAGAATGCATTGGATTACATTAAAACGTTTTTTTTTTTTTTTTGCTGTGACACAAACCAATCCATCAAAACTGCAACATGATATTTGTGCAGTATGTTATCTTCCACAATATACAATTTACAGGGACAAATAATCTCCAAGTGAAAGTCATATTTATTGAGGAACAAAATGAAAACATGCATTTGCCTGATTTTAATGAATTGGATAAAACAACTTCATTACCCCTAAACCTTAATAAACAACTTTGTTTACTAAACCCAACGAAGAACATCTATCTGCTAAGGGTTTGTGTCATTTGGAAATAGATGAGACAAAATGATAATGGCACGTGCCTCTATAGAGCCTATTGATCAGTCAGTCCTTTTACACTATTTCCAGTTTTATTGCCTTAATAGAAGCAGTTTTAGCTCAAGCCTTGCCCCACATCTTATGAACAAAACTGTCCTGAAAATAAATTGCTTCAGTTTTAATGTATCTTATTTTATGCTTTTTTTAATCACCCATTAATACTGGTTGTCCCCCTAAAGCATGACTACTACACACATATAAAAAAAAACAATATCTGACAACTAATGGAAGTGTGTGAGGCCATCAGTTCTGCTTATCTTAAAAGATGAATAAAATGTGTGTTGTTCTTGTGTTGGAAAACATCAAAATTGATTTATTTTCTGAGCAGATTGCAACTATCCAGACAAAACATACCGAATGCATGAAATGCTCAAGGAAGTGGTACATGGGCCAAATTAGATATTTCTTGCAGAAGTTGTAATAGTTCATATTTAGTTTGAGGCATTTCTTATTTATAGCTTAGAATTCACCAAGTTTTATCTATGAAATAGACATTTAGTTTTTTCAGTCTTCAACCTCTTTATTCCTTTTCTTTTTATAAACACTCTTCTTTTGCCCAGAGCTCTCCCTTTATCTGTCTGTCAATCAAAAGAAAAAAAAAAACAATCTAATTAAAATGTTTGCCTGCCTTTTCTCTCCGGCAACTTTAAACCATATGCTTCAAACTCACAGAAACTGAGTTCATCTGCCAGCCCCAAAACACAGAGGAGAAAAAAAGTCTAAACAAGAAGTAAAAATATATCCATTTATCAAAATGTACAAACAAGCCTGGAAGAGAAGAGCTACAGGCATGTATACAACAAACAAATCTCACACAAATGAATCTGGATGAAATAAAGTTCAAATGAAATCAAGTAACAACTTTGTATGTGTTTACCAAAACATAATTATGAATGAATATGAGCTCATGTGAACTGAGTGTAATAAGCAAAAAAACAATGCAATGTCATAGAATTTAACTGCATTAATTAATGTGGAACTTAACATTCACAAATTTCCATGTCCGGTTGGACATGTGAACAAGATATTGTAAAAGATGTGTGATCAATGCTGACCAAATCCCAAGTCACTAAAAGAGGGACCAATAATTCAATTAGTGTGAGACGTAGCAACAAAGTCATCTCAGTTTAGGAATTAGGCAAAGATTCCACTATGCCTTCAGGTTATTAATCTTTAAACTTTTCCAACTGACCAATTCAGTTGCTCACCATATCTTGTGAAAATGAAACTTGAAAACAACAGTAAGAATTAAACTTTGTCTCCCAGTCTTTCAGAATATAAAAATCTAAATACATGTTTAACTATCCCACACAAAACAGAAAATGTAATCACATTTGTGGAGTTTATCCCTTTTAGATGTTCAAATCTTGTTTTATAAGATCAGAGGTAAATTTAAGATGCAAGTTAAGTCACAATGTTCAAACTATCACTGATATTTTTAACTGTAGCAGGGTCCTACAAATGTGTGAAGAATATTGTCACTGCTGTATTGCTCAAGTGTGAAATTGCTGTGAGATTGTAAATGAGTTTCAAAATAATGTATGTGTGCAGTTTCAAAGTGGTCCCAGTGACTTTGTAAATATCGTCATCAGCAGAAAAAAATAAAACCAAATAAAACCTGAACCACAGTATTTTTGTCAGTTTCTCTAAGAAGAAGAATGAAATAATACAATAAAATAAAAAAAGAAAATACTACCTATTAACCCAAAATGATATAGTCATGTCAATGTTAGCATTTTTATAGTTGATATATGCTATATTTTAAAATTGCTAATGGAACACAAAACTTTTTTAGCACTCATAGGGGACTGATACACTAGCTAACCTGAACATGCAAGTCTTTGTCAGGTTGTGTTTTTGGAATATTGTTGTTCTTTGTTCTTATTTTGTCTTTTGGGTTTCTATGCAGACTGGCTGACTCCATCCATTCACAGGTGAATTTTGTTAAAAAGTCACAGCTGCCTGCACTTTGGTAGTCAGCCACACAATATTTTAAGACCACGTCACACTGCCGCTATGTACAATTTGTGCACTGTCCACGCGTGTAAATTTGGTCTTTTGTGATACACATGTGATATATAGAACTCAAAAGTGTTTCTTGCGTTTGTCATTTGTTGTTGTGCGCAGATGTCTGCCGAGTTTCTCAACCGATGGGTCTTTACGTGAATTCAATTTTAAGCTAATAAAACAAATTCGGTCCGTTGAGAATGAAGCAGATTATGCGTATTTTATGTAGTTTATTATTGTGTAAATCTTATGCCTGCTGTGGTTGGAAACTGTGATGGGTGGAGACTTCTAAACGATTGTGAGTCCTCTGATGCTTATTTGACATGGCGGGAGCACGTTCATCTGTTCTGGTGGTTGTGCTTGGAGTGCCTCTCACCATTATCAGCACAGCCATGAAGTGAGTTTGAGATAGCAAAAAACAATCTAAAACAACAAAGGTCCATGCATGTAATTACCAACCATGTCTCTAAGTTCATTTGTTTCTGTTGTACACACTATTTTACACATTATCCTAATATGCATAGTCCTAGCCTAAATTAATCTAAGAACACGTTGATAGTTTACAATGCAAAGAGACTGCTTTTATTTTCAGTCCCATTTGTTAAATGCAGATACGATGTGCCACGCTGACAACAATTAGACATATCCTTTCCAGGATGCCTATGGTTACCAATCACCTTTTCACCTTCCTTCATTGGGACAACACAGCCCAACCACGTCATTTGTCTAAGAAAAAAAAGACTTTGTGAGGGGGGGTTATGTTATAGCTTGGTTCTTGTGTTTGTTCTATTTTGATTTGCTTGTGTGGAGCTTGTCTGTGATACTCGTTGCAACGCAGTCACAGCTGCTTGCAACTTTCGATTTGCTTTTTAGTGCTTAAACAGTAGCTTTTAGTTCTTTGGTATTGCAGTGTCTTTTGTATTAACTGTTAACAAACACTGTTCAAGTGAGTTTTTTGAAGAATTTCCAATTGCATTTTTTTGTCCTTTTGTCTACGCTTGTGGTGACTTTTTTTGTTAATAAAGTGCTTCTTTGAACTTTATACCCTTTTGGTTCAAGTCTTTCCTGCTCATGGGTTCTGTCTTGTCTGCAACCCCTAACAATTTAAACATTATAATCATCACCAAGCACTACATTAAACAGCAGCTTATGAGGCCATGGCTTAGTTCTGTCAGCTCACTCTGGTTTTTAATGGAACAGAGAATAAAAAAACAAAAGTGTTTTATGCTGCCTGCATGAGCATACTGATTTATGGGTACATTTCATTCATATGTAATTTGTTTTTCTCGGAGTACATTTCCAAACAGCCTTGAGCAAATCAAAGCATTGACTCAAAGCAAAGATTTAAGTCAATGAGATAGTAAACAGCACAAGCTAAGAGCTGATATCATATCGCACATTGACACCCCCAAGTCCCTTATTGCAGGAGCCTTTCTCACACACCACACACTGCACATTCACATTTCAGCCTGCACACAAACAAGACTGGATAAAAAAGACATTGATAAGCTCTCATGCATGAGAACACTGATGAGTTGTCTGTTTTCTAAGTTATTATGAATGAATGAATGAATGAATGAATGAATGAATACAAGCAAATTTAAAAAGTACATCTTAAATTGACATTTAAAACTAATTTCAACATGATACTAAGTGGGACTCTGGAAGGATATTACTTCACAACTGGGGACAGGAAGCAGGAATTGCACTGTCACCCCAATGTTTCTGTCATGACCTGGTCACATGAAGGACATACTGGTTGGCTGACATTAAAAGTGTAGAGTAACTGCAAACAGTTAAAAGCACTGTTAAGTAAATTAGGACAAGATCATCAGGAGCTTTAAAAACAAATGGTAAAAGTTCAATTTGAATTCTAAAATTGACAGGGAGCCAGTGAAGCTGACTACTGGAGTGGTGTGGGCTTGTCTGGGTGTGCATGCTTGCATTTGTGTCATCACATTGTCTGTTAGCAATTTTTTATGAGTATCCAACAAAGATTAACCCAGGAGCTAGAAGACTCCAGCAGGCTGGATGAGTTCAAGGTTTAATCATAACCAGACAACAACCAACTGAAGACGCTTCTACAACAAACACAGTGTTGCTTCCTTAAATAATGAAACTAAATGAAACAATTGCTGGCAACTGTGACCAATCAGTAAGGCCAAAGACAACCTGTAAAGAAAAAAAAAAAAACAAGTAAATAAAAACAACACCAGGAGGAGGTCTATAACACAGTTAAATGACCACTGACTAACACCGAAGTACAAAGCTTTACAATCTATAATGTGAAAGTTAGTCAGGGCTTGGATTACTATTTCAAGATTACTGTGGCTCCAGCGGGCTGCACGGTGGCGCAGTGGTTAGCGCTCCTGCCTCACAGCAAGAAGGTTCCCGGTTCAAGTCCTGGCTGGGGGACCTTTCTGTGTGGAGTTTGCATGTTCTCCCCGTGCATGCGTGGGTTTTCTCCGGGTACTCCTCCCACCGTCCAAAAACATGCTTCACAGGTTAATGAGGTGTGAATATGAGTGTGTATGGGTGTGTGATTGTGGCCCCTGCGACAGACTGGCGACCAGTCCAGGGGTGTACCCTGCCTTCGCCCATGAGTAGCCGGGTTAGGCTCCGGCAACCCCGTGACCCCGAAAGGGATAAAGCGGATTGGAAAATGAATGAATGTGGCTCCAGAGAGGTTTAGCTTTAACTAAAAGTCACAATTGAGATAAGCTCATTTATATATAAGCTTAATACAACGCTCTGTTTTTTGACTCATTTAAATAAAGAGCTAAGACATTTTCTCACATTATCAGTGCACAATGAGTATATTCTGTAAATTATTTCTGTCTAAACTGAGAGGCAGGCAAATCTGCAGATGATCTGCATAACAATGACAAGAGGTGTAATGTTGAGAAATAAGAGATCTAACCGGCTCCATAAGTTAAAATAAAACCAGAACCAAGAACAGAACCTTGCAGTGAGCCACTATAAGAGAGACACCAAAAGTTAAGTAATGTCACTAATTAACATGAAGGAAGGCAATATACTGTACTGTAGATATGATTAGAATCTGTCCAGATTGTTTCCCGTTTCTTCTGGATATTTGTCCAGATTTGCTTCAAAAGAGTGACCATGAGGAGGATGTAAGGGTTGCACGAGTGAGTGAAGACAATAATAGGAAAGTCAGCAGGTATTACAAGTGTCTCCTTTACTCCAAATGCAATAGGTTAGTTGTGAATGACCATGTGACTTAAGATTTGTCATAGGCTTGTAAAATATTCCTGCTTTGCAGAGATGCAAAAAGGGTTAGATCTGCGATCAACTCCAAACCGGCACCATTTGAAATGAAATAAAGGGCTACCAATTGAGACAGTTGCAAAAAAAATTGGTTTTGTCTGTCTGGGCTGTATCTTGAAAAAGATCATCGGCTTCTTAACAACCAGACTTAATGGCACTTTATGTTGAAATCAGCCTCAAATGCCTCTCTCAGCTACTAGATCAAAATGCTGCAGCTTAACTCCAAAAAGGCATCTGCAAAAGCGAGAACACTAGCTTCCACTTGTCCTGTACATTTTAGGATTAGTTCCAAGACTTCATTAAAGACCTACTTCATTGAAAACTTTTTTTTTTGCTGTTTAAAACATGTTCTTAAAGCAATGTTCTCCAGATGGAGAACATATGTGAAGAAAATAAAGATTTCTGGGTATTTTTTATATTTAAATTGTGGTGAATCAGGAGCAGATGAAAACATGCCATTAAAAAAGCCTGTCGCTATGACCCAAATGCTACAGTCAGCAGGCCACAAGCTTCCTGCTCTACTCCATTCTAATGTGTCCACTCGCAAACAAATAGATCCATGTACATCATTATTTTCCTTGTCCGAACTGGTATCTGGCTCAAACTGTCAAGCTGAGAAGCTCCAATATTGCTCAGGTTGGTGTTGTGAAGGGCTGTAAGCTAGCGGGAGAGAGTGTAAACAAAGGCATGATGGGAAATGAGGGCAGAGTTACTCCACACTAATAGTCTTGTCCTCAAGTCAGAGGGGAATTTCTAATGAACTACTGCTCAGTGGAAACTCCTAGAAAACAGCTTTAAGCAGTATAATCATAATTAAAAGACCAGCACAAACACTTTGATAACAGCTCAAAAGATAATTGGAGTGGGACTTTAACTGCTCTTTCACCTTGTTACTTGGTTTCCTCCATCAACACACCCTCTCCCAGTCCTTAAAACTGACTGTAGCCAGTACCCACTGCAGATTCAGTATCGTGTTTTCTGTTCATCCATGACTTTAGAGTAAGCGACCTCTTCAAATGGATGGTTCTGTTTCATTTTGCTTTTCTTCAGTTCTTCAGTGTGCTTATGATGAAAACACTGGCAATACTAGAGATAATTTTTAACAAGTATATAGAAAAATACTGTTGTTTGTGCATTTAGTTTTTGCACAAGTGTGGCAATCCCAGTAAAACCTGGGGTTTGTAGCCTATGATTTGCTGCATGCACACAAACCCTGCCACAAAAACTCTCATATCCACACATAACCACCCACAGATGACAGAAAGGGCCTCGGTCTTTGATTGTAAGGCCTTGAAGAAGCAGAAAGGTTCCATTAGCTAAAGCAGCCGAGCATGGCCGCTGCTTGCTCATCAGTATCTACAGCCTTATCTACTCAGAGGTCTGAAGCAGGAAAAGAGGGGGGAGACGAGGACTGTACAGAATCAAAGAAAGAGAGTCTATGAAGGGGAAAAAAGACAGGGTGAAGGCAGTGAAACGAGAGATGGAAATAAATCAGTGTCACTTCATGTATCACAGTTTATTTGGTCAGCACATGATTAGTCAGCATGTGCAGTGCAAAAGAGCTGAGGGACAGATATGTTTTCCATTAAGGTAGTGGATTAATGTATGAATGTGATTTACAAAGGTTTAAATGGCATATCATTCCACAGTTACTCACCATATTATTAACTATATATCATTGCAACTGTACTCTGATTGAAATCAAACTAGACATGAATGCAGAACAATTACTCACAGCACTGTGGGACTTATTCTGGGGATGTTCATCATGCTGGAGTTGATTAAGTTAGAGGATGTGTTTGCGTCATTGTTTCTCCATCTGCCTCTAAAACAATTAGACACATGTCTTGGTTTCCTCTCCTCTCCTGTCTTGTATTCTCCACCCTCTTCTCTTGTGCATGCTATCCTCCCGGGAGCTAACTTCCTACCTCCCCCTTAGTTTCTCTCCCTCTCCTTCTGTCTTTAATTCACCGCTTGTCTGAGAAAAGTGCTGATGAACAATTAAACATGGTCCTTCCCCAGGGAGACAAGGTCACTCCTGCATGTGTGGCTGAGCTGTGTGTGTGTGTGTGTGTGTGTGTGTAAATGTAAGGATAATAAATGCAGTAAGTATGGGGGAGTAATAAAAATGTTAAAATACTTGGCAGATGTCCATTTATACAGCAAGCATAATGAAAGAGAAGGCTTTACAGATTTAACACCTAAATGCATCAGTGTGATTTTTTTTTTGACATAAACATTTCCCAAGCAGTTTATGAAAAAAATAGAAACAAAAATTGGTATTGTGCCAATTATAATGTGAAGATTCTGCAGTTTAATTTGGTTGCTTTTGGTCATGCACTGTGAAGATTGAGTGTTTAAAGTTTGTTTTAAGTCATGTTCTTTTTGCTAATTTCCCTCTGTTAGTCACAGGTTGCAAATTATCTACAGCCGTCTTGATTCGTGTTAAGCTTTCAGTCCGTCATTGTCAAGTCATCTGCTTTGGCTTGTCACTCTTATGTTGCTGTCTTGGTTTTGCTATGGTTCAGTTTATTTATCAAATGCTTGAGTTTCTGACACCAAGCCACAGACATATATCACTGGACAAAGTAGGAGTGATATCACCCATCGAAAATGTCTTACTTCCACCTCCAGCGAAATGAAGCCAATTCAATTGCACTTTTTCCACGATACGAGTCCTTCCATTTGGAGACAGTCAACAGTGATCGGTCCCAGTTGGTCTGAGTCACGTTTCTAGGGCAACTACTGTCAACAATAATGAGCAAGCTTGTTTGAAGTCGACACCCCTTCTCAAAATGACTCGGGAAAATCTATCAATCAAATATTCAAGGTGGGTGCCAGCAGGTACCACATGGTTTTACTGAGGCATCTGATTGGTTTCTAACTTGAACAACTTGCAATAAAGAAAAAAAAAACAATGAAAAAAATAATTATCCAGAAGATGTTAAGAAAAAGGTATCAGAATAAGAATGGTGATTCTGACAAATAGAATGACTGTGTATTGCTGTTTATTTCTATATAGAAGTCTGTGGGACTTTTGGCTTTCACAGTCTCACAGTCGAAATAGGAAGTACTGGCTGGCTCCAAGAAGCCAAAATAATAAATAGTTTTCTATTGAGAAATAAACAGCTATTATTCAGCCATTCTATTGTGAGAGTAACCCTTCTCAATCTGATACTTTAACATCTTCTTAAATTTTTTTTTCATTCATTTATTCTCTAAACCGTTTTATCCCTTTTGGGGTCACAGGGCTGCTGGAGCCTAACCCGGCCACTCATGGGCGAAGGCAGGGGACACCCCTGGACAGGTCGCTAATCTGTCGCAGGGGCCACAGTCAGGCACTCACATCCACACCTAGGGACAATTTAGAGTGACCAATGAACCTATGAAGCATGTTTTTGGATGGTGGGAGGAAGCCGGAGTCCCTGGAGAAAAACCTTCGCATGCACGGGGAGAAGATGCAAACTCCCCCAGCTGGGACTTGAACCGGGAACCTTCTTGCTGTGAGGTAACCGGTAACCACTACGCCACTGTGCAGCCCCCAATTTTTTTCATGTATTTTTGTCTTTATCACAAGTTATTCAAGTTATAAACTGACCAATCAGATACCTCAGTAAAAGCATGTGGTGACAGCTGGCCCCCCACCTCGAATGATTGACAGATTCTCCAGTGATTCTTCATTTCGCTGGGGCCAGTAAGGTATTTTCCATGGGTAACTTCATACTTGCTCAGTCCAGTTCAATTATACCGTCAAGACATTTTTTCTAACTTTATTCAAATGTTATGGAAAAACTCAAGTTTATGATTAGCATAGTTGTGTCTGTGTGTGTATATTAGGTCCTACGCTGCTCTGCTAGTTATATTATTCATAATCTCCTTTCCTTCTCTTTAAAAAAAAAAAAAAAAAACCTCCAAACGACAATTCATCCATGCTGTCAACACAATGGTGTCTGCACCATAGAGCCAACATTTTTGTTATTCCAAACCTGCAGTGCAATCATTTTCTAGCACTGCAAAGCCAACATCAGGCTTTTCCCTGCTGCACACCCTTCCGGTTTGGTCATGGCATCCAAGCCTATTCCAGCTCTTCTGAATGTTTCAGAACACAAAGAAAATAACACTTCACCTCTAACAGGACCATCTCACACTGTCATCATCATGTGCTTGTAGTGCATGTTTCATCTGAATACAAAAGTACTGCTTCTGGCAAATGTAGCTGTAATGGCATCCAAAATCTGCATATTACTAGGCCATGATCCAAGTCCAAACATGCCAGCTTGCTGTGCTTTTCGGCCTCCACAGACATTCATGAATTCAGCTGCAATCGGTCTAATGCTCTGTGTTTGGTTTTGGTTTTCTCTGCACATTTACCCCTTTTTTATGCAGATTTCCACAAAATCTTGCATACAAACTTCACCTCACAACTAACTGAGTTTTTTTTTGCTAACAGAAGATTTTCATCGTTTTTGCATGAAGGACTTTTGGGTACAACAAAAATGAATCACAAAACCACCTATAAAGAGCCCAATAGGCTGTGCTGGTAATTACACACTTCTAATGCATGACAGTTGCATCACTCAACAGACATACTCACACCTTTGGAGTTTGTGAAAAGAAAATCATTCTTAAGGCTCACCTTGGGGCTACTGTATTGCTTTATCCCAATTAACGAGATGCAAAAGTTGTAGTTAGAGTTAAGGTACTTTAATACAAGCAAAAAGATTGTCGTAGTGTAGATTGTCAACCTTACTTTTACATTAACATATAAATTATGTTTTTTTAAACAGACTTTCTCCATACAACATCTGTTTTTAGCTTTTTTATACTGTAGTTTTTGCATTCAGAGACCTTTATTTTACAATGTAGCCTTTTATTTTGTTTATTTTTCTCATCAGTCGTAACATCGTGTGCAGAAATCTGGTAAATGTCAGTCGGGTTCTTTTGGTGGTCTGCAGCACGCTACAAACTATGAAAAGATACAGTTCCTTCAATGTTGCAGATCTTGATGCATGAACTGTGTGGACAGAGGAGCTCAAACAGGTATTGTGGAAAATAAAGTGTAAGTGGATTCTAAAATGCACAGGCTGTCAGTGAAAGAGGGAACCAGGATTGCTGTACTGTGTTTGCTCCTTTGGTTGACTGTGTTGCAGAAGTGAAGTAGTCAATCTCTGATCAGAAGGGTGCAGGTTCAATTCCAATCTTGCCTGCCCATGTGTCAAAATGTCCTTGGGCAAAACACTGAACCCCACATTGCTCCTGCTTGTTACAGGTTGGTGCCTTGCCAGCAGCAGAGTTAGCATCATTGTGTGAATGTGTGTACGTGGGTGAACTCTGACTGTAAAGCACTTTAGTCCTTAATCAAGGGAAAAAAATGCTGCATAGGTGTACACCATTATCAATTTTATAATGCTATGCTCCAAACAAGACATGAGCAGCAGCAAAATATACTGTGTGTTGGTTCCTTTTTTTTATATGGTTACCCGTAGGGGTCATCGTTTCTGTCAGTAAGTTGATCCATACGAATATTGCAGCTTTTGAGTTGTCCAAGCATGTGGAGCTGTGAACAGCAGCAGAGACAATAAAGGTGAGGAACATGGTCCATTCAGACTCAATGTCACCAGCCTCCCTTGGTACCTGTTTGAAACTCTGCCGTATGTGGGAGCTAAAGACCTCCCTGATGGAGGGCTCAGACAGATGTTCCCAGCAGACCCACACAGTACGTTTAGGTCTGCCAAGTCTCCTTCCCTGCTAGGGAATCCAACTCACCGATCAACTAGCGATCAGTGGACAGCTCTGCCCTTCTCTTTACAAAAGTGTCGGTCCAACCCATCTTGAGGGACTGAGTTTCAGAGCCCAGACTGTGCAAAGACTACCTATATCTAGCCAGTACCTCTCGCACAAGCTCAGGCTCCTTCCCTCCCAGAGAGGTAATGTTCCATTTCCCAAAGCCAAGTTCCATGACCGGGGTTTAGGCTGCCAAAGCACCTGCCTTCGACTGCCACCCAAACTACCTTGCACCGGCCCATTCTGAGTTCTCCTTCAGGTGGTGGGTCCACTGGAGAGTGATCCAACATCGTTTCTTTAGGCTTTCCCCGACTGGGGTTCATGGGAGGAGCCCTGGCCACCAGAGTTGGTCGGCTGGCTCTAGGATGGGGCCCCAGTGTTGCCAATCCGGGCGATGTGGCGGAATCTTGAATGGCACTTCTCATAAGGGGTTTCCGAACCGCTCTTTGTCTGAATTGTCCCCCAGGGATTGTCTGCCATTGGAGACCCTACAAGGGGAGGAAGCCCCAGAGAGCATAACTCCTGAGATCACTCAAGCACTCAAACCACTCCACCATGTTAAGGTGGCAGTTCATGGAGGAGTGTTTTCTAGTACTTCCAAAATAAAGGGCAGGTTATCATGTGAACCTACATGAGTTCGGAGGTCCGCGAGGTCAGCAGCAGAGCCTGTGGCTGCATGTAGCTGGAGTCCTTTTATCTTTCACATTGCATCACTGCCTCCTGGAGCCCTTATCTTTAATTGTAGACCTTTAAATTAATTCATAATAAATCAGTCCCTCCATTATTTTCCACCCAATTGAGGCCCAGGTCACAGTCTCAGTAAATCCCAGACCCCACTCTGTCCAGTCATCCTTTTCATATCTTTAGGGAAGACACAGAGGCATTCTCAAGCCAGCTGAGAGAAATAATGTCCAAAAATCCTTAGTCTGCCGCTTTATCAGATCTTTATCAGTTGGACATGTATGCAACACCTGGTTTGGAAGACATCCCAAAGTTAGTATGTAAAACTTTTTTGCAGATAGAAGTAGGGTTAAAAATTAAAAGCATGCCTGATTCTCATCATGTACCATTTTTTACAGCACATTAGAAATAACATAAAAAAAGATTTTGGTGATTCACTCTGTAAGTTGTTTTCCATCATCGTTTTCATCACAGACAATGCTTTTGTGGTGTCGACTTATTAACCTAAAAGACATACAGGAAGGACTCTGAACTTGAAAAAAAAAATATCTTGAACATCGGTGCCACATATTCATTTAGTCTGCGGAAGAAAAAACTGTAAATTCTTATTTATGTCCTTCATTTCCGTTTAATTTTGATCTCAGGTTTTACATCTACCAAACCTTTTCATTGTTGCTGAAACCAAAATAAATGCACTCCACAGTGTTTCTAGGCTGGTTTTCAAAAAAGGCTGAAAAATGATCAGGATGAATGAGAAAAGACATAGAAACTGGTAAAAATGCATAGAAAGAAGGAAGATTGGAAGCTGAGTGAACAGAAGAAGAGGGACAGAAAGATGAATGCATGATTGGGTGGGAGGGAGAGGGAGTCATTGGCATCTATAAATGAAAAAATGAACGGAAGCATTGCTGCCTGAATGAGTGGATGGATGGATGGTTGGGCGAGTATGGGGGGAATGAAAAGCTTTGAGGTGAGCAGAGATATTGAAAGATGAATGAGAGCAGAGCAGCTCCTACTCTGCACTTCTCCATTCCTCTACTTTCTCTGAGGTTTCCTTCCCTCACTTAGTTGATGTTTCCTCCTGTTATGTGTTTTTCCGCTCTGTCATGGACTCTCTTTTTGTCCTTTTTTATTCTTATGAAAAACAGCTGTGATTCTGAGGTTTGACTGATTAAGAAACGTAAAAAGCACACAAAGGTGGAGCACAGCAAACAAATGAGAGGGAGAAAAAGAGTTTGTATGGTCCATGAGGCAGAAATTGCACATCTCTTCTCAATGATCCCCACACAACCACCACTAAAATGGTTCAAAACAGTAGACTCAGCCATATCCAGCTTCTTATGGAACAATAAACCTGCAAGAATTAGTCTAAAAACTTTAAAATCTGGAAAAAGCTGTGGAGGCTGCAAGCAGGAGATGTCCTCATAGTGCTCTACCCTCCAATTTTAACTGCACTGTAGACATTTAGGGTTCCTTGGTGAGAGGGTGATTGGACATCCCTGTAAGCAATCAGGAGATGTCCTCAGTGCCCTGCTCGCCAATTTTAACTGCACCCCTCTATTACACACACCCTTCAACCACAAGAAACACACCTCAACATACACACACACACACACACACACACACACAAATACATTACACAAGGAAGGTGGGACTACTGATCTTCTGTCCCCTACCCCATCCCCAGTGGGGGGAACAGGACCTTCAGCAGCGGTGGCCTTGTCTCTTGGGTGTCAGCCTCCTGGGCCTGGCAGCCCCCTCCCCACACAGGGAGAGGGATCCCTCAGTCCTCTGGCAAGTCCATGAGCGGGGGGATCATATTCCACCTGAGCCTGGAGGGTGTCTGTGTCCTTGTGGTGAGGGTTCTGGTCCTTACCCTCGGGTGCCGGGCCCCTTCTAAGTCACAACACAGGAGAGCCTGGTTAAGGTATGTACTCCTTTGGGGACCCCCACTTCTCTTGGTCATCCCTCCTCTAGGTGGGGGTAGCTGACCCCCGCTGTGTTCTCTTCTGGATCTCCGCAACTGCCTGGAGCTTCGGAGCAGGTCTCCCTTGGGGGGCCCGGGCTCGTACCCGGGGCTGGGGTGGGGGGATGCTCAGAACTCCTGGGTGGTGGTGGGCGGCTTGTCTAGGGTGGTGGGGCTCTCGGGGGTGGGTCCCCGTGCTGGGCCGCCTGGCGCGGTGGGAGGGCTGCTCTCCTGGCTGGGCTGGACCTTGCGCTCTGCGCTTCCATACCTCACTGCGCTCGGGTGTTGGGGGCCCATGTGGTGGTCCTGCGGGCCCTGGTCTGGGTGCTTGGCCGGGCTGCCTGGCGGGCGGATCTCCTCCGTTGACCCCACAGTATGGGTGCGGGGGCGTGCCCTGGTCGGCGCTGCTGCCTCAGCAGGGGTCTTGGCGCGGGGATGTCTGGGAGCTCTCCCTCCTTATTTTTTTTTTTTTTTCTTTTCATTCCTTCATCCACTTCATCTTAACATAACATTCACCTGAGCACAGGCGTCAGCTCACCTTTGCACCTTCAAATAGTGTGCGTGACAGAATGTAATGCTTTACATGTGTTGGTTGGTATGCACAAGTGTGCGTGTGAACTGGATGTGGACAAGTTTGTGAAAACTCTTGGAGCCAGCAGGTATGTAACAGCTGAGTGTGTGGACAGGCCCCGCCCATTTTAGACCAACACTCACTATAGCAATGGATATAAGCTCCAGCATTTTGTTGCCTGTAGATTCGCAACTCTACTTTCCCTTTCCATTAGTCATCCTCTAAAATCTATTATCCATCCCCCCCCCTTTCCCCCTTTCTTTTTCCGTCCGGTCCAACAACAAGAACACAAACAAAATTAATATTAATAAAGTTTCGTTTAAATTACAAAAGGGGCTTATACCAACATACAATTTGTGTTCCCAATGATTTATAACCCCCAAATGTGAGAGTAAAATCTGTCTAATGCAAGAGGCTTTCAGCTCATATCTGTCTGCTCAGCTGTTGGACAGGACAAGTTGAAAAAAAAAAAAAAAAGAAATTGCACAGCTGCCATTCAGAGCTGTTACATCAAGTTGCTTGAATCTTAAAAGAACGCTGCCTTCCTCCTCATCAGAAGGGTTTTCTTTTTTCTCCTTAAGAACAGTCATGCTCTCTCGAACTTTTTAATCAATCAGTCATTGGTCGCAGTCTTTGGCAAAAGCAGATAAGGAAACATAAAGAAAGTTGAAGAAATGAAACAAAATAAACTTTTTTTTTTTTTTTTTAAAAGTTGATTATCTTTTCCAAATGAGGAAAACATCCACGTACTTTTTATCCTAAACGCATTGCCTTTTCTCTGGTTTCTTTATCTAATGACTTCTTTTTTGTTCGTTTGAGATGTATTAAATCTTAATGAAGGACTAATGATGCCTCATATGCACAATGTACCCCTCCTGCCATTTGCTGTTTGCTTTCTCACATTTTAAGAGATTGGAAGCTACAGCAGTCAATTCACATCATAGTGTAAAATTGAAGAATTAACAATGAGTGCATAAAGTAAAGGTTAAAAGATGGTTTAATGAACTTTCACAGTTGCTGCATCAGAATTAGTTTAACACCTAACCCAATGAAAATTGTGTTTTTATCACATTCTTGTGGCATTTTTCTGATGATGGAGGACATTTAAAAAGATGATGCTCAAAAAGAGCTCGGTTGTGATGTAGAAAATATGCTGGGTGGGTCAGAAGCACCCTGCACCAAGTTCTCAGCAACCGGGTTGCTCTGATCTAACTGTCCAGCCCTAAACTCAGAGGGAAATTTGTGATGAACCACTGCCGCTCTGCAGAAACAGCAGACATTTTTTAAAATTTTGCCTAAAAATTGCATAGTCATAGTTAAAAGACCACTGGGAACACTTTTACCATATATCAAAAGATGATCGGAGTGGGTTTTTAACAACTGTTCTCACATGAGGAAATTGTTTTTAATGAAGATTGAGCTGAGCTAACTTTTGATTTTGATCTAAAATTAAAAGGTTCATTCTGCTAAAGAGCGCATATTTTGTGTCATTTTTTTTTTATTTAAAACATTTTAGGTGCTTTCCTTTTTTTTGGTTATTTTATTTAAATATTTTTTAAAAAGCTTATAGGAAATGTATCACATTTAAAACATTCATTTTCACATGGTTATTATCAGATTTACTTTTCAAATACATTTTCTTCCATTTTGTATTTTCATTTTTGCAGCACCCAATTTAATGATCTTCAAATCTCAAAAACACTTTTCTTTTCTCTTTTTTTTTGGACAGCTGTATTTCTCTTTTTGTACATACACCAAGCTGCAGTCCTTAAGTAGGGCTTTTCCACTTTTTTTTTAAAAAGTAAAGGTTCCCATGATGTTTCTACACCTAAACCAGATAATCAGCAGCAGGCAGGGAGGAAATATCAGACAAATCAAAGAACACCCC
This sequence comes from Adrianichthys oophorus, assembly GCA_036245035.1. NCBI lineage: Eukaryota > Metazoa > Chordata > Actinopteri > Beloniformes > Adrianichthyidae > Adrianichthys > Adrianichthys oophorus. Next base: position 330,644 of record BSAI01000021.1, read on the forward strand.
TCAAGGTTTGGCCCTAGCATGTTGTAGGACATCATAGAAGCTGTTATGAGCAAATGTATTTGCACTGAAAAAAAAAGTTCTTATTCACACCAAACGGTTATCTCTGTCTTTCTTTCTGTACTGGAATAATAAAACATTCCACCTCTGAATAATAGAACTAAACATGGCTTAAACATCTAACTATTTACCATAAGTTAAGTTCTCATGAAACAACTTTTTTTTGTATTTTGAGACAAAGATATTTTTATGCGTTGTGGCCCACTCCACTTTTACTGACTGACAAAACCTTTGCTTTAAAAAAAAAAAAACATCTGGGAATAAACATCCTCTTTGGTTACTTTAATATTGTGATCACACACTGTAAGGGGGGAGGAGATCAGGACAAATTCTGTTACTTTTTTTTAAAACCACTTGGTGGCACTGTGGTATTGGATCCAGACAATGATAACACAGGTTATTTCTCCTCCATTTTTTCCCACTTTTAACGAAGGCACCCAAAACGAGTTGAAGGTGTGAGAGGAACAGGATGAAGAATATGAAAAAGTAAAAGTAATAGGGGTTGTGGGGTGGGTAGGTGGGAGAGGGGGGTCAGGCATATTCAGCAACACACAAAGGCAAACAGATGAGGAGGCATGAGGCATCCTGCACTGCATCATAGTCTCAACCTCATTTCCATGCTTAAGCCTTGCTGCCAATTTTAGAGTGAAAGTCTGCAGAAACCTGGGGTGATACAACATAACAGCACATAACCATGACTACCCTCTTTCAAAATGCCATATCTCTAATAAGAGCTTGCACTAAAGCTCCCTTTTATGGCAGATATTCTGATGCAGCCCCCTGCAATTAACTATCATTCCCCTCTGTGTCTCAATTCCAAAGAGATGAAAATGATGATAATAATCCTTCATTAATGCTTATGACATCCATGATCTAGGCTGAACAAGATATCATTAGCAGAGAAAGTTCAGATCAAGCTTTTACCTCTTTTAAAAATGTATTTATTTTTGAATGAGAGTACAATTTTCAGAGCTTCCAGACATCTATGAAATTATTTAAAAACTTAAGAAAATCTCATTTAATGTAGAGAGAAAGGTTTGAGATTAAACATCTATTTTATCCTTTTTTTTTACCAATTTGTGGTAGAAAAAGCAAAGTTACATAAATATACAGTTGATTAATCTGTTTGAAAAATTCTATAGGCTACTTGAACCAATGTTTCTTTTGGGTTCAAGTTTAGGTTTAACAAAGTTTTATTTTTAAGCTCACAAATCCTTAAAACAAGTTTGTGTTGTTTTTAACCTAATCATTAATACATTGTGAGTTTTGTGATGTAAAGCTTAATAAATGTGCTATCCACACTGGCATAGTAACATCAGTTATACCTGATTTTAAAAACTTCAGGAAACAACACAGAGGCAGAAAATTTAGTTTGTGTCATCCCATTTGGGGCTGGTTCTTCCTGTGGAAGATTGTTTTCACACTGATGTTTGCAGAAAGAGAGCTGCATAGTAAGCACAGTGTCCTGACAACAAAGAAACTTCATTCATTCATTCATTCATCTTCCAATCCGCTTTATCCCTTTCGGGGTCACGGAGTTGCCGGAGCCTAACCCGGCTACTCATGGGCGAAGGCAGGGTACACCCCTGGACTGGTCGCCAGTCTGCCGCAGGGGCCACAATCACACACCCATGCACACTCACATTCACACCTAGGGACAATGTAGAGTAACCAATTAACCTATGAAGCATGTTTTTGGATGGTGGGAGGAAGCCGGAGTACCCGGAGAAAACCCACGCATGCACGGGGAGACCATGCAAACTCCACACAGAAAGGTCCCCCAGCCAGGACTTGAACCGGGAACCTTCTTGCTGTGAGGCAGGAGCGCTAACCACTGCGCCACCGTGCAGCCCATACAAAGAAACTTGATTCCAAGAAATGAGTCTTTGGACGTGGGCCTCTTTGTTCTATCCATGTACTCAGTCCTTTCTCAGTCCTTTCTCTCAGACTTACACCCAATGCCCCCCCCCTCCACACTGTACCTGAAAACAGGACTTGTCAGGTTTCTCTGTCAACTCTACCTTCTTATCAATGGTATCTGACTTCTAAATCTTTTTTTCCTCGTTACTTTTATTTTTTTGTTGTCATTTTTCTCTGTTAACACTAATCCACAAGCCATTCACATCACTTCACATATAATGGAAATGTTGAGCCATTGGAAAGAAAATACTCATATTTGGGACACAACTTGCAAAATATTGGCCACTGTTTGGATGTGCTGGTGGCCGTGCCAGTTCCAAGACCTAAAACTGTGCCTTCCTTTATGTCTTCAGGACAGGTATGATTGTGGACAGGACAGAAACTCCTGATTTGGGTTCAGCCTAAGTCTTATGTCAAGACAACCTCTGTGTAATGACTTAAAAAAGAAAGGAGGAAAAAAAAATTGTTGGACCATGAACTGAACCAAAATGAAAGAGGAGGACAGGACAAGGACTTTGCTGACTCCCAACAAAAAGTTAAGCAGTGTGGCTTCGAGATTAATGATTGAAAAGCCACCAAGCCACCGACTCTCTTTATTGCTGTAGAGGACAGCTTGAGTTTTATTGTGCTTTTTAAACTAATACCTTCAATTACAAGATAATAGATAAACCTGCCTTGGCTCTAACATTTGCCAAACATGTTGATGTATTTTATGTTGTTTATTATCTAGATGCATTTATCAAAATTGTTTTATACATTACAAAGGAATGTTTGTAATGTGTACATTTAAAATGACATACATTTTTTTATAAGTTTGCCAAGAGAATCACTCGTTTCAATGAAAGAAAAGTAGCTCTTTATTATTACTGCTACTATTAGCTGGAACAGTATGAAATGTTCTTCCAGTGGCTGTCGCTAATTGAATACATCAAACTCTCACAACCTGAGACAAGTATTCTGGAAGATGGGCTCATATCTCCACCTAGAAAATGTAAGGTTTCATCAGGGTATCTTAGAATTGCCATTACTTCTGCTTCTTCTACCTGTTTGTTGTTTGTCTGCAGGACGAGGGCCTTGTCGTGTGAAAAAAGTTAGTTCTGATTGACTACCATGAAATGCGACATAGCCCTTGACAGAAAGTCAGTGGTGCGTCTGGTTTGCATAGTTTATTAATTCAAAAAAACAAAACATACCGTATATGACATTCAATAACATTAACAACGTTGTAGAAACAAAAGCATTAATTAGTTAAGATCACCCCATTACTGAAAGCATAACAGTCTTACCTAACACCGTTGTTTTAAACAGCAATCATACAAACATTCAATACGCACAAACTATAATGATGTTACATATATAGTATCTTGATGGGAGAAAACAGCTCTTGTAAACACCAAACAATTACACCTGAATGCACAACATCATGTTATCTACACAGGCATCAGCAGGAGACGTGGGGTTCTGCAAAACCCTCTAAACTGCTCTGGAGCTAATAAGAACACCAATTTTAAACACACCCTTACAAGGGCTCAGTAAGCATGTTTCAAGCTGTACCGGTCTAAATTACCCCCCTTGATACACACCGATTACATATGAAACATTGATGAATTACATTAGGGCAATGTACACTGGAACATTAATCAGGTGTTAGGCAATCAGAGATAATTTATGGCTTCTCCTGTGTTTCTAAATGATCTCTCTCCTGTCCCAGATTGATCCATTATTTGGTCGTAAGCAGAAACATGTTTGCGGCATCAGTCAAATGATTAATCACAAATAATTGCTTTGACATCTGCACATAATATATGTGTCTGAAAATATGCGCTTTGCAGTCAAGAGAGGTTACTGGCTCCTGACTCATGCCTTTGCTAACTTAGTGTTTACCTCTTTAATAAACATACATTACAAGACATGACATTTGCGTTTACATATCAACCACACATGAATGAAAAGGTGTAAAGGAAAGCAGCAGCCTTTTTTCTGTTTTTAAAGAAAAAAAAACTTTGATCTCCAGCATTTCGACAACAGTTTACATGCAGAGATATGCTTCAACACAATCTATTAATAATGGAACCCCCAAAGAAAAGGACAATGGTAGTTTGGATGGATTTGTGCTGCACTAAATGCACTTATGCACCAAAATATATAAGAATTCCTTACTTATAGTAGAGCATATTATTCTTAAGAGAGTTTGACATACATTGTTCAAACAATACAACCAGAGTGATAAACTTTCATACCTTCATACCTTTCATTTAAAATTTTCTTTAGTCTCATGTTTCTAAGGAGTTATTTAGGAGTTAAGGAGCCAAGGAGTTATATACAACCATAATCCAGTCAGGCTAAGCTTTATGAGTATGTTTTGATGCATTTTCATTTAGGACAAAAACTATGTATGTTATAACTAACTTTTTTTTTTCGTTCAGTTCCACTTTTTTTTTTTTGCTCAAGTTTCTTGACTTTCACTATTTAACCTAGTGAGCCCCACTTTACCCCATAACTACTGAAATATGGAGAGTAAATAGTATCAGACGGTGTGTAATTCTTGATTTGTGCATAACTTTCGATTTGTACATTCGTAATTTTTTATTTGTGCATAATTTTGGATTTGTGCGTGCATAATTCTTGATTTGTAACTCATACAATGCATTTTGTGCATTAATACAAAAGTTACAAAATAAAAAAAAATACAATTTACATATGCATAACTTAAAATTCCAACAGCTTGTAACTAATTACACATTTATGCACAAATCTCATGTGAGACTCTTCATGTCGCCCAGAAAAAAAAAGCTTTGTGCGTAAATGATGCGTTTATATGCTGCTACAATGCTGGGTCATCAGAGTTTTCTTATCAGCCGCTTTAAACTTAGATTATCTGGTGAAACTTGACATTTTCCCACTTTCCTAAACAGATACTCCTGATAATGAATATAAAAAAGTCTAAATAAAAAACACTTTTCTCTTTAAAAAATAATTCCCAGAACTGATCGCTTCCTCTCTACAGCCCCTCCCCTGACAGCATCTCTGACATGGGGCTCCTTCCCCTGGTCACCAGTCATGGGAATAGCAAGCGGAATCTTCTAAACAACAAACATTGGAGCGGGCCGGTGGGCTGATCAACCTTCTCCACTCTGTGGGTGTTTTAGAAGGTTCTCAGTGCTTTGCTGTCACCTTCGCAGTGGAGAAGCTTCGTAGGAAGACCAGACCAGAGCTGGGAGGTTGCGGACTATTCGAGTGCCTGCTTGCCTCATAGAGCCGTGTGTAGACCTGATCGGTTCAGCGCCCCCTCGCAGTGGGGCCCTCCTCCCCTTATACAGAAGCAGAGAGTACAAGCTTCTTCTCCACACACAGGGAGCGCCATGTGACATAGATTGACTCTGTCCGCTTTCTGGGGATTGAGGAGGAACTCACGCCGCCTGCTAGTGGAGAAATGTTGTTGTGAAGGCACTGCAGGGAAAGCACCGCCCCGATGCAGCAATGAGAATAGAACAACTTTAGTTTTGAGTGTTTCAAAACGCATATTTAGACTTTTTTATATTGACTATCAGGGTATATCTGTTTTAGAAAGTGGGAAAATGTCAAGTTTTTGCCAGATATTATTCACAGTCTAAGTTCTTTTTGGGAGACATGAATAGAGTCTCACATCAGATTTATGTGTAAATGTGGTTTTGTGTGTGCGTAGCAAGCGATTCTAGTGTAATTTTCAAGATTTGTGCGTGTTGTTAGTTTCAAGCTGTTGTAATTTTGTTGTGCATGTGTTCATTTTTTTAATTTTCTAATTTCTGTATGTATGCACAAAATGTATTGCGTGAATTACAAATCAAGAATTATGCATGCACAAATCCAATGTCACATACATATCAAGAATTACGCGTGCACAAATTGGGGTGATGCTATATTCTCTCCATCCTGAAAGGTCTACACAGACTTTATCTGTCTATGCTCTGCCTGTCTGAGTTCAATAATTCCACAATAAGTCATTTGGCCAATTTACTAGAATAATCACCTCATGCATTCAAATGTAACTGATTTCAGTGATTATGTCTCTTGCGAGGCAACAATTTTTACCTGTGCAAGTGCGTGATGGTATCCCAAATTATGAATAAAAGGTGTGTGCAAGCTTGTCATTCTGTGTCCTCATTATCTGTTAAGCTAGTGAACGGCAATCATTTTTCGGCTGAAATGTCTGTTTATAAGTAACATCACTGTATCCGCTTAAGAATTGATCAATCCACTTGTTGATAAATTGGTATTGACTGAATCCTACTTGACTTTTAAACTTCAAGGTCAGTCTCTGGCTGCAAAGAAAGACTACCTTCAGTGGCGACAGCTTGACTTGGCGCTAACTTGTGGGAGTTCAGGCATTGATTGGTAGGCTGCGGTGGCGTTGGATACTCGACTCAGAGACTTGCAGGCTGTCTCATTTTGACACAGTTGCAAAAAATATTTATTGGGTGGGTGTCCCGGGTTTATGATTGACCACTCTAAATTATGTGGCTACCAAGTCAAGATTTTTTGTGGGGATTTTACTAAAATAGAAAAAAACAGCTATGATAGAGCTGCATGCAGCGTTTCATCAAGCTCCCCCCGACACAAATTACAATGGCTTCTGCCATCCCAACACATGAACTCAAGATCAATACATGATTGAGCAGGAAAAGAATGCTCATTGGGTCACATTCTTGCTACACTGACTAAACTACTTTTAAAAAAAGTTCACATTTTTGTAACTTTTATGAGGAAAAACAAATAAACAAAATTAAACTCCCACATTCACTTGGTTTGCAAATGTATTCCTAACTGTTTGAAAAATACTGGTAATAAATAATAAAATAGTACACATTGATCTTCAGCTTTACAAACATTATGGACCAAAAAACCGGAAGAATGAGCCAAAAATCAATTGAATTTGAAAAGCACAAAGTTTACTTTTAGTTTTATTTACTGTATTATTGTGTAACTGTGCATTTTACTTTATTTATGAGAGACATAAAAAAAAACAAAGGCTCAGCCTTCAGACAGACGTTCAGGAAGTGAACACACATACATATGCATAGAAACTGTCTGTGCCAGCTAAACCATTAGGGTGGGCAGAAGTCTATTTCAGGCATGTATCAGATTCCACTAAAGCCACCAAATAGCAAGAAAGCACAAAGCCTTAAAGAATAACAACACTGGGGGTTGGGAAAATGGTTTTACCTTTTAATGTTTCATTTAGAGTCATTGTTCATCTAAAAATAAAACCATTCTTTAAATGAAAACTGATTTGTATTCCAAATAATGGTAAAAATCTGTTCAAACAACATTACAAAGCTGCCCAGACTGTTGCAGGACTGCTTCACAGCTTAGAGGTTTTCCACCTGTGTGACATTTCCTGTTCCTCTATTGATGCAAATGCTTTTTAAGATACTCTTACACAGAATCCCAAAGCAGTTATAATATTTCAGTTTTTTTTTAGGAAAGAGTGTTTCTTTTTTGTAAAATTTGAAAACAAAAAAAAATGTTTCAGACCGGTTTTAAACCTGAACCAAAGTTCAAGTTCAGACGCAAACTTTGTCAAATTTTATTTCAGGCAAATTAATTGTAGCTTAATCTTTGGATTCATGGGTCCATGGTCTAGGAGTTCTGCCAATGGGTAAGAAATCCTGCTCTAAATACTAATTATGTCTTTTGTCAGTACTCTATAGAGAAAAAACTATAAAGATTGACAATCATGCGATAAAATCAGCCCGTGTTCTTTTGCTATCATTACCAGAAATGAACATGGTTGTGAATAGTTATCAAATGAAACGAGAAGAAAATGTGACGTAGGAAATATGTTTCCAGTCTGTTCTTTTGCTTCTCTGCATTTCTAAAAAATACATACACACATATACATATACATATATATATATACATATACATATATATATATATATATATATATATATTTTCTGTAGCAGAGTGAATATATTTATTTGTTGCTCAGATGGACATTCATGATGCAGTTTGCTTGGTTCATGGCTAAAATACGACAATTAAGCATTTTGTACTATCCATCCATTTTCTGAACACTGAATTTCTGTTGGGGTGACAGGGTTCCGGGAGCGGGTCCCATTTACTGTTGGGTGAAGACAAGATACACCTTAGACTGTCAGGGATGAGGGGGTCTGGACCCAATAGCAGGCTAGAGACAGAAGTATGTTTGAAGAAGTGTTTAATAAGTGCCAGTCCAGGTGGGGAGTTAGGGACAGTTTGTTGCTTGGCTTGGGTTGGAGGGTGAGCCACCTGGTCAGAAGGAGAGTGGTGATGACAGGTTTGATCAGGAGTCCGGGTGGGTTTGCAGTGGAGGCATAGAATTCCTTGAAAAAGACAGGATAGGTCAGTCTATGAGTGTTGATACAAAAAACAAGACATGAACTATAGCTTAAGGCGTAGCAGGGGGCCAGAAAACTCTACCGCATTAAGCAGACGGACTGACGCCGCCTGAAGGGCATGGAGGTCCATTAGAAGGTTCCAGGCTGATGAGGCAATGAGGAGCAGGTGAAGAGATTGAAGCCAGGTGTGAGGGGGAGGCGACCAGGATCCTGACAGGACCCCCCCCATCAAGGGACACCACCCGGCGGCCGAAACCGCTCCGGGTGCTGGGGACGAAAATCCCGCACCAGGGCAGGGTCCACAATGAAGGAGCGAGGCACCCAACAGCGCTCCTCAGGGCCGTAGCCCTCCCAGTCCACCAAGTACTGGAAACCATGGCCCTTGCGGTGAACGTCCAGGAGGCGCCGAACAGCAAAAACCGGATGCCCATCAACCAGCCGGGCGGGAGGAGGGGGAACGGCCGGATGGCACAACGGACTGGTGACCAGGGGCTTGAGATGAGACACAGGGAAGACAGGATGAACTCTCATAGAGCGAGGCAGGCGTAGCCTGGCGCAGGCAGGATTGATGATAGAGTCAATGACGAAAGGGCCGATGTAGCGGGGAGATAGTTTCCGGGATTCAGTGCGAAGAGGGAGGTCTTTAGTCGACAGCCAAACCTTTTGGCCAGGAAAGTACGCAGGGGCCAGGGAGCGGCGCCTGTCAGCAGTGGATTTAGTACGGTGAGAAGTGCGGAGTAGGGCCTGTCTAGTGAGATCCCAGATTCTACAACAGCGGCGGATATGGGCCGCAACTGATGGAACCGCCAACTCAGACTCCTCAGAGGGGAACAGAGGAGGCTGGTAACCCAGAGAGGCCTCAAAAGGGGACCGTCCAGTGGCCGAGGAAACGAGGGAATTGTGAGAGTACTCTACCCAACTGAGATGGTCAGACCACAAGGTGGGGTTCTGAGAACAGACACAGCGAAGGGCTGACTCCAGATCCTGGTTTGTGCGTTCAGTCTGACCGTTGGTTTGTGGATGGAAGCCAGAGGACAGGCTGGCAGTGGCCCCCAATGTCTAGCAGAAACACTTCCAGACCTGGGAGATTAACTGGGGGCCACAATCGGAAACAATGTCAGAGGGAATGCCATGGAGACGGAATACATGATCAATTAAGGCACTGGCAGTCTCAGCAGCGGTAGGCAGCTTGGGCAAAGCCACAAAGTGAACAGCTTTGGAGAAACGGTCAACAATGGTCAAGATAACAGTCTTCCCCTTAGAGGCGGGTAGTCCAGTAACAAAATCCACTGCAATATGCGTCCAAGGATGGGAAGGGATAGGTAGTGGTTGGAGGAGACCAGCAGGAGCATGGTGGGTGGTCTTACTGGTGGTACAGACTGTACAGGCAGCAACGAACGTTCTTGTGTCGGAGACAATGGTGGGCTGCCAAAAACGGCGTTGGATCTGGAGAAGGATTCGACGGTAACCAGGATGGCAAGAAAAACGGGAAGCATGGATCCACGTCAGCACCTGAGACCGGACTGAAGCCGGAACATATTGGCGGTTGTGTGGCCCGTTGCCGGGGTCAGGATCGGTGGCCAAGGCATGACGAATGGCGGCGTCAATCTCCCAGGTGAGACTGGCAATGATACGGGAAGACGGAAGCACTGGAACAGGGGGTGGGTCTGGGTCATCAACGGTATGCAAGCGGGAAAGGGCATCTGTCTTAAGGTTGCGTGACCCAGGACGAAAAGAAACGGTGACGTTGAACCGACTGAAAAACAAGGCCCACCGGGCCTGACGAGGGTTGAGCCTCTTGGCTGAACTGATGTACTCGAGGTTCTTATGATCTGTCCAAACGATAAAGGGATGTTCAGCCCCCTCCAACCATTGACGCCATTCTTCAAGGGCCAATTTAATGGCCAGCAGCTCCCTGTTTCCCACATCATAGTTTCGTTCAGGGGCTGACAGTTTCCGGGAGAAGAAGGCACATGGGTGAAGTTTACCATCCTCTGTGCGTTGAGAAAGGACGGCTCCCACCCCGGTATCTGATGCGTTCACCTCCACCACAAACTGACGCGTAGGGTCAGCTTGAGCCAAAACGGGAGCAGAAGTGAACTTCTCTTTGAGATGGTTGAAAGCGTCCTCCGCCTCCGGGCTCCATAGAAACGGGGTCTTGGGTGATGTCAGGCTGGTAAGGGGATGTACAATGCTGCTGTAATTGCGCATGAAACAACGGTAAAAATTGGCAAACCCAAGGAAACGCTGGAGGTCTTTGCGGGAGGTTGGTCGGGGCCATTCCTTAATGGCGGTGATTTTTGCTGGATCCATGTCTATGCGGCCCTTTTCAATGACGAAGCCCAAGAACATGACCTTGGGAACATGAAATTCGCACTGAAACCAGTGAAAATTCGCACACGCCGACTGAAGGGCATGGAGGTCCATAAGAAGGTTCCAGGCTGGTTCCAGGCTGATGAGGCAATGAGGAGCAGGTGAGGAGATTGAAGCCAGGTGTGAGGGGGAGGCGACCAGGATCCTGACACAGACAGGTTTACCGGTGTGCCGTAGGGCAATTTGAGATCTTTAATGATTAAGTCACAATGGGTTTGTCTCTTTTTAAACAGTATAATGTGACAAACGTTATACATAGTTTGAGAGCTCTTTATTTTTTCTGTCATTTTCAGGTTTCTTGTTGTTTTGTCATCTTTATTTTTTGAACATTGACTTGTTGGCTGTTTCATCTTTTTAAAGTTTTATGCACAGTTTTATTACCTAAAAGTATGTATTTGTTAATTATGTTAAGGTAGTGACTGGGCCAATCCTGGTCCTCAAGAACCAGAACACTCTTTTCAAGCTCTCCATTACCAGCTTGCTGCTGATTAGCTGACTCAAGAGATTTCACATCCTGATTGGATGAACACACTTGATTTAAGTAGTTAGCATCAAGCAGTCCAGGGAGAGCTGGAAAACAGGCAGGGTGTGGGTTTTGAGAACCAGGGTTGACCAGCCCTGGTGTAACTGGACAGCATTGGATGGTACTATGAGGATCACTCTGGTTGTGTAAAGAGGAGGTCAAGGACAGAGCAGAAGACCAAATGATGGTATATGAAAAGAAAGAGTGTGGTATGATACAGTGGCCCTGAGAAAGAAACAGGGGCAGAAATGGAGGCAACAGAGATGAAGATGTTGAGGTTGTCTTTGGGAATGACAAGGGTGGGTAGAATCACAAATGATTACATCAGTGTGATGGTTTGGGAGGTCCCTGCATATCTGTCTCACTCTAATTGTCTTTGCCTGTGCTGTCCTTTGTCCTTTGGTTTTCTTGTCTCCACAGGTGGGCTGGATTACTGGCGAGGACTCCTTACATGTGAAACCCATATCCACTCACCCTGCCTATATTAAACCCCTTGATGCCTGAATGTATTTCTAGCTATTAAAAACAAAGAAAAACATCACTTATTTTTTTAGCTTCCATGTCGATGTTAAATTAAGGTAAGTTTGGTGCAGAAGTGCTTTGATGTGTTTTTGTGTCAATAGGAAACATGGGGTTAAAACAGGTTTTGCCAGCCCTTGCCTGCCCATCTTAACTAACAGTGACGTAGCACTTGGATTATCTTGTTTTGGACAGCAGTGACGACGTACCAAACCTGTACTAACGTCCACCAGGCAGACTCCTCCTCTTTGTTCATGATAGAAATTCCCTGAACTGCCTGCCACTCCTAAATTTCTATCGGTTCACTGAAATTGAAATTCGCTGACAGTATCTCACTATGTGTCAGAGGCTTTTGCATAGAAGCTGAGCTGATTTTAAGCATTTTGTATTTACTTATTTCATCCCAGGTTATTTCCTACCTTATGTGTTTTTTTGCTCAGAAAGCGTGTACTTTTTCAGCCTTTATACAATGTTTTTATGTAGAAGCATCTTAAATTACAGTATCAGAGTCCTGCCATATTTCCACAAAAGCTCCAATGTTTGTGTCTTTAACCGTTACAGAACAAGATACTATATTTGTGTCTCTTGTAGATTTATCTTCAAGGATGCTAATATGATGTTTAAGTTTCAATCCTTCAAAAGAATGTGCAGTGACATTGCTGTGAAAACTGTATTGATCTATAATGGTGTTTGAGCTGAGGTCCAGTGAAAAGCCTCAAGAGAAGATGTTCAAAGTAGCTTTTTAGTGGGAGGAGAACTGCACATGGAATGAAGATTGAATATAAACTCAGGGCTAAGTTTTAATATAAGGGTTGTTGTGTGCCCCCAAGAAGTGCGACTATATGGACAACCCAGGATGCAACTCAAAGGTGGTAAGTTCAGAGTCTTTAATATCCAATGGAATTTGGAAGTGTTACACATAAGAGACTCTCTGGAGTGTCGTCTTAATGATAAGGCTTGGATAAGTGACTCTGACAAATGAACCTATAACTGCAGGCTGGCAGCACTAGAAGGTAAATACAAAAGGGGACTCCCTGCATTCCAGTACGAGTCACTCGTGAACAGGAATAACTCCAGATCCTGAAGAAGAAGACGTAGTCAGGAATGGATTCTGGAAACCATTAAGAAGGGATGATGGTGACTTGAAATAGGAAAATCTAATATTGAATTCCACAGAAAGGATCCAGGTCAAGTGAGAGCCTATTGAGAGAAATAGATCACACACATTAATTTGATTATAATCATTTTTAATAAGAGAATAAATCACAAGAAGTGAAAAAAGTAATGTGTCCAATATAAGGCAGAACAAAACTCCTTGTATTTTTTACTCACACCCTGAACTAACCATGATGAACTGAAAATAAAGGTACCGTGTCAAACAGTCTTAAAAATAATTGAATTCTACTTATATCTGCTACGCTCTGTTTTTAAATGTCTGTCAGATCTGACAAAATCTTTATTTTTCTCCAAGAAAACTACTTTCTGAAATGTATTACATCATTTGACATTTCAGTTCATTTGGTATTCATGTTTTGCTTAGTTTTTATTACCGCACAGGAATTTATTGCGTTTTTTTAAATGTCATACATATATATATATATATATATATAGAGAGAGAGAGAGAGAGAGATTTTTTTGTGATTTTGTTTTGTAGTCAGACCGTCAGCAACTTTTTAAAACTCTGGACTTGCTGTACTCCTTCCACTCCTCAGCAGCCCTGTTGTTCTCTCCTTTTCTTTGGTCTGAGATACTTCTATTCCTCTGTTTCACTCCCCCTGCCCTCTGCTTCTCTGCCACTTCAATGCTGCTTTGGTTTATGTTGCTTCTGGACCCCAAACTTTTTTTCTTCTGCCCCCTGGAGCTGTAAGGGTTTGGACCTTTTACAAAGTCTAACATTACTCCTCGGAGTATAGATTACTCTTTCCTAGATTTCCACCTGTACCTTCTCTTCGTGACCACATTCTAATATCACGTATTGCCCATTCCTAGGTTCAGTTCTGTTATTAGAATCTCTTCTTTTTCTCCCAACATTATTTGAGAGTTTTCAAATTAATCTGATGATAAGGAAAAGTGTATTTATCTTTTATTTTGTTTAGATTTAAGAGTAAAAAGTAAGACATATGACAGTTCAACATATTCTTACTCCCAAGTCGTCACATATTTACGCAAGGGTGAGAATCCCTCTTTGTCACTTTTTGATGCTTTGGGTGTCCCTAACTCTTCGTTTTTTGACGCGCTGGCTGTTCTGATTAAATCAGGGGTCCAGTTGTTTTGTCAGATGTGGTGCCAAACCCTTAGCCCGATCCGCGTCTGGAACTAGTAACAATCCGGGTTAAGGTTTGGGTACCTGGTTAAGGTTAAGGTTAGGATACTGGTGCAGTCTGGTACTGGACTGGTTTGGGCCCTGGAGGATGGGGAGCCTCGATTTAATTGGAACAGCCAGCGTGTCAAAAAACAACAAGTTGGGGACACCCAAAGAGTAATTTTTTGACGCAGAGGGGTCCTTTCTCATGCGTCAATATGTGACGACTTGGAAGCGAGAATGGGCTGGATAGTTTAGCCCCATAAGAACTTTATCTTCACCAGCCTGCAAGTCAAATAGATATTTCCGTTTCTACTTGCCTCTGTTTTAGAAACCAAAAACAATGCTGTGATTAAAAAAAAAAGATAAATACACAAATCAAGGGATCAGTACGTACAAGAATAAAGGCTCCTGTTGTTGCAAAATAATGCTAATACATGAGAAAGTTGCTTGTTTAATGCTGACCTCCTGAAGCTTCTCCTGCATTAATGATCATCAGAACAACAGACTGTGACAGTAGTGTCATTTCAACCTATTACTCTGTCAAGACTGAGGAAGGCTCTTGATCTGCTTTACTTATAACTCTTTAGAAGGAAAAACAGTGGCATTCTGGCAACTGTAAAAAATGTTTTGTTCTTTTGCACACAAACAAAAAAACAAACCCTGTTCTTTAAAATACCATATATTATGCTCTTTTCAGGGTATTTAACTTCATCCACATTTCCTATTGCATTCATTTTAGCATTGTTTGATCAATGACTTCATTTCAACAAAATCATTATACTGTCAGCCCTTTATTGCCTGGTGTTAGCTTTTTCCTAGTAATGCAGAATGGTTAGGATAGTGATTTATTCTCACCTTTGAGTGCTAGAGAACTGGTCTTTGAAAACAGTAGTTTCACATTGTGGTCTAAAGTACAGGAAGAACTGGAGTGAAAGAAAGCATGAGATACTCTAATGTTCAAAACACAGTTGCTTAGTCATACTCAGAAATTTTGATTTTACATGATTTAGTATTCTTGAAAATTTAGATTAAGAAAGTATAAACTTGAAATCACTTTTATTTTTACATTTTTCTTTTCCAGATGGTTTATGCTAAAAATAGCCCCTAAAGCTCCCAAAAGCACAGAGGCTGAATATGTGCATTTTTATTTCCCACATCACATTGACAGGCAGAGGCACAACCTGTGTGGAGTACCGTTTTTTGGCGAATGCCTTAGACTGTGAGTTGTGTAAGGTCTTCCTTACAGTACTTAAAAAGAGGGGTTTGGAAAAACAATCTTTTCTGGATGAGAATATATCAGATTTTTTTGTAGCTGAGTTTTTTTTTTTTTTTTGTTACTCTGTTAGATAGTTATTTCAATGCAAAGATTATCTAAGTAAATTAATAATAATTTTGTGTAAACTAATTGAAAAAGTGAAAAACTGTTTTGCTAATTACACTCAAATATGACTATAGAAGATGTAAAACAGTTGATTTGATTTTTCCAAAAGCTATGGTTATTGCAGAGATTTAATACAGGAAAGAAAGCTATGACTAAAGTAGGAAAACAGTATAAGAAAAGGAAAGATGAAGAGATGGATTTGTGGAACCCTACAGCAGCCCTCAAGCTAAAATCCATAAGTGTGCTGTGTGATGCTCAGCTGTCATACTTTTGTAGTCAGTCACTCGAGCTGCTGCAGACATGAACCATGCACAAACACTCCAAGTGCATAGGTGGCCTTTACGTGGAGAACACAAACCCATAAGATATGTCACTTGTCTAATACAATGTATGAAACAAGCCATAAAAATTGTTTGTCACACATTAAAAGATTCAGGCATAATGTTAAAGTCTCATTAGATATCACACTCCTGGCTGTGTGAAATATGTTCTCCACATCTAACCCATTCCCTGGGGCAGCTGGGAGCTGTGGTTAAGAGAAGTGTTGGCAGTTTAAGACCCCAATCCAACCCCTTAATGAAATGTTGGAAAAGCCATCTATCTCATAAGTTGTATCCTATTCTGGTTACCTTCGAGCAAATATGGCGTTTGGCATAGTTTGCCTATCTATTGCAGGACGTGTAAAAACCTGAAGAGAACAAAATTATTTTCCATTTAAGTTCCTGTTGTTGGATGGAAAAAGTATGTGCTTTTAAACAGCTAAATTCATTTGTGCTTTGCAGACTTCTCAATGACCTTTTATCTGTTAATTTAATTGCATTGACTTCAGAAAACTATAGGAGAGGAGATTTCTTGTAGAATCTATAAGAAGTGCATGATAGGCTAACCACTTCTGAAATGTTTGAGCAGAAAATAGAAAATGCAAACAGCATGTGAATGTCTGTTGGTCTTCCAAACAGCAGAGAAATTCAGGAGACGGGTGATTAAAGGATGGAAGAGGCGCAGATGAAAAGGAAGAAGACAGCTAGTCAAGATCAAGGGAAAGCGATGATTGAATAACGAAGCCTCAAAACTCAACATGAGTGCAATTTTCACACTATGCTCTTGAGTTAAATATGGAACTGAAAAACATTGCACTGGCTCAAACAAAAACTTTTTTTTCCAATTTACAGATACAAACACATGTCATTGTTAGAATTGTTGAATTAGCTTTTTTTGTAAATCATAAGAACATGTGAAAATTACAGACAGAAAATGTTTTTACGGTTTTGCTCGCGCGTGATGTCATTGTCTTTTTTTTGGGGGGGGGGGTCTTCACTGTGTTAAAAATTCATTTTACATTTTCCCTAAGTGTGTGCAAATTTTGGTGACTTTTCGCGCAAGAGGTGAGGGTCAAATTATAACTCAAAGGCGCAGACATTTTTCCAACTGTGAAAACAATATAGTCCTTGTGTTCAGGGACTGCTGCTGCAGGCCACAATTACTATCCCAAACTTCATTACAGTAGGTGAGATTGGGCAGCAGTATTTTTGATATTCTCTGATTACAAGCTAGACTGGCAATAAGCCTGTCCAAAGGGGAATGTTTTAAGGCAAACTCTGAATGTAGAAACAGTGTCTGCCTCTCTTACATGAGCTTGGAGCTTAATCTATAAAGAAGATGCTTGGTGGCTAAAAGCTCTACCTCCAATTGTGCTTTTAGAAATTTTAGGAACCACAAGCAGTCCTGCATTTTTTGAGTGAAGTGTTCTGTTTGGTTGGTAAGACACTATGAGATCTTTAACATAGAATGGGGCCATACCATTCAAGGCCTTATAGGTTAGCAGGAGGATTTTGAACTTGATTCTAGATTCAACTGGGAGCCAGTGAAGTGAAACTAACACAGGAGTAATGTGTTCTCTTCTGCTGGTTCCTGCTAACAATCTAGCTGCTGCATTTTGAACAAGCTGAAGACTCCGCGGGGAGGGTTACCTGCTCAGGAGAGAGCCCGTTTCTGAGACGCTGTCGGGGGCGGGGCTGCAGAGATGAACTGTTTAATTCTTGAAAATGTTTTTATTTTTAAAGGACAAGTGTAATAAAAACCCATATTCAGACTTTTTTATATTAATTAGCCGGCACATCTGTTTTAGAAAGCTGGAAAATGTCAAGTTTCACCAGATATTATTCACAAGATTTGTGCATGTAGTTAGTTTCAAGCTGTCGTAATTTGAAGTTGTGCATGTGTAAATTGTACTTTGTATTTTTTTATATTTTGTAATTTTTGAACTCATGCACAAAATGTTTTTTATGAGTTACAAATCAAGAATTACGCACGCACAAACCTAAAGTTACGCACAAATCAAGGATTACGCACGCACGAATCTAAAGTTATGCACGAATCAAAATTACGCACGCACAAATCGGACTGATATTAATTTATCTCCATAAAAAAAAAAAAATCCGTTTTGCAAGCCCGTGATATGTGAGCCTTAAATGATAAATCCTGATTAAATTAAACCCCCAGGTTTCTAACTGTGGGATTGGAGACTATATTTACACCATGCAGGGAATTTATCTGATCGGATAGAGCCTCTGTCAGGTATTTAGGACCTAGTATAATGACCTCCGTTTTTTCTGGGTTTAGGAGGAGGTAATTAATAATAATTAATTAATTGTCATCCAGGTCTTGGTGTCTAATTCAGCCATTAAGTTTCTCTATGTGGTCAATCTGGTCAAGTGCAATAGATATATACAACTGTGCATCATCCACATAACAGTGAAAAATAATACTGTGTTTCCGGATTATGTTTCCTAAAGGCCCTATGTAAAGCATAAACAGGATGGGTCCTAGAACTGAGCCCTGTGGGACTCCGTAGCTAACTTGAGTGCAATAAGAGGAATGTCCATTTACTTTAAGGAACTGGTACCTATCAGATAAACAGGATTCAAACTACTGAAGGGTAGATCCTCTGATCCCTATGTCATGTTCTAGTCTCTGGAGTAAGATGCTGTAGTCTATATTGTCAAAGGCTGCACTGAGATCTAACAGAACTAAAATAGAGAAGTCATTTTTCTGAGGCCAATAACAAGTCATTAGTGACTCTAGCTAGTGCAATTTCAGTGCTATATGGAGTGGTCTGAACCCTGACTGAAAATCTTGAAAGTTGCTATTGTCCTGTAGGTGGCGGTATAGCTGTAAAAACAACAACTCTTTCCAGGATTTTGAGATAAAGGGGAGATTTTATATTGGTCTTTAGTTGGCCTAGAATGCCAGGATCTAAACTGGGCTTTTTTCAGAAGAGGTTTAACTACTGCATATTTAAAAGACTGTGGCACATAACCTGTTTGTAGAGAGTTATTTATTGTAATTCAAATGGCTTCCATTCATTTATTTCAAGAGGTCAACATTTCCATTCCATAAAGTGACGAGACTGCAAGTAGAATTTCGGTGTAAAGAGGATGAAGGGGGATACCGACGGTCCTGACATCATACCTTAATAAAAGCCATTTATAACCAAAACGATCCACCAATGTGTCATGCTGATTGACCTGATGTGATGTTATTGTACAGACTTGACCAACTGACTATGTGAAAAGTAAGTGTTTGGTTCCAGAGGCAAGAGGCTTGTAGTTTTTTGTACAAACTACAATTGGCAGCACACAAGTTCCCTGCTCTGCTCCATTCCGATGCATCCACTTGCAGACAAATAGATTCATGTACGTCTTCACCAATGTCTATTCAAAGTCTAAACAATGGGTGGTGGGGTCAATTTAATAGATAAAAACACAGAAATCCTGTGGCAGGGAAGTACAGTTACATGAGCATTTATTTAGACCACACAGTGACAAATTCAATGTCTAGTGAGGAAACAAAACTAGAAATGTAACAATCTTAGGGAGCTAAAACCAAAATACTTGCTGAGTCAACAGCATGGTGAGTGAAGCAAAGGAAACTGTAGACTGTGGCGGAGGACACTGACACTGAGGAGAAAGGAACCTTAAATACCAAAACAAATCAATATAAGTGCAGGCAGCTGTGTGCCGCTCCATGGAGGTCCACAGATGGGTCAGGATGTAATCTGGGAGGACCTGCAGGTAGCGTGCACAGGAGAAAGAAAAAAAGGAGCCTAGAAACAAACCAAGTGAACCAAAAGAAAAACTGAAAGCTTTAAACTGATTGTTAACTGTGAAAACAAGACAATGTGTCCAATATTAGAAACTTAGTAAACACCGCTATTCAGATCATTCATCATTTAACCAGCTATGAATTTTGAATTAAAACATTATGAATTAGGATGCTTCAAATGAGGACAGTGTCTGAGACTTGGTTCAAATGGGGAGTTAGTGATTGGGGGTTGATGTTGACAATTTACCGTCATTTGATTTGGTCACTATCAGAAGCAAGTTGAAGAAAGAAGGACCTATGATGAGGCAGTATCACAAGTTCCAGGAAGTCGCCTTAATGTAAACCTGCATCTTCATTGTTCCACACACATTTACATACACACAACAGACACACAAGTAAATATATTATTCGCTTAAAGTTAATCATTTACCCACTTACCCCAGGCTCACACTGCATGCGGTCCAGTTCCGGTGTGGACGCCGGAGTCTTTCCGTAACTTGAAAAGTGCGAGAGGCACTCCCACTGCATCCAGTCCGGTCTGGCCTCTCCTGCGCTCCGTATGCTATTTCGTTGGCTTAAATTTTTTGCCGGACGCCGGAGCCGAGCCAAAAATCCTGCAAGCGAGTGTAAGGTGCATCTGGTACATTGTCAAAATAAATCCTATTTTCATGTAACACAGTCAAATATGTACATTTAAGCTTTATATAAGACAAAAGTGTCAATACATCTTGCGTGCTTACCCATTGTATGAAGATGAGTCACGCAGAAAAAGAAGTGTTTTGGATATAATTCAAAATCATGGCGGAAAGAGGCTTTGTTTACTCGTACTTCATATATAAATGGGGGGTAATGCGTGAACCTACGTGAGTTTGGAAGTCCGCAAGGTCGGCAGCAGAGCCTGTGGCAGCAGCAGGACTGCAAGCCATCCGTAGCCAGTGTGAGTCACCTGCCATAGCTAGACCACTCTGCAGCTGCACCAGAACCAAACCGCTTGGAGTGTGAGCTTGGAGTTAGGGTGTTTGAAACCAGTCTAAATTATTCACTAGCAAACATTTCCCCTAACTCACTTTCAAACCAGAGCATTCAACATGCATCACTCACATGAATTCAAACTGAATAACAAGAAGTGACGCCACAATAGTTTTTTTCTGTAAATGTTTTCTTTTTAAAGACCTCCTCAAATGAAAACTGTATTTTTGGTGTCTATAACGTGTTCTAGTAGCATTTTTTTCATGATAAAGAACACATATGCAGAAAACTAACATTAAAACAGCCTTTTTGAATATTTCTTTATTCAAATTGTGGTGAAACAGGAGCAGATGGAAAAAAAAATAGCATTTGAAAAGCTTGTAGTTTTTACGTACAAACTAAAATTGGCATCCACAAGCTCCCTGCTTTGTTCCATTCCACTTGCAGACAAATAAATCCATGTACGTCTTCATTTTCCTTGTCTGAGCTGGAATCTGGCACAAATCTGTACAAATAGATAGCCTAAAAACTGCTCGCCTCTTTTGTAGCACTGCTAATGTTAGCTTGGGGTTTTGAGGGGCTGTAAGTTAGTGGAAGAGGGTGTAAACAAGAAGATGATGGGAAATTAGTGCTGGCTTACTCCACGCCAACAGTCCTTCTCACTAATGCAGAAAATGTCCTAAAAAACACCTTTTTTGATTTTGCCTAAAAATTGCATAATCATAGATAAAAGACCACTGCAAATATTTTTGCAATAGAGCAAAAGAGGATTGTAGTGGGACTTTAAAGCTTCTGCAATGTTTTTGTTCTTTTGTTTTAATAATTAGAACTTTGAGGTAATATCTAAAACTTTCCTGATTTTCAAAGGTTTTGTTTGGTTCATTAGCCTATAGGAGAGGCTTAACTGTATAAAAAGAAGCTCTCCAGTTGAGTAAGGCAGTTTCTTTGGTTAAAGGGTCACACAACAGTTAATTGACTTTTTTTTAGCAGTTCATCTGTATAAATGAGGTTTTTAAAGTGCTTGTTTAATTCCTGAAAATATAGACTAAAACCATCTTTGTGCTGCCCTCTAGAGGTTGAAACGAGGTGAAAAGATCGTGATGTCATTTATTTAGGTGTTTTTTTCAGCTTTGCTCCTCCCATTTATGAAAGCAGATGGCATTTCTTCAGTTTTCCCTGAAACATAAACTCATCATCATACAGTGTGCAGGGGTGCCAACCTCATGTACAAACATTTTTGCTTACTCAAAAGAAGAACCTCATCTCATGACCAAACCACCTGGAAAAAATAATTAAATTAATTTAACATTTTATATTTCTTATGTATTAAGTATTATTCGATTTGTTTAAAACTCTATATTAAAAGGGTTCAACGCACTCACTTTTTCACGCTTACTCGAGTATTACTTTAATTACTTCTATTGGAGTAATATTTTCAAGGAACATTATTCTAATTTTAGAAACAGTTTGAAACTATTTTAGCTAATGTTTCAGATGTCAAAGAGCTAAATCTTAACCAGATGATCAGCCAATGGTCTTTGGATTATTTATCACTAATAATGCAATCTCTCTGTGGTGTCAGCATGGTCCAACAAGCAAAACAAAAAAAACTCAGCCAACTGAGAATCAGTTTTCTTGCATGTGTATGTGCACATAAACCTGAATTTAGTTTAAACATCTTGTTTGACTTCTACAGTTTAAATTTACTTGTATTGCGGACATTTTATCCCATTTGAAGTTTTGTGAGTTTATTGATTCACTGATCTAAAACCCACATTTACTGATAATCTGTTTTTATTTACTCAAACATGAAACACTGATATAAAAAAAATCACAAGGACGCAAGATAAAAATCCTGTTGCAGAAGATAGTTGTGTTTTTATTTGCATTAAGTTATGCTGTAAATGCTTATTTATTTCCCTCTTCTCTCTTTGTAATTCTTGTCCCCACTTTGACACTTTGGCACCTGCGGCCTTCAACCTGCATTTGTTTTCTCTGCCTACCCACCATCTTCCACCTCAGTCATGCATGCAATCCAGTGATGGGATATTGCTTTTCTAATCTTGCTCACAAGGGACAATATTTATGTATTGTTTTTCAATATCCATTTATCTTACTCATTCTGGATGGCACAAACACAAGCACAGCACAAACTCAATCTCTTCTTGCCAGCTGACGATTGGATGTTTTTAATTTGCCCACTCGATTTTTTCCTCCCTTTCACCCACAAGTGTTTATATTTCTGTGTTGTATGTTTTCTGAGACCTAAAGGTCAGATCTGCCAAATTTGAGTTTACCCTGGCATCACAGTGGTGGTGGGGTGAATCCGCACCATGTTGGTCATATTCATTTGAAGACATCAGTATCAATAAATTCCTTTGAAATGCAAAAAGTGATTGAGGAACCTTAAGACTAGCCAGTCAGATGCCACCAAGCACGTGTCAAGTGTCAGAGAATAGTGTTGGTTAAATCAAAGTAAGGCACAGTACTCTGGTCCTGCCCACTGTAAGAAATACTTCTTAGTGTAAATTGTCTACTTTTGTTACCTATTTAAACCAGTTAGGTTCTGCTGAAAGTGCACCATATTTCCCAGCATTAACTCAAATATATCCAGCATACTTCACTTGTTGTTTGACAAAACCAGACACATTCACTTCAAAAGCCATTTTAGAATCACCAAGAGTTCAAACATTTAATCTGCCAAAATTCGAGTGTTGCATCAGTTGTCAACCTTGTGATCTAGTTTCTGGACACTAGGAAACGCAAAAAGAAAGCAATCAATTTTGAAGACGGATTATAAAGGGGGGGCTAACAGCTTTTCTAGCCAAACAAGTTAACGGTCACTTACAGTTGATAATCATTGATTGATCCAGTTTGTAAAAGCAATGTTGTTGCTTCTTCACTCATATCTGTGTGTGAGAAGGTTATCAGCTTCTTCTTTTTAGACTGCAGATACACCAGCTGTGAATTTGTTTTTCACTTTGAGAAAAAAAAGCTGAGGTGTAAAAGTGTTGGAAAAGTGTGAAAAATGTGATTCTCACCATTCTGTGGCAGTCAGCAACCTACTGACAGTTGAACAAAAAGTAATGCATACACTTGACAAAACTCTATAAATAACCACCCCCCTCTTTTATAAAAACATATATATATACATATTAGTAATTTGTTACTTTGAAATCAGTTACACTGTATATATGTACTGAAAAATTGTAGGGGAAAAAGAAACAGCACATAACAGCAATGCTCAATGGCTGTTAATCACAACAATTGTTTTTGACCCTTGCCTGTCTCTTAACTTCCTGTCTTGCTCCATGCCCTTTGACTCCTCCCTGGCTTTTGACTACATCTTGTCTCTGCCCTTGCCTGTTGTGTTCTTTATTAAGACCTACCTGCTTGTACATGGATCCACACACCTCCACGTCCTTGTTACACTATGGCAGAACAAATGAAATATTAAATCAATTGCTTTATGCTTTACATTGTTGCTTGTGAATAAAATTTAAAATGTAATAGCCAATAGAGGTCTAAATGTGGAATCTGACTCAAAATCAAAGTAGAAAAAGACACTACAAGCTGATCCTGCTTCAATGTAATGTCTTTGAAGCAAGTCAAAATGAGGCTCAGTAGTGGGTGTGGCCTTCACGGCCCATATGACTTCCCTGCAATGCCTGGGTATGCTTCTGATTAGGGGGCAGATGGTCTCCTCGGGCACCTCCTCTCACACCTGGACCAAACCATCCACCAACTCCTGGACAGTTTGTGGTGCAACCTGGTGTTGTAGAGACATGATGTCACAGATGTGCGCAATTGAATTCAGGTCTGGGGAACTGGCGGGCCAGTCCAAAATTTCTACAATATGGCTTTCAGACTTTTTAGAGCCTTAATGGGGGGAGATATACAAGGTAGGTTAGGGTGAATGACTGGCAAATTCCCAATACAAGTGGGATATATGTGCATGTGTGTGGCAGAGAAATGGTAACAATCAAAGGTGGCAGTTGAGCATTTACAAAAAGATGATTGTGGAAGGCCTCTAATCCGAGAAAGGAATCCCAGCTCTCAAAAACATGGCTAGCAGCTTTCACTTCAATTGCATCAGATGAAATTGCCAAGACAGGAGTCAATGCACTTGTACACCACGTGCATCATCAATTATTATAAATGTGTTTATTTTATAGAGAATTAAGTTAGATTTCTGTCTACATGTGTCCATATCTATTTGCATGCTCTGGCTTACATTTTTGGATGATGCCTCTAAGCCTGCGTAACCTACAAGACACAGAACAAGGATGATTTAAACTTGCGTAAAAAGTGATGACTCTGCCCATTATGCAGAGGTAACATATGAGCCTTCCCCCAAGCCAGTGTTTGACAAGTCAACATGTACGCTTCGATCTCCTGGGTGATAGAGTGCATCGGTGTGTGTGTAACCTGCTCCTGTAGCGGATCCCTGCGCCTCTACATCTGCCTTGAATATAGAATAACTACTGAATATTTCACATCCTGCTTCTCACATTGCCCTTTATCTCATAAATCACTGTTTATGGACCATTTAGCTGCTGCCTGCTCTGTATACAGCAGTGTATAAGTATGACAGTAGGAGCACAAGATGAAAATAGTATTTGTTTGCAACAACGGGCATTCTTTGCATTTTTTATCTAAGGTAAACAGAAATATGTATAGTTAAAACATTAATAAAGGACACTTATATTTTTGAAACTTTAGTAAATATCTTTCTAAGGATCAGTGACCTAATATTCCTGTGGAGTTTTATCTGTAAAAATATCCACTCTGAAGCAAGACATTCCAATTCTCATACTACAAAAGCAAAGCACACTGTTAGACCAGAAGCTTTATTCAGTTTGTGTGTGTGTGTGTTTATACCCATGTGGATCCCAGGGCCATTCTATTTTGTGAGCTGTCAGCTATTTGGCCAGGGTCAGAGCCTAAGGGACAGCAATGGAGGATGTGGAGTTTGCGTTAGCATGGTGGGAGGAAGGAGAAGCAAGAGGTCTGAAGAGACAGATGAACTGAGAGATGGATGTTGTTGGATAATTTTTATTGGCCTTTGGCTGCATGGAAAAGGGAGGCAAAAAAATTGGGAAGTTGGATGGAAACAGAAGCTTTAAAGAAAACTAATCTCTTTAAATTAGGAGATCTGAAAAAAAGTTACATTGTGTGACATTAGGGGCATTGTTTTTTTTTTTTTTTCTCAGACATTGAACAAATTTCCTAAACCTTGTGTATAAGACAAATCTACAGTTTGGGCCAACTTTTACAGCATGTATACGAAAGGGTCAAAGGGCAATCCAGCATATTAAACGGTAGTAAACAGGCAGCAACAAAACTGACACTCACAAAACTGTACACTAAGGGGAATGTAATAATTCCCATTTGAGTCTTTGTCAAAACAAAGCAATTGAGTGAAGTGTCCCAAGAATAAAGACACTTTTAGTTTTTCTCAGAAAAGCAAAAATGGCTACAACTAAACCAGAGAAGAGTTGTGTAAATCACACTATCATTCATGGTTCTTGTACTGGATTCACATAATTTATTCTGGAAGCAAAATTTAATGGTGATTGCACACATCTAAAGGTGAATAAGATTAGTGGCAGTGTGTAGATGGAAATAGCAATGTTTTGAATTAAAATATTAAAGGCAAAATCCAAATATTTGAAATCCCAATCTCCCAGTATTATTATCAGATTATTTGCCTTGTAGTAGAGTATCCAGCCTGATACCGGTATATATTTGATATGACTGTAGATATTCGCATGACTGTAGCGCTGAACCTGACCCTGGGTTCACATTGCATGCGGTCCGGCTCCTGTGCGGAGGCCGGAGTCTTTCCGTAACATGAAAAGTGCGACAGGCACTCACACTGCATCCTCGGCGGTCCGGTCTCTGCGGCGCTCCCCATTTGTTTTGTTGATTTCAAAATCTTACGGACACTGGAGCTGATCTGTAGCACTTTATTGTGAAGTTGGGGCAATAAATGTCATGAACCGGAAAGCATGCAAGCGAATCTGAAGTGCATCTGGTACATTTTTCACAATAAAACCTATTTTTCGCTATGATTACGTTTTTAAATGGCGGGTTCTCGCGAGAACCTACGTGAGTTCAGAGATATGCAAGATTGGCAGCCGAGGCTGCTTGTAAAAGGACCGCAAGTGATCCGTAG
Source organism: Adrianichthys oophorus (assembly GCA_036245035.1). Lineage (NCBI taxonomy): Eukaryota > Metazoa > Chordata > Actinopteri > Beloniformes > Adrianichthyidae > Adrianichthys > Adrianichthys oophorus. The sequence goes on from BSAI01000021.1 coordinate 357,332, forward strand.
TCAGTGTGAGTTACCTGCTGTGGCTAGACCTCTCCGGCTTCTGCACCGGGGCTGGACCGCATGCAGTGTGAGCCCGGGGTAGGACTGTGACCCAATGCCTCCCTGGTTGACACTCAGCATTAAAGGTTGGATTGGGGAGGTTAAATCATCAAATGGTTCTCGAACATTAACTGTAACTGCAGCTCCAATTGCAACTGTTGGAGTTTTAGTAATAATGACTCATCACTCACATATGTAATGTCATGTCAGGGAATGTTATTTTTGAAAAAAGTTACATTTACTACTTGATTGCATTCTTTGAGAATGTCTCACACCGTTAAAAACATTGCGTCTGTATCTATAAATTTTTGCAACCAGTCTGATGAACTTGACTTTTGGATAAAAGTCAGTTATCAACAGTAGTGATTTCCTGAGCTATGATCAAGGTTTTCAAACCATTGATAAGCTTTTCTGGAATTAGTTTACATGTGTTTTAAAAAATACCAGAAAGCCACATTTACTTTTTTGCAATTATAATAAACAGTACCCCACTAGGGTGATGACATCATATGCTACATGGGGCGGCCATAGTGCAGAAGTAGACCGGTCAACCTCTGATCAGAAGAGTATAGGTCGAAATCTCAATGGGTAAGACACTGAAGCACCCCTGGTGATTATAGGTTGGCGTCAATGTGAGGCAACAGTGCCGCCATCATTGTGTGAATGTGTGTGCACATGGATAAATGGGACTGTGACTGTAAAGTGCTTTGTGCCTTCCTTAGAAGGTAGTAAGGGCTATACATTCATTCATTCATCTTGTATAGCTGTTTTGTCCCTTTCAGGGTCACCTGGCTGCTGGAGCCTAACTCGGCCACTCTTGGGCAAAGGCAGGGGACACTGGGCCATCCAATTATACATCATTTAACTATTTACTTATATTTTAAAGAAAGTGTTGACAGATAAACAATACAAATGAATTACTACAAGTTTTAGGTTTTCCCAGAGAAAAAAAAACAACAACACCTAAGTTAAACTTAGGTCAATTAAAATGATTAAAATGACCATGATAGTTAAATTGGAATTATGCAACTTTAGTGGTAAGCTAATTTCAGATCAACCATGTACCTAATAATATTATAGTCTTAGGCATCACCCTCTTTTGTGTATGGTACAATTTTAAGGGCCTGGAGTTGAAGTTGCAAGAAGCTACCCCTTGGTCAGTTTAAAATCTCAACAGGGTATGTAACCACGAAGGACCAGGAGAATCTTTGAAATGGCAACACAGTGTATTGATGATCATTAATACATAGTGAAAAAGAAAATACTGCAAGATGTTTTTGTTTTGTTTTACCTTGTTCAATTTTAAGAACATCTCGTCATGGGTCACCACAGCGAATCAGCTTTCACTTATTCGAACACTTGGTTTGACAGAGAGTTTCACGCCAGATGTCCTTCTTGACACAAACCTGTATTCTATACGGACTGGGGACCTGCACAGGGAGACCCAGACTCAGGCTGCCATGTAGCTACATAGTAAGGCAGTAGCATGAAGGGTCTTACCTAGGGACCCACACTAGAGTTACCTCATCACACCCCCTGGGAAACCAGTTTTTTCTATCTCTGCATTTTAAATAAAGACTAATTTGATATTGCAACTTCTTTTTGCTTTCATTAAATTAAAAATATCAAGTCAAATTAAATACCTTATTATATTAAAATGTTAATTTTAAAATCCATTTTGCAACTGGATTTGCTAAATCATTTACCTTCTTCATTTAGCTTTTACGTAATGCTTTTGGGTTTGAGCAGAGAGAAAAAGAAAATGGCTGGTTGGAAAAAACAATCTTTCCAATTGGTTTTAGTGCTATCCATACGTGATGATGCGATGCTCTAAGTGACCTCTAAGTACAATGCAGATGTTATGTAATATGTGCAGTTTTATGTTATGTAGTATCAATATGTCATTGTATGCTACCAATCCCTGACGAGCACATGGGAAAGACCAGGGTGCGGTGCCTTTGGCATTTCTGCGGACAACATTCACCATTACAACTTAAACTTCCAGCTTCAGACTTTACTGGATACTTTTCACCTCCAGAGCATTTTTGACGAACTCCTTCCACAGAATCACTCCCACTTTGTATCTCTTTACATCCACACCATAATAGAACACTTGAACCTGCTTCCAAGCCATACGCCTTTCTGGTCTTGTGAACACACAGGATATTCAACTTTGTTTCATTGTGTCATTTTACAATATCTACTTTCCTAAATCCAGATGACACACTCAGCTCCCACCCCCTTCAAGTCTCTGAAAGATTTAGTCACTGAATAGAGATTTAGTGACTAATCCATACTTGTTTTAGCAAACGTTTACTTCGGTATAACTCCTCTTCCATTTCTCTTTCAATGCAGACTGAGAAAAAACTGTTTGAACTCTGCTCCCACTTATAATACTATAAACTAATTTCCCTTTCCATTTGGGCTTTTGAAAAAGACGGACAGGACATCCATCTTGCTTTGTGGCATCATGTTGGCCATTTCTAGTTTTCCCCGTCAACGTCCCTATATTCAAATTTCCTAGACGTTTGATTTTTCTTTTCTCTCCCTGATTGTAAACATACTTTTCTCCTCTTTTTCTGATGAACTGTAGCTCAATTTTCACAAGGATCCTGTAGGACAGGTCAACTGCACTGGTGACTGCCGCTGCTGCCTCAGGTCCAGACCGATCCAGTATGAGTGTTCTGTTCATAATTTGCATGTATGTTTTGGCTTTGGTTTAAAATTGCATGTCTTTTCTGACACAGCCCTCTGCATTTACTTGGACTTGAGTCTGGCAGACCAGACTATTGGCTTCATTGAGGTCACACTTTTCAGACACATGACAATCTTAACACAAATCAATAATGCTGTACTCTGCTTTGTGTTTTAATGTGCTTAGTTGTTTCCTGTTTGCTCTTTGGTTGTTTCCCTAAAATGTTTTTGCAATGACAGCAATAGCACTGGAAAGACAGTCTTTCTCTTCCCCTCTTTACTAATTGGTCACTGGAGATTACTCAAAACTTTGAAGGTCTATGTGCCAAGCTAAATTGATGTTTATTAGGAAAAATATGATTGTGAAGTTAAAGAATTCAGCAGAAGTTCTGAATCTTCTGTGCTTTGGCTTACAGTCAAATATAGAGAAACCCACCACTAATCAGTTGTCTAATTAAAGATCCATTGGTTGCCTGTCCTTGATACGTGATATTCAGATGAATGGATGTAGTAGTTTATTTTATTTTGGGCAACACTGCAGACTATTTAAAGTTAAGAAAGTCATGGAGCTTAAAGTTATCTCAAACATGAATTATTGAACCCAGATCTGTTCTTATTTTTATTTCTTTTTTGTTTAAATGTTTTTGCTCCTAACACAGTACATTGATTTCTTATTTCTATGGTTCCTGACAGACATAGGGTTCACCAGAAAGGTCGCACTTTCCCCTAAAAAAATACAATATACCTGGATGGTCAAACCAGATGAAGGCTCTTTGTTCCACAAAAATAAGTATCTCTTTTTGTATTGACTGGTGTCCTGGAAAAGTTTTTCTCAAAACAAAGACAACATTTTTTTTTTTTTTTCTGGCAATGCTGGAAGAACTATTTAAAATTTTGCTGTCATGTATTTTTAAAGTCTAAACACATTTTTTACAGAAAATGTAAAGAAGTGTCTGCATCAAATTTAAAATATGCATTTGAATTCAATAAATCAACAATGTCATATACACAGTTATTACACTTACCAGCATACACTTATATTACTTGCCAATTCAGAGAACTATGATTTTATTTGATTTGACTGTCTTTACACCAAATAATCTTCTTCTGCATATACCAATAAGCAGAACGGACATCTCTGGAAGCAACAATCAAACAAAAATCACAGCTTTGTTTTGCACATAAAGTTACATTTGCAAATGCAAGTCTGTGAACTTTTAGTTTTAGTTTTGGATTACTTTTACTAATCCTAGATGTTTATTGTGTTTTACAAGTAAAGGCAGCTGACACAGATTCACTAATCTTCTTTCTGTATGGGAAATAAGTTAAGTTATTAAAGTAAAATTACTCTTTTTTTTCTCAGAAAAAGACACTACTCCAAATCAGAGCCTAAAAAAATGACTCTTCTTGCTGTTAAACAGTTGAGAGGAGCTGTAACTTTGCTAATATGGTCAAATATTGTTTTCATAGCTAAAAAAATGTGTCAGGGATAATTCCCTTTTAGTTGTTCATTATTAGAAATTATTGTATGACTCTGAGGCATGAACTGTTTGGTGCGAGGGGGAGGAGGGTTGCTTCCTTGAAGTTCATACATTTTTGATAATGGACACCTTGTAAGCCATCACCCCACATAATTTTCACTCTTGAAATAAATAATACTTTGATTTTGTCATTTTTTTTTGTTTAAATCATTTTTCACATGAAGCAGACAATTAGATATGCGATGCAACATGTTGTACTAGTGACAGCTCCAGAGTCTGCACCAACCTCGCTCTGGTGCACCGGTGAAAACTGGTACACATGCTAAATGTCATATCAAATGATAGAAAGCATAATTTCTGAGAGAAAATGTATCCTTTACGGATTGTTTTTGTCCAGATGATGCAGCAAAAGTTTGTTTCAATGAAACTAAGTTCACAAGTAGTTCCTTGATGGCCAGGGGTCCAGGATGTTTTCTCTGCAGTTGCTTAGGGGTTGCTAAGTGACTGTAAGGAGTTGCTGAATTTTTTTTTTGTAAAGTTACAAGAAAAAAAAAAAGAAACAGGACCAAATATTAATACGATGCTAATTAATATCAGGTTTAAATGTATTGTCTTGTCAGATTCCACTTTTAAACTGTGTTAAATGTCAAAGTCAGAAGAAAGAGATGTTCAAGTGTGGTATGAAAATAAACAGTGTAAGGCTGATATTTTTTTTATAAAAAATAATAGTAGAAGACATTTCTTTCTATTGTCTCGGTGAAAATAAGAAAAATATATTAAAGTTCAGGAGACCCGCGTAGGCTGCCTCATCAATGCCACAGCTGCTCCTGTCTCTGCCTGCCAACCAGCCTAGCTGCAATTCAGCTTAGCTGATCCTATGAGCTGATCAAGTCACCGAACACGTCACATGTCCAAAGATGAGTTCCTGATTGGTAGATGGGACACAGCGACCTTGTCAAAGTTCAGATAGTAGAACTCTGGCGGCACTACCAATATTGTGCCCGACGCTCTAATCTCGCCACAGGGCCTCAAGTTGGCCTGTACATTGACTTAGCATTGAAACTGGCTGCCCCTGAATTGCATTAGAACTATTTCAAATTAAAGTCAATTTAAAGTCAATATTACTTTCGACTGTAAAATCTGATAGAGATCCTGTCATGTCCTTCTAGAGACATTTGAAGGGCAGATATATTTTCTACTGTCTTGCTGTTGTGAAAAACTTTGGAATTAAGTATGTCTACCAATGTTCCTAGATTCTGTTAGTCCGATTACCAACTGGTGTTTAGGTCAGCACAATAATATAATATCAATCACTTTGTAATGGGCACCCTGCAGCCAATCAGAATTGAATATAAAATTAGTTACTGATAAATATACCAAACTTTGATCATACCATATATTGCAGAATAGCACAATTGGTTTAAATTAGATTTGCAGACAGTTTTACATCTCTTCTTTTCTTGTAAAATGTTCTGCAGGGAAAAATGATAAATCAAAAATCTACCTGTTATACCCACTTATACACTGAGTGACTTAGCAAAGTGCAATGTGTGTGACAAAGAAGATATATCTTACCGCTTGAAAAAGTACCTGCAGAATTTATTTGTGTTGAGACTAAAAATGAAAGATCAACTGAGAGTGAGAATTTAAAGATTCTCATTTGATGTATACGTATCAAATGAAAACATACTCATGAATGGACCTTCTTTTACTGAGCTGTGGCTTCTGAAAGGACAGAGAACGTGTATAAAAGGGAAGCATTTCCATATTTTATCATTTCACAACATAAGAAAAGGGAGAAAGAGTCAGGGGAAGTGCAGTTTTAGCTTGGTTTTACACAAAGCACGTGGAGACAGTGCACGTGATTACAGAAACAGACACATCTGCAACCTTTCCAGTGTCCCTGGGACACTGTTAACTAAAACATGCATTGTGCTCATTGAACAAAACAGGACATGAATTAGAAATGGGAAAATAATAGCACTTTCTAGAAAAAAAATAATAAAAAAATAGGCATTTTGAGGGAAGCAATGATAACAAATCCAAATAAAAACAGTGCAGAGATATCATCCGTGTGCTGAACATGAACTCATCCACAGAGACATGAATATTTAAAATCCCTCTCAACAGAAACGTTGTGTGCTCAATTCTCAACCTGCATCAATTCTGTATGCATTTAATGTCAGCTGCTGTGTTGCTTCAACATTATTCTGTTATAAGCTCTGCTTTGCTAACCTGAGCTTAAATGTCAAAAGATGACCTTAATGAAACAAGTTTAGGTGCAGCATTAACTTCTGCCCCCACAGGTACTTGTTGTGAGTGTTCTGCATGAGCTCATATATTATTAAGGAGAGAGATGAGTTTCAGTGGGTAGCAAGCTGTGAATTTTAATTATGATTCAGAATTTCAATTCAAAAATTATTTCTTATTGCTAGAAAAGATGGCGCTCAAGAGAATAATTTGTAAAAGTGTTTATGTCCTCTCAATGGAGGCTGTGACTGCTATCAGAAATGTTGTTCATCACATAAAACCCACAGTTGAGTTTGTATAGTGGGTTTGATGAAGATGTTTCATTTGAGAAAGGGATGAGCGCAGCGGGATTGCATTCAAAAAAGAAGGTGCAGAGAGGGTAATGGGACGGGAAGGGAAACAAAATGAACTGATGTGAACAGCATGTGTTGCTGTGATGCAACATGTTGTGAGACAGAGCAAGGATGAGCTCGAGCTTGTTTACTAGGTGATTGAGAAAATAAAATAATAAAAGCAGGATGTTTATGTCTAGAAGGAGTTTTCTCTACCCTGCAGCCAGAGATGTGATCATATGATATCAGTGATTGTGCAAAGGTTGAAATGAAATAAACAGAAAACATGTTTTGGTAGGTAACTGAGATTTCTCCATCCATCCAGTGCAATGTGGGTGAATGGATTATATCAGTAATGTTTGCTTCGCTACACGTTTTCAAAGAGTTTAAATCTAAGCTTCCTTTAGAGCCACAGTCGAGAGTACAATACCCACTGAGCTATCTCATAGGGACAGTTTCTCTAGGTGAAAGCACTTATTTTCTCATCGAGGTGCTGAGATTACGAAAGTAAACAAACCTCTGTCTCCACAAAATATGTTTGTGGTGCCTTCACAACTTCTGTGCTAAGTAGAAACTAGATCTGTCCCTTTACAGTGACAGATTCTAGTTCAGCGACCTGATGGATCAGAGTTATGCGTACAACACTCTGAAAAAAGGCTGTTGTTGTGGCGATGGTGGTGAAAAACTTCTGCGTGATAGAAAACGGAGGTGCAGCGCTGCAGTACAGACTGTCATGTCAAGAAAGCCTTTTTAACCACATTTTAGCATTCTCCTTCACCCTGTCATCACACTGAAATGTTTCTGGACTGAATTGGCTTTTTTCCTCTCTTTATATTTGAAACACTTGTTCAAGCCCCGTTCAGGCTCTTGAACCATTTAAACACTAGATTTAGCAATGCTGTTAATAAACAGCACTTTACTTCCTCAATCAAACTTTTAGAAACTTGTTGGTTAAGGCACATTCATTCTATGCTTTTTCTTAAACAAAAAAAAAATATTTTGTTGACTGTTCCCTTTAAGAACAAATATTTTTTTAATTTACCAGAAGAAAAGCAACATGGATTTCCTTGGGAAAAAGCAACTTGTATATGAGATACAGTCTTTAATGTTGTGACCATTAAATAAAATTAATCTTATTATAACGAAAGACATATTAATATTCAGTTGGAGCTTTTTTCCCTAAGTTTCACTCTTAAAAAAAATGGGAAAAATTGTTCTGGCACATTCTTGGGATACAGCACGTATCGGGATATCACAAGACTCTTGACAATACACACACCTAATTTGTACCGACAACATAAAACAATGTCACAGGTCGAATTTAATTACAGGACAGGCTGGATGTGGCTAACGGGCCTTGACTTTGATACATAAGCATTAGATCTTTGATTACAACATAGACAAAAAATATAGTTTTTGAAAAAGTTGAAGACTATAAAACTTGTGCCAGAATAGTTGTCAACCGTAAATCTAACATCACATGTAAAAAAAGCGATTTGTAACTACCATATATGTTCATTTATTTTGTTATATTATTTTGTTTGTTGCATAGTTAGACCTATAAATGATCTTCCATGTCCTCATTTTCAGAATGACCCTCGTTCCTACAACTTTACTACACGTGTTTGCTTATTTCCAGAAAAGCCAGGTTGATGATGTCATATCTGGCCAAGATGGAAACAACAATGAAGCTTGAAAAGGGTTGTAACCAGTTTCCTTGCTGTTGTTGCTACAAAACAACTGAGTCACATAACTGCATTCAACATCAATCATTGGTTCAGTTACAGTTGATGCTGATCTCAGTTTCATCTCAAGAAAAATCACAGAAGAAAATCATCAAAAGGTTTTTTTTAGCTTCATCTGAAGTGGCTTATGTACATTTTATGAATAATATACCATATTGCACATGGTTATGGTGCAGTATTTTCTTCATGTACATGTCAAAATAAAAAAGAGTTGGAAGATGAGAATGTGAAGTTTATTTAATAATTAACACTTTAACATAACTTTCCACAAAAGCTGCCACACAATCAGGCATCTTAGGCTGCAATAATCATAAATAACTGCTGTGAAATCCTAGAGAGCCTGCCTGGTTAGTAAAGCATCGATGACTGAAACGCAGAACTTGTCTGAACCATAACTGGTTTTCAATGGACTGATGCAATTTAGACTAAATCTGCACATCCATACGAGGTCTAATGTTTAGTGGGTACATGTCAATAACCCTTCCCTCAAAAGTGGGTAAGGCATCAGACACAACATGTCTCTTATTTACCATGCTGCGCTTTCATAAGAAGATCAGAACTCCAGCATGGCCACACCTATGATGGTGCTGGGGGATTACGAGAAGAGAGGCATATACTCTGGTTTCTCTTCTTTGTTTCCCTTTAATAAGCCATTCAATTCCAGAAATGTGGGTGGATATAAATGTGGACTGAATCCTGCTCCACTCAGACTGATGAAGCCACTTGGATGAGTGTCAAAATATTTCAAGGAAGAAGATTTTAGGTCCAGTTGCTATGACTCAACTTCAAGACAAGGCCACCTAAATGAATGTAAACCTTCACCGACATACGTTATTTCCTTTCTTATCTTGGAGAATATGTTCCATAAATAACCTGGGATAGGTGAAATCCACAAAGTAGAATCAGCAAAAGCTGAGCTGTATTCTAAAGCATTGCCAAAACGTAGGATGCCAATACAGAAGAGCATTCCACTTCTTTTGTGTTTGTTCATGTGAGCTGCACCACAGCACTTCTGATGGGACTTGTGTACATTTTCAAGAAGTGACCTCCCACCTAATGTGTCATATCATTAAAGGGCAAATGTGAAAGCCGATGGTTTGATAATCAAATGTATTTCTCAAGAAACATAAATTGAAACAGCTCTTTTCCCTAGATATTTAACTAACAAGTAGAGAGTTTCCTTATACTACCATTTTGTCTACACAGTTGATTGGTTGCAAAAATGACACTAAAGCTTTTATGCAATCTGATTTGTAATGCCAGTGTTCTCTCAACTACATGTCGATGTCAACATTGAATGTCATGAGTTGGTGCTGGAAAAGGAAATGGTGACAAATAGGTTCTCTATGTCCCCTAAAACTTTTTTCCATTTCTTTTGTCTTTTGCTTTTCCTAATGTTCTGCCTTTGTCTCACAGTGGGGTTTGTCGTTAAATATTGATTGCACGAGAGATTAAGGGGCTTAGAGAGAGGCGAACACCCTGCCTGCAGTCAGCATAGAAAGGAGCAGCCTTCTGTCTGGGCCCTGAAACTGATGTTGTCATCACAACACCACAGCAAATACAGAGAACTGTCCATGTGACACACATACATCCACAGACACACACATACTCAGAACAGGACCATGTGAGCATGATAGTGAATCTGCCTCTTTCACATTTAGCTGTAACTGGCAGGAGGCTGCCGAAGCTATCACTTAACTTGTCATTGAGCAATTGTTGTGGGCAATGAAAGCTCTGCATGTGTGTGTGTCAGCATTTTTGCATATGAGTGTGGGGGAGATTCTTTGTGTATTTGTGCTCAAACCAGTCTGTGTAAGTGTGTTTGTGTGTCTCTCCAGGCAGCAGATGGAACTTCATGCTAATTGGGTGAAGATCAGTGGGGGAGTTTGGAGCAGACTGACCCAGGGCCAGGCTGCTGCTCCTGGATTTGGCTCGCTCCCATACCCGTGCTCCATGACTGGCTTTCTGGCTCATTCCATTCTAGCCAGCAGCCTGCGTATTTGTAATCTCCACTGTTCCTTCTTCATGCTTCCTCTCTGATCCCTTCAAATATTTCTTCATACAAAATATTTTTAGTGAAGTACCATGTATTTGCCAACCAGACAAGTAAACTTTACATTCTTAGATGAAAGTCTCTGAAACTGTGCAGGAAGCTAAACTGGAAGCTGGTATTACATTGAGGAAAAACAAATCCTCCCTGTCTCACATGTTTTGAGATGATGCTGGAGTTGATTCAGCTTGACTTATTTGTCTTTGTACCATGGTCCGGGTGAATATTTGATTCTGATTGGCTGCTGGGTGTGGATTAAAAAGTAAAATACTAAAGTAATATACTGTACCAAACCTAAAAAGAAGTTCCGATCACATTACCCAAATGTTCACTACTGACATAAACGCCAGTTGGCATTTCAATTCCCAACATGTTTTAAACAAAGAAATACACTTGATGCCTTATTTCACAGTTCATCAAAACAGCAAGACAGTGGTAAAAGATGAGTGATTTCATCATTTTCTTGAACCTGTCTAGTTAATTTTACATTTTTGAACACTGGAATGAAGCAGAAAAGAGAGAAAAGGATTTCAGAAAAATTAAGACATGAGGAGAAATTGAACAATTTAGACTTTGTTTCTTTGAAACAATCTTTTGCTTCACCATCTATACAAAAACAAGCTGTAAAAGGTAAACTTTCTCAGAGAGAAAGTTTAACGTTTCATGACAATGAGCATATATATCGCTTTTCTTTGCAGCTGCAGTCAAGGTCTGTGCCATTGCCATGACAACGTGCCACACCATGAATGAAATAGTCTGTTATTTGTAAAAAAAAAAAAAAGAATAATAAAGATCTAAAAATGGATTTAATAGTTACTATATAAGTGAAAGCAACTGTTCGATGCGAAGCTTCCACATCGTAATTTCTGTTAATGCACATTTCGTGGAAATTGTCCCTTACCTGTCTCCCTATGCAATCTCCCTGAGTTTATAACCGTGGTGATCAGATACCATCTGTTGCTAACGCCTGATTGCTAACTATAGCTTTGATTCCTTAAGTGCATGCTACTGCAGAATAAATTTGGGTCACTTTACCATCGTGCTGACACATTTACTTACATGAACTTTAGGAGAAAAAGATATATCTTTTGCTTGTTTTTAGAAATGCAATAAGTGAAAATTGCAAGTATGTGACCCCATGCATAATTTACAATGGATGCATTGTATGTACACAATTTCCAAGGAAAAATGGTCTACAAGGAAAGCTATGAACACCACTTGAGAACCCATAGGATAATGAAGTAACAGAAATGCATTGGAAAATGTAAAGGATACTTCCTTTTTCAGGAGGTTTCTTCCGATTTTTTACTAAGATATTTTTCCTGGTAACAAATTTATTTATGGTTCAGTTATTTAACATTAGCATATTATGCTTATGCTTCATCTTCCAGCAGATGTTTGGTCATATCTAGAAGCTGTAGTGTGTGCATTAGTATATTGATTCATGTATAGGAGTATAACGGTGAATAACGGTTGAGTGCTGAAATACATTTGGGTGTATTTACCCAAAAGGTACATAGTTATTACCCAATGGTACCCCAATGATGCATCCATGTCATTCAAGGGGAACTTTGCAAAAGTTCTGGTTGCATGAACCCTTTTGACTGTTTCTTTACTTTAATGCACTTTCTGTTTAATATTAAGTCAATTTAATTTTGAGTTGAATGCACCTTGTTTGCTTCTTCTATCCAACCAGTAAGAGTGATAGGCACAACAACAGGTTGCTGGTGAAAAGCATGTTTGGGTGTTTGTGTGTGAATTTGAGTCTGGCATAAGACTAGATGCCAAAGATGGATTTTTTTTTTTCTCATTTCAGTGCATGAATAGGGATTTGAACATTCACTGCCTGCCATGGTTCTCTTTTCTCAGCTGTCTTCCAACTGTGCCATGAAGACACTGTCATGATAGCAGCAGCATATTTTCATGTCATTTTCTGGAGTCTCCAGGATACAGACTTCATCTGAGAGACAAACACAGCTTCGTGTTCTTATAAGATTAACTCAGCATGAGGTGCTGCTACTGTTAAATCACATAAAACCTGAATAGCTTAACTTGACACAAAAAGCACACACATATACACTTAAAGCACTAAAAACAATTTCCCTATTCATTACTGCACAAATTTAATTTAATAAGAAGTCTTAAAACATTTGCTTTCAAACATTACCTTTGAAGGAGATGCACACCTTCACATTTTATTCTCAAATCACCTGTTTTCAATTATGTATTATATTTTTTTATGGTTCAGACAAAGGATTTCAGAATAAAACTGTTTTGCTTGGTATAACCTTATGGGAAATAAGATCATGTCAAACATAATTTCAAATCCTTGCTTTGAATACAGTTTTATTTGAACACTCTGAAGCCTATAATTGTACATGCACACTACAGTGGGGTTGTTTTCATCTAACAAATGCATGGACCTAAAACTGAAAGAGAGAGTAACCTTCCATTGATCAGCGGAATGTGGCAGGACAAACAGCAGCCATGTGTCGGGGGCAAACTGTGAGCCCCCATTTGACTGAGACAACCTCATTCACTCCAACATAGATCCAAGCACGCGAGTGCTCACAGCAGGTTTATCAACTACACCTGTCTGTGCTCTAAATGAAGACAAACAGTATGCAATCAGTCATACGTGTTCAGTGTCTTCATTTTTAGCACATGTTTAACTTTCATAAAACATGCACTTTTTCTTGCCATTTATAACTTCTCATGTTTTTTTCAACATAATCTTAGTTTTTGTTGCTATTTTATATAAAAATCAACAGGAAAATTAGCTATCTAAAGTGCTGTTTGAATCTAGATATTCAAAGCTACCTTTTAATGTCTAATTTTCCTGCATTATTTCATAAATTAAAATGACTTACATCACAGACATGTATTCAATCTTTTTTTAAATGTTTCCATATTAGCTCCATATGTGTATTAGGACAAGTAAACTCACTATATGTGTGCATGTGTGTTTCTCATATGCCATGGATCCTCCAGTGAGCTCATCTGGAGGTAATGTGTCAGTGCCATTGGCCCTAGTGTTTCCCATCTGGTTGGTACACACACACACAGCCTGGAGTGACAGCAGTTCAATCAGCAAGCTATCATGCAAAACAAACGCACACACTTTCTCAGAAGATAGAAAAATGCAGACTAAACAAAGGTAACAAGAAGTGTAACAAACAAAGCATTTGGAAGTTATTTGGTCTGCGTCAGTGCTTTTAAGAAATGCAGCTTCCATCTAATATGGGAGCTTAGACATGTCAACATGTTGTTGTTTAATCAAATCATTTGGTTACCATTTAAGGAATGTCTTCAAACTAAGGGGAGCTGTGGCTTAAAAAAACAAAACAAAAAAACAAGTGAGCATGGGTCAGAAAGTTGACTTTGTTGTTAATGCTCCATCTATCTATTTTCTTCTGCTCATTCAAAACCGGCTCATGAGAGCAGCAGTCTGAGCAAAGATGACCTGGCTTTCCTTTCCCCGACCACTAACTCCAGCTCCTCTGGAGGGATCACAAGGCATTTCCAAGACAGCCAAGAGACAATGTGTTGTTCCAGTGTGTCATAGGTCTTTCCTGGAGTCTGTGTCTGGTGGAACATGACCAGAACATTTCCCCTGGAAGGCGTCTAGGAGGCATCTAGACGGGATGACCCAGTCACCTCAAGTCTCACTGTGGTAGAGCAGCGGCTCAACTCCAAGTTCAGACTTTGTCAGCATCAACATGCCCTCTGGTTAACATGCCGTGTTAAGCTTAAAGGGTCTGAGTGAGGTCTCAGGAGCAGCTCAGTCTGCCACAGATGTACATCCTAAGACACACTGCACTCATCTTAAAGCCTCAGTCATATCTGCCGTAATGGGTGGATACAGGCTTTCTGTGGATGAAAAATGGGCAAATCTGTACAAGACACACAGGTAACCAGAACAAAATGTAAAAACCATTGAAAACCCGGTGACCTAGTAAGGCAAAAATGTAAGGCAAATTTGTTTTGCATGAGCATGTTGCGGATGTCAGATTGTAGTGAACATATATAGTGGGGATCGAAAGTCTGGGCACCCCAGGTAAAATGTTATATTATTGTGCATAAAGAACCCAAGGAAAGATTGAAAAATCTCCTAAAGGCATCCGTTTACAGATGATATATCTTTTTAATATGTAAAAAAATAGGCTTTAATTCCATCATTTACCATTTCAAAATAACAGAAAACAAAGTCATGATGTGGGCAAAAGTTTGGGCACCCTGCAAAGTTAGTACCTTGTACTGCCCCTCTTTGCAAAAATCACACCTTGGAAATGCTTCTTGTAGCCAAGAGTCTCTCAATTCTTGTTTGAGGAATCTTCTTCAATTCTTCTTTCCAAAAGTCTTCCAGTTCTTTGAGATTTCTGGGATGTCTGTTACCCTCTGCTCTTTTCAGGTCGATTCATAAATTGTCAATGATGTTGAGGTCAAGTAATTGGGAAGTCCACTGCAAAACCTTCAGTTTCTGCTTCTTAATGTAAGACAGTATGGATTTTGAGATGTGTTTAGGATCATTATCCATTTCCAGAAGCCATCCTCTCTTCAACTTCAACTTTTTCACTGATGGCATCAAGTTAGTGTCCAGAATTTGCTGAAGTTTCTGGAATCCATTCTTCCTTCTGCTCTTGTAATGTTTCCTGTGCTGCTGGCTACAATAAAAGCCCAAAGCATGATTGATCCACCCCCATGCTTAGCAGTTGGACAGAGGTTCTTCTCATTAAACTCTGTACTCTTTCTTCTCGAATTGTACCTTTGCTCATTGCAGCTAAAAAGTTCAATTTGAACATCGGTGGTCCACAGAACTTATTTCCAAAACGCAGGCTTGTTCATATGTTCATTTGAGAACTTCAAACGTTAAATTTTGAGGTCAGGACGTGGAAGAGGTTTTCTTCTGATGACTCTTCCATGAAGACCATATTTGTACAAGTATCTCTTGACAGTAGAACAGTGTAGCACAAGGTTGGGGCAAGGTCAGATGACTCAGATTATTACAATCTTTGAGATTCCATGACACTGTCAGGTCTCAGCTTTTCCAAAGGGAGTGGTGCATACTATAAATTTAGCAGGGTGCCCAAACTTTTGCTCACGCCAATATTTTCTTTTCTGTAATTTTGAAAAGGGAAATGATGGAAATAAAGCCTTTTTTTGACATATTAAACAAATGTCTTATCTATAAACTGATACCTACAGGAGATTTTTCAATCTTTCCTTAATTATTAATTTGCCCTGGCAATAGGACACAAGTGAATATTTTGTTGCGCTGCTGATCAGTGCCCCGTGACAAGAAATTATGTCTGTTTGTGGTAATTCAGCGGCCAGAATTTTAATTAGTAGCTCCAACCATGAAAATGTCCCCCTTTCATGAACTTCACAGACTGTAACTTTTTAAAAATAAATAAATGAATAAAAACAACAACAATTCAAACTTTTTAGCACTTGGCTCTTTCTTACTTTACATATTACACCTGTACACATCTACTGCAATTCTACACGGCTTAGCAGTTGAACTTCATTGTCTCTACGTTTAACTGCATGCTCAGTGGAGCCTGTGCTTTTTTATGGCACACTAAGTGGTCAAACAAGCACCCATGTGGCTCTCAGGGGTGGGGCCCCGCGCTGCCCCACCTGGCGCGGTGGGAGGGCTGCTCTCCTGACTGGGCTGGGCCTTGCGCTCTGCGCTTCCGTACCTCACTGCGCTCAGGTGTTGGGGGCCTGTGTGGCTGTCCTGCGGGCCCTGGTCTGGGTGCTTGGCTGGGCTGCCTGGCGGGTGGATCTCCTCCGCTGACCCCACAGTAAGGGTGCAGGGGCGGGCCCTGGTCGGCGCTGCCACCTCGGGGGGGGGGGGGGCTTGGTGTGGGGATGGCTGGGAGTTCTCCCTCCTTTTTTGTGCATTCCACATTCATCCATTCATCCATTTCAGCTTAACATAACATTCACCTGAGTACAGGCGTCGGCTCACCTTTGCACCTTCAAATAGTGTGCGTGTCAGAATGTAATGCTTTACATGTGTTGGTTGGTATGCACAAGTGTGTGTGTGAACTGGATGTGGACAAGTTTGTGAAAACTCTTGGAGCCAGCAGGTATGTTTGTAACAGCTGAGTGTGTGGACAGGCCCCGCCCATTTTAGACCAACACTTACTATTGCACTGGATATAAGCTCCAGCATTTTGTTGCCTGTAGATTAACAACTCTACCTTCCCTTCCCAGTAGTCCTTCTCTGACTTCTATAATATATAATTTGATCGATATGTTGCCTCGGCTCTTTTCTAGCATTTGTTTATACTATCAGTCTGCTGTTATCTCCTGATGTTAGACCTAGTTCTCAGAAGTTTAATTTGTGTACACAAAACACATCAACAGTAAGATAAGCAGAACTGTAAAGACTTTTATGTCTGCACTATTACTCCAAGAAAACAAAAATGCTGATAAACAGCAAGAAACAAATATGTTTCTGCACTTTCAATGCTCCAGGTGAATACTCCTTTCTGATTGGCTGCTGGGTGTTCCAGAAGCAGTTCCGGTCACAATGTTTTTTATGTGCAGGCTTCTTCAAAACAAATGTTTCCTTCATGATCTGGACAAAAACAAGCAGTAAGAGGTAAACTTTTTCTCTGAACTGATGCTTTATTTAACCTATTGTGACAATCAGCACAAACATCGCTTTCCTCTGCCGCTGCAGTCGAGGTCTGCCAGTCCAGCGACATATTTTGTTACTGCGACAACGATGCACATTATGTAACAAATAAAAATAATAATAATAATAGAAAAAGCAATATAAACCTAAAAAAAAAAAAAAAAACAAGAAGAAAGGACTAAAAATTGATTATGTATTTCTTTTGTAAGTGACCATGTTATAAGTGGAATTGTCTTCTATGAAGTGTGCATTCAAAATTTGACGCACGCTGCAAAACCCTAAACCAACAGAAGACGTTGCTTCGCGGAGTGTAATTAATCCGCTTTAATATATGTTAATGCGTTCATTTCTTTTGATTACTCGCGTGCGTTAATGCGTTAAAGTTGACAGCCCCTAATTAGAACACTGACCTACGAGTCGTTTCAAAGTTACAACCGATTATGGATGAAAAAGCATTCATATAGGTTCCAAAATAAACTATCATCACGAATATTAGAGTAATAGAAAATCCAGCATTTATGTATGTGTGTGCGTGTGTGCATGCATAAACAAAATAAGGATGGTATTGCATGCTTTTACAGCATATCTCTGCTCCTCTTTGCATTCCTGTCTCACTGCAACTCAATGCCACGAGAGACCTGACTGGGAGCATGGATGGATGGAAGACTTTCCAGTAAAATATAAATTAATACTTTCTTCTCTGTAAATATTTAACACCACTTAAACTTACAGCTCCCCACTGGGCCTTGAGCGTTTCTGTCTAGAGACTGTGAGAATGAGAGAAATAGAATGAGGGGAAAGGCATGGAATAATCCGGGTTTCAATTCACTTAACACGCTTGCGCTGCGGTGTCCTGGGAAATCATTTTGATTGAATAAACACATCACGGTGGATGTCTCTATGCGCTCCACAGAAAATATATGATACGCACACACACGGACCCACCCACACACACACAAGAGAAAGAAGAAACACTTTGAAAATGTTCCCAGGTGAGAGGCAAGTGAAAAACTGGGCTATGAAGTGGAACTTTTAAAAGGATAAGTGAAGTGGCTTCTGTCTTTGCTTCTCATTGTTTGATCATGTTACCTACAGTGAAATACTGTGAACTTCTAATTGATTTAATTCTCCCATAGGTGTCTGCTAAATTATGTTGTCAATATTTCTTTCATTTCCTATCAGTCTTTAAGACATGTCTTTGAAGCATAAATAAAAACAAGAAATAAGAAATAAAAATGTATTTGTTTTACCATATGACAATAAAAAAAAATGTTTTAAATTAGCTAAAAAAGTTAAAAAAAGGAACATATGAAGTGAGGTGAACAAAAGAGTTTGGTAAAGGTAGCAAGTTAATAATCTTCTAATAAAAGTTTTAATCTAATAGGAAGAGTCACTTGTGCTTTTTCTTAATTCAAAAAACAATAAAATAAAGGCACTTCAGAAGTTATTATTATTACTACGTTCTTTAGTATGAAAATGGCTCTCTGCATGCTGCTGAGACGGCTGTGAGATCGCTGATAAGGGATCATCTACAAAGTGCAAGCTCCAGGAACAAGTGATTTTAATGTAAAACTTACACGCCAAATCTTCCCCACTCGCATTCCAAATAGAAAGTAGCTGCTGGCTCCAATGAAGCCAAAATCCCATTGACTTCAATTGAGAAAGAAGCAGCTATTACTCAGTCATTCCATGATAATCGTATATATATATATATGTGTGTGTGTGTGTGTGTGTGTGTGTGTGTGTGTGTGTATTTTTTTTCTCTATCATAAGTTATTCAAGTAATAAACTGACCAATCAGATGCTACAGTAAAAGCTACAGTAAAAGTATGGTGCCCACTGGCTCCCACCTCAAATGTTTGATTGACAGATACTCCCGACCCCGGTTTCAGGGGAGGGGGTGTGGATGTCAAACAAGCTTACTCAATATTGAGTAAGACCAACTGAGATCCATCACTGTTATCTGGCTCCAACATTGTGATATCCGTATCATGGCGATTGAATTAGTTTATTTTTGCTAGAGCTAAAAGTAAGACGTTTTCTTTGGGTGACTTCACACTCCAATTCATTCCAATCTTCTGTCCATTTCTCTTTATACAGTCAATTTTCCTCAACAATGATTTAAAAAAAGGCATAATTTATTTGTCAGATATTTTCACTGAAGATATGAATCACATTTTAACATTTTTAATCGTTAATTATGAAGATACTAACTCTACAGTCACCAAACATTCTTGCCTGACTATAACCTATTTCTACTAGACAATAGTTAACTATTTTTTTCTAGTTGATAGTTGCAGTGTTTTTACTTGACTGTTCAAAATACTTCCCAGAAGTCCTCCGTTTTTTGTGTTAAGTGATAGAAGAAGGTTAAGGCAATAAAAATAGTGGAAAATCTGGATCTGTTAATTACATGTGTTTATTTTTTCAAATTTGTTACTAAAGTATTGGATCGGGACTTGTTATCAGCGGATACTCAAAATCAAATAACTCAGAATAGGATCGAGGCTAAAAAACCTGATAGGGACATCCCTTGTAAAAAGCATCCCGCTTTAAACATCCAGCTCCTGAGTGGAACCCAGAACAGAGTCAGCCTTCTTCATCAGTTTATTCAGCCTGTGTTGGTTATTTGCTCTGATGCTTGTACCCCAACAGGTGACTGACTGTACATGCATCCTCAAGATGTACAACCTGTTTTGTTCTTTGACCAGTCAGCACCGCTGTTATGTCTCCAGTTCAGTTTGTTGTCCAGGTTAGTATCAAGATGCTCATACTCCTTCACCACCTACACTTCGTCTCCCACGAGGGGAAAAGTTCTAACATGTTGCTTTATCACCTAAAACCTTAACAACCTCTAGTGTCTTGTGCACACTCAGCATCATGTTTTGTTCTTTGGGTTCGATTTTTGTGCGCATTTTATTTCTGGTTTGTTTTTTTTGCAAAGTGGCCTTGCGTCCTCCTAGATGGATCCTGCCTCCTACTGTGGTTTGCTGTAGACCAGTCACAGTTGTCTGCACTTAACTATTAGTGTCTGTATTTAAGAATCTGTTTCCAAGTCCTCTGTGTTGTGCTGAGGTGTCACAAGCTCCTTTACCAGTTTTATATTTCATGTTTGATGTTATCTTAGGAAAGTTGTGAGGTTTTTATTATATTGTGTTTTTCGGAGTTTCCACTCACAGTGTATGGGGGATTTTTTTGTACCTCACTTTGTTGTAATTCGCCCTGCTCCTTGGTTACCCCCTGCCAGTCAAAAGATACAATCATGTGGCTGTTCCTTCACATCACAGAGTATTCTACAAGCTCTCTGTTCTTAATTTCTCTCTGAATCACCATTCATTCATTCATTTATTTTCCAAACCGCTTTTTCCCTTTCTGGGTCACGGGGTTGCCGGAGCCTAACCCGGCTCCTCATGGGCGAAGGCAGGGTACACCCCTGGACTGGTCTCCAGTCTGTCGCAGGGGCCACAATCACACACCCATGCACACTCACATCCACACCAAGGGACAATTTAGAGTAAACAATTAACCTATGAAGCATGTTCTTGGACGGTGGGAGGAAGCCAGAGTACCCGGAGAAAACCCACGCATGCACGGGAGAACATGCAAACTCCACACAGAAAGGTCCCCCAGCCAGGACTTGAACCGGGAACCTTCTTGCTGTGAGGCAAGAGCGCTAACCACTGTTCCACCGTGCAGCCCATATCTGAATCACCAATCATCTGTAAATTAGTTGGCATATTTCTGCAGAGCACAGGACTTGTACTGAAAGTGTGAGTTGTGCAAGATAAAAAACGGACCAAAAGGAAAAGAAACAGTTATCTGCCCTGCGGTACACGTGCTTCAGTCTCAATTTGTGGTTTGTCTTCTGGAAGTGAATATGAAGGTTATCTTATCTTAGAGTGTACAGAGAAGAGGAAATTTGAATCCAGGTGATACTGGAGACATCCATCTGCATCTTCTGGAACAGTGTTTAATGCACTGGTGAAATCAACATGAGCCTGACAGTGTTGTCCAGATGACAGTGTGTTTGTTGAAGCAGGTGTTTCATGGCAGATTTTCATACTAGAGCAGATACGGTTTGATAGATGACAATATCAGGCACTAGAACAGTGCAGGAGGATTTCCATTGCACCAGAACTTTCAGGTACACACATAATTTATAGTAGTGCTGCAGAATCCCACAAAGCTGATCTGTACACCCTTCAGTGCTCTGGGACTAACACCATCTGGATTGCCAGCTTTGTTTGTGTTACCTCCTTGAGTATTACAAGACAGACAGGGTTTAGAAGAAAGCAAAGCAAATAACAGCACCTGAGTTTTGAGAAAGATTTCCTTAAACTTTGTGTGTTTGTGCATCTCAATCTTTATCTGTTTAGACACAACAGACACTCTGACACTGAGAACCAGTTGGAAGAAAATTCTATTGCTGTAACTGCTGACCGATGGGAACCCTTTGTTGGGACTTTGTGCTTGGGTTGAAACATGAACTCCAAGTACACAAGGCTGAGAAAGTAACACAAAGCAAGTTGTCTTTGATTGATTTGGTAATCCAGCACTGCTGACTGATCAGTGTAAGTGAACCATGAATGTATTTTCAAGTTGGTGTTCTTAGATTTTCTCGACTGTCATCTTGAATTGATTTGACCAAATGTGCTAAACTTTTTAAAAATCTTTTCCCATAGAATGATGGTGAATTTTGTATCTTTGTAACTATATTATAAAATCTGTCTGTCTTATAAAGTATTTCAGTCTAGATGTCGTGACAGAATTTAAGACATTTTTAAAACATAAAAAAGTCATTCACATGAGTGGTGGGCTCAAAATGGGCTGCTTCTTCTTAACCCCTTGACACCTTTTGTTGCAAATATCAAACCACTTTAGACCCAAAATTATGTTAAGTTAGCAACTACTTGAAAGCAATAATATAAGTGATTTTTCCCTTTTTTATTCATAGCTGGAAATAAATTCAGGAGTGTCAAAGGATTAAGATTAAATTTTGGAGCTACCGTAGATCTTCAATGTGACAATTGTTTTCTCTGCTGGTATTAATTAGTTTAGCACTCCCAATGGTTGTAGGTTCTTTTCAATATAGACACTCTAAAAAGCAATTGCTCTTTTATGATCTACATTGACTGTCCCATGTAAACTGCAAATCAACCTAAAGATGCATGGTCAAATATTGAGAATTTTGTGCTTTGACAGCAGCCTGTTATTTAAAGGTTTTATTAGCCTATGCCAGCCTTTATCTGACCTGTTGTTGGACATACAGAGAAGGACAGGCAGATTTTATTAAACCCATGAGGGAATTTATGAGTGACAGCAGCTAAAAATTTAAGTAAATGCATAAACTAAAACAGATTACACTCAGATAAATATTGAGTGCAATCTTATTCTTTGATTTTTTGCTGCTCCATTTTGAGTCTCCACACAGTGCAATTTGTTTAGTTTTCCTTGAGTCCTGATAGCTCACATCTGAGAGTCAACAGCGAATCCAACTGTGAACGTATTGCTGTAATGTTGCTGGAAGCCATTCTGCTGAAGAAAAGCAGGGAGAGTTTCCGCTATTAGTGACCCATTTCAAAGATCTCAGCTGTGAGTTCCGATGATCAATATCTCGCTTTGTCCAAAGAACAGAGGTTTGGGGTGTTTCGCATGGGATCACATCCACAATGGTTGCTGTAAATGTTCTGCCTCCAGATATGTATTTGCCTGAAAAACAAAGCAACGCTTTAAACACTGGTAAACGTGTGCAGAAGCCCAAGGTCAACACAGCAAACAGAATATTGAAGGGGATGCTTTTCAGCTAAGACTTCTTTGGTGTGAAAATTGAAGCCAGACCCTGGGAGATCAGGCAGGCTTCAAATCTCAAGATTTACCTTTTGATGTTTGTAAAAGTAAAGATCTGACACAATATTTGTAGTGATTCTGACCTTAAACACATAAGGAACATGTGTTAGGTCTGAGCATTATGTCTTCGAGGCATTCCTACTTTATTTTTTACATTTTATTCCTGTCTTTTTTCTATGCAAAGCTGAACCAATTATTCCTAATGTGCTATGGTAAATGTAGGTGTATACTGTATGTAGGTGTAATCTTATTATTCTTTTCTATAAAGAAATCACTCTTAGAGGACAACATATCATTAATTGGGTTTTCTTTAAATTCCATTTCATTAACAGCACACTTACTGCGAGCTTTTTACTGTTGGGCCACTTTGTATTAACATAAACATTTCTGGAAACATCCCAGACAATTTATCTGCAGCTCCACTCTTCACTCCATGCGTCTCAGTTGTAAAAAGACCCGTGACATTGCAAGAGGAGCCTTGTGCTTTTCCTCATCGATCTGCTGAGAAGATTAATATTAATTGTTCCTTTTTTATTATTTTATTGTGGCTTCAAGGAGTCACAGGGAGTTCACACTGCTCAGTATGCACCTAGCATTGTTCTGGACTTTTTTTTTTTTTTTTTTCCAAAATAAGGCTTTTACAACTATAAACAAATTTCCTACTCAAAAAGAAAAGTATATTGTCCCACACCTCATTCTTGATAATGTGCCCTGAGGGATCTCTAGGACAACTCATTCTTGGTTGAATGAGTGCACAGTAAGCATATTCAATACACCAATTCTCTTTTCTTATTTATTATAATTCAGTTTATTTAATTTGAACCAAAGAATAAATAGTGCATTTTATGGAGGGGGAGTAATGAATGATGGCAACACTGCAAAAAGCTGACTCAAACAGTCACTGTGCCACTATTGCTTGTAGCCTTTTTCTGCTCTCGTTGCCAGAAGAGGTTGTGGCAAAATGTCTATTGCAGGTTGGCGCAATCTTTGAAAGTCATCCAAGAGAAAAGGTGAATATGCATTCCATGCACATCTATCATGTAGTGCAGACTTGCAGGGTTCCCCCATTTGCACTCTTCAGCAACACTTGAAAGGCCCACACAAAGAATAACTAAAGTAGCCTTTTAATAGACCAAGAAAGAAATGCAAGCCATTTGTTTTAAATTGAATTTGCTAAGACCTCTGCTTGCTAAAAGGAAAAACAAAGTCTTTGTTTTTAGGCTTTTTTATGACAGGAAAATAGCTCGTGACTACAACGTTGTTCTGAAATTACTGAAAGAAAGAGCTTACATTTAAAAAAAAAAAGCAATTGAATGTCAGTCCCATGTTCTGACACAAACTGTGCTCTGATTGTTTAATATGACAAACAATAAGAAAATAGACATTTGGTAATTTTTAATTAACTTATTTTAGCTTTGACTTCCTGAACCACAGGTAAGAAAAATAATGTTTAATTGGATGGACGAAAGTATTAGTGGATGGACATGACTGTCCAGTACTGATTCATCACCATCAAGAAACACTTTGGGATAAAAAAAAAAAAAAAAAAAACAATCCTAAAACATGCAGTTATAAATGTCTGATTTAGATAAGCTGCAAAAATGTCAATTGGCATAGAGATTTATGTTCACAGTTTCCACCATTGTCAGCCTAAACATATTTGTTTCCATATTTCTGATCTCTAAATTTGACATTTATAATCAACCACTGCTCAGAGTCAATGCTATGTTCTCGCATTCTGGAAGAAAACTCAGCTTAGGGGCTGTAATAAGCATTTTTACCCAAACAAAATAATATTAAAGCCCCAAGCAATATTTCCATGATAAGCATACTGAGAGAATATCATCAGTGCTTCTCTATACATCATACTTACATCTAGTAAACCAGACATGGTCTCATTTGGAAGACAGTCTTACAAAGATTCTAAACATACCAAAATAATCAATGTTGAACAGTAAATCAACAAACAAAGAAAAAAAACTGGGCAGGGTGTAAAAACACTTTTAGAGTTCCACTCTGATCATCTTTTGATCTATTTTCAAAGCAGTCATTTATTTATGATTATGTCGTTTTTAGCCAGAATTAAGAGTCGTTTTCTAGGACATAATTTCTGCAGAGCAGAAGTAGTTTATTAGAAATTTACTTCTGGCTTTTGCGGAGAACTGTTTGTCAGATTAAGCCCCTCAGTCACCCAAACTAACATTACCTGTGCAACAAAAATGGCAACTATCCAGTTGTACAGTTTTCAGCCAGATTCCAGTTCGGATGAGGAAAATTAAGACATTCAAGGATCTAGTCATCTACAAGTGGATGCATCAGAATGGAGAGGAGCAGGGAGCTTGTGACTTGCCATTCTGGCTTCTTTGTCACATTTACCAACTTTTTCAAATGACGTTGCATTTGCTCCTAACTCACACCAATTTGAATAAAGAAATACTCAGAAACTCAATCTAAATGTTTTCATACACATCTCCTATCAGCATAAATTGGCCACAAGAAGATGTTAAAAACACAGTTTTCATTGGAGTGGGTCTTTAAATCAAATGTCAACTAAAGGGTTTAGAATAGCTTTAGCTAAAATACTGTAATGGCCATTGCAATAAAAAATATAACATTGATTAAACAAAACAAATATTGTGTTAGAATTGAAGTTAAACAACATACAAACATTTAAAAACAATTCTTTTGAATTTTCTCCATCAAACGTCATATTTCATATGAAATGAAAGTAACAAGTTTTCATGATTTCACTGGCACTTCTGTTTTTTTCTACATGCATGCATCATTGATATAAAGCTAAAGCTTGAGTAATGAATCACTGAAAACGATGACAGCAATCACAATGATGTTTTCCTGTAAAATCTTCTATTCCTGTTCAAAAACCTGCTAATCAAGTCCACTAGAAAACCTCTTGAGAGTTCCTTGTCATAAATTACATCTAATGTGCTTTCTTTTGAATAAGTGGATCTAAAGGTTATGCAAGTTGTTTGTCTGAATTCAAAATGGACACAGATTTGCTGGTAAACTTGCAAACAACATAAGTAGACTTTTATGAATATATAGCGACGTAGAAGGGAGCTCAAATCTCTATGCTCATTAACTATACAGTGGGGATCGAAAGTTTAGGCACCCCTCATCATAGGTGTTTTAACATTTTGCCATTTTTATTGTTAGAACATTGTATTACAGGATTAAGTAGTTGTACTGATTTTTTTTTTCCAGTCCAGAACAGGGAAAAGAAAAAAAGGACACACAATAAGAAATACTGATTTTGTTAAATAATTTTTTGGATACCTATGGATTTCTTAAAACTTTGATAACAGGTAGCATTTTCATTATCCATCTTTGCATTGCCACATATGAACAATAACTGCACTTATTCATGGAAGAAATATGCTCATATCACACAATGTTCTAGTCTCACAGCTAGAAGGCCCTGGTTCTGTTCCTTTCTAAATCCTTTTTGTGTGGGTTTTCTCCAGGCACTCCAGCTTCTACCCAATGTCCAAAACTGGGATCCACAGGTCCATTGACAACTCTAAAATTGTCCCTTAAGTCTAAATGTTAGTGTTTGTGGTTGTATGTCATTTTGTTGCCCTGTGATGGACTGGCAAGTTGTCCAGAGTGTAAAACCTCCATTGCCCAACTGAGACTGAATATAGGCTCCAACAACCTGGTGACCGCAAATGGGACAAAGCAAGCATAGAAAATGGATGAATGGATAGGCACACAGGTGGCTCAGAGATAGAAAGATAGAAAGTTGTAGATCGCTCTGTGAACCCACCCATCCATCCATTTATCCATCCATCCATCTTCTTCTGCATATCTGGGACGCAGTTGTGGGGGCAGCAGTCAAAGCAAAGATCCCCAGACTTCCCTCCACCCAACCACTTCCTCCAGCTCCTCTAGGGGGATCGTGAGGCGTTCCCAAGCCAGACAGGGATTCAGGTTGTGCATTCAGGGCCTCCATCCAGTGGGACATACCTGGAACACCTCCCCAGGGTGGTGTCCAGGAGACATCCAAATAAGATGCCCAAGCCACCTTAACTGGCTCTTCTCAATGTGAAGGAGAAACTGCTCTACTCCGAGCTCTCTCCGGGTGACTGAACTTCTCACTCTTTCTCTGAGGGAGCACCCAGCCACCCTACGGAGAAAGCTCATTTTGGCCGCTTGTATTCGGGACCTTGTTCTTTTGATCATGACCCAAAGCTCATGACCATAGGTGAGCACTGGTATGAAGTTCTAAGATCTCTCTTCACCATAATGGACCTGTACAGCGACCGCTGTGCAACGGCCGCATTATGGTGGACACAGTACCAATCAGCTTGTCAATCTAGCTCTTTGGTCTTTCCTCACTCATAAACAAGACCCCAAGATACTTAAACTCCTCCACCTGGGGAAGGAGCACTCCACCCACTCTGTGAACCCATAAGACAAAAATACTCATGCACATTTTTTTCTACGGGTATGCTGCAGGGAACAGGCTGCGAGGAACTTAAACAGCACAAGGGGAAGTAGGTGAGACGCAGGTATGTCGTACATACCCCCCCACACACACGCACACACACAAACACAAATCCTACGCATTGCACAGGGAGTCCGTTAGTGCTGTTCAAATGAAAGGTGTGTGCTCTTTGGTCACCCCTTGAGTGTAGCCTGACTGTTAGAAATGAGAAAAACAGACAATCAGGGTCTAGTTTGTGTGGACATTCTAAAGGGATCTAAAAGCAACACCGTGCTGCATGTAGTATTTGGTGCGTTCAGCAAGTCAGGAAGGAAGTGGCCAGGAAGAGAGAAGTCTGGACATCTCTGCTTAGACTGCTGTCCCTGCGACCCGGTCCCGGATGAGCGGAAGAAGATGGATGGATGGAATTTTGAAATAAATTACATTTTGCCATTTACTCATCCATGTTTGTCGTAAAAATCATTTTCATTTTTTCTGTCCTTTGGTATGATCATGCATAGCTTTTGTATTTCTACCTCAACCTTTCACACGAGTCAGAAAAAACCCAAGTGCATTTGCTAGCTCTAGTATGTGGAGTAAAAAGACAGTTAACATGTCAGCACGGATCTCTCAATACATGTAAGGTATTGATTGTTCTAACATTACCTAAAAGTATTTTAATGATAATTGTGAACTGAACATTATATTTGATTAGGTTTTGTTACTTTGAGAGTGAGTATTTTATTTGTTAGAAAGAAACAAGTATTTATTAGCTAGCTAGTGGTTTAAAAACATAAGATTAGTAACATAAGTCCATTAAGTATGAAAGGAAAAAAATGTGTTAAAACAAAACAAGAAAGTAAAAAATACCTTGAATATTCAACCATAAAATGTATATATATATATATATATATTTCAAAAATAGAACCAAAAAATCAGCCATCATGAAATAAAAAAGAAAACGAATGCGGGTCATTTTTGACCCTTGTTGAGCATGGGATATGTTGCTCATCAAGGGTTAAGGTGGGCATATGAGGACGGGTGCATGTAACTAAGACATTAGGTGTGAGTGTGCATCTCTGTGTGTGGCCCTGCAGTGAAGTGCTACACTGTTTGAGGTAAATCCTTAGATAGGATCCAGCATCCTTTGTTCCACGGATTTTATCTTTCATTTCTTTAGTTTTAATTTTGTTCTTGTTCTGGTCACTTTCACACTTAGTGTCATGCTGTCACATTGACGATTTTTTTTCATGTTGTGTTTAATCCTAGTTATTACTTACCAGTCTCTGATCTTATTTGGGAATTTCATAGTTGCATTTCATGACAGGGTGTCAGTTTGTCATCACTGGGATTTGATATAATCAAATCTAATGTCAGAATCTCCAGAAAGATTTAATGTAAGGCAGGAAATTCAATATAATCAAAATAATTTGCAGTCAGGCTACAAATTATGGTCATAAAATGTTAGTCTTGGGATAAAACAGAGATATTTTATGTGTGTGTGTGGGTGTGTGTGCACAATGCCACAGCCTGATGTGTGCTAGTTTACTGTATTTTATTAGGTCTATTTCCAGCAAGACCTTGGACCGCCTATCTCAGGAATGGTGTGATTTAAAGAAAATATGAGCTAGGCTTGACCACACACACGATTTTTTGGGGGAATCATAGCTTGTTAAGAAGAGTTTGAATAATTCTGAGTAAACAGCGAGTCCAAGATGAGATCAAAAGTGTTGTCCAGTCCATTGTGTTGTAAACAGAATGGGAGTAAACAGAAAACTCAAGTGGAAGACAGCACACAAGGAAGGGAGTAGGAAGATGTGGGCTGTTGCATTGGAAAGTTAATTGAAGAAATTTAAGTTGGAAAAAGAAGAAAAACAGTAATGAAAAAGTCCAAAAAATGAAATTGAATATCAACATTGCTTTGTAAGGCAGGACAAGTAAATAGTGAATTAACTTTTATTAAACATTTTCTCTCTATTTTCTCTTGGATAATTAACACTTTTTTGGGTTCTGGGAAGGACAAACCACACTTTGAAGGATGGAGTCATGCTGTCTTTGTGGTAATGCTGAGTTGTAAAATGAGAAAGTGGATGAGAGGAGATTGGTGTAGCAGGTGTAGTTCTACACATCATCTTGTTTCAGCAGCAGAACAGAGGAAAAGACATTCTTTCTGTTATATTTAAATGGCATACAGCCCGTGTTCAGCTTAAACACTGATGAATACAGCCAAGAACACGCACACATATACACACAGTAATCATTGTTATGCAGAGTTGCCAAGGTCCTGCTGGGCAAGCAAAGTTAACACTGAGAGATGGCCACTTGGCATAAAGCCAAGCTCTGACATACTGCAGCAAGGCAATCGCCTTCTCTCTCTGTCTCTCTGCTTAGAGATGTGCCAAGTTAGATAGTTAGCCTACATGGTTCCCCTTTTTTTTCCTCTGACCTCATCCACTCACCCTGGGGTTTACATATGTGACAGTTGAGTAAAACCATTGGTGATACATGATTAGTAAAGTTTTCATCTGAAGGGTAGACGTGACACATCCTTCCAGCCAGTGCTGGATACATCAAAAGACCAAAACATTTTTAAACTTATTTCAGTTTGGAGCTGAACTTACTTGTGAAAAAGGTAGCCCCTCTCTTTTATTTTCATTCAAATCTAGAAAAGCCAGTCACTCTTTGGGCCAGTTTCAGGTAAGTGTCTGACAAAAACTTATTTGTGGCTTATTTTTATTTTAAAAAATGATTCAAACATGCACACAGAGATATTATCTATCAACTCGCGTAGTTTACTGTTTCTTCTGTGGAGTGAATTCCCTCAAACCTGACAACTTCTGGCGAACATCCAGACAGACTGCATCTGCAGCAGCTCTCTAATCGTTGACCACTTAACATTGGTGGATCCAAGAAGACCTGAGGATGATTAACATGCCACATGAGGGTGCATCTCACCAGTCTTTGCACTGCATGTGAGAATGTGATGATTCATCTCTACAGCACATGAATTTCAACGTTTTTGCTGTCCCATTCAGTATATTCACCTTCAGTAAACATTGTAAGTTATTAATAGCAACCAGCCTTTAAATTAGTGCTAATGGTGTCTTTCTTTTGGACAAGCTGAGCATACATTCTGGCATGGCTTCCCCTTTCCCCAAGTTACTCTAAGTAACAGATGAGTTTAGTTTGGTCACATATCTGTGTCTTTTGGAATATTTTTCTGCAAAATTTCTAATAAATATATTCCTCTAACATCTATGTCAATTTTTGTGAAAATTAAATAAACATGTAATAGCTGTTCTTTGACTCCTGCAAAAATATTTCACAAAGTTTCAGTTGTGTGGATGAGTTGAAGTTAGACCTGTTATGATCTCTTAGAATCCCAGACTTAAATGTGCAACTCAGGAGTCAGCACATAAGGACTGCATGTGCTGCCTACCTTTTTTAACTGCAATTAAGCATTACCCTTATCCTCATAAGGAGCATCTTTAATATTCATCTGATGCATACAAGACACTGCTACTAATTGTTAATAATATTTATTAACATTTATTGGGGAGAAACATACAAGCAGTAAAATAAAACTCCTTGGAAAAATGCCATACTGACAAGCACAAAAAAGTGTATTTTTTCTAGTGGTTTGTAAGCAACACTTAACCTTCTAAATGAGAAGCAGTAAAATGTTGCTGTGTCAATATGCAATGTGAGTAGAATGTGTGTCCGGGATGTTTATACTGCAAAAAAAGCTAAGAGCTTGTCTGTAGTTATGGACATTTTTGTGAGTGCATGTATGCATGCATACTTGTTAATATTATTAATTATAATTATCAAATTGACTAACGCAGAATCATGGGGAATTGCCATCCACATGCTTGACATCAAATAAACGATCCAAAAAACAAATGGAGGAATGCGGAGCTCCAGAGCTCAAGTTTTTAGTCTGCAGAGTAAAAATGCTCCTGAAATCTCCCAAAGATTTTTAATTTACCAATGGCTCGACATAATAAAATGCATGGCTTGTTGCACGTTTATCTTCAAAATGATTTTCTAGCTTTTTCTTCCTCATTTTTAATGTATTTATCTTATGAACAAGTAGATGCTGGCAGTATTTCAAGCACAGACACAAACTGGCACTTGGCCCTCTCTCAACAAAACTTTTCATCAAAGCAGGAAAAGGGGAGCAACTTTAGGTTCAGGGGTAACCAATCAGCAGCGTAGTCATCCTGTCTTCAGAGAGGCAGAAAGATGAAAGAAAAACTGAGGGAGTGCAGGAGAGAACGTGTCAGAGGAGAGGAGGGAAATGCAGCTGGAAAAGAACAAATTCAGTTGTTTCTGCTCAAATGCTAAAGAAGGACACATGCACCACTGGGTAATTATTCATGATACCCTGTGACATGGAGGCAGAAAAGAATGTGAGAAAAGATGATGGAGAGTGAAAGTTTTGGGAGTAAAATGATGCAAAACATGAAAAACAAAACAGGAGAAGGGGACGAGTGTTGTGAAGAAAGAGATATGGCAGATTAACCAAAGAAAAGTGGAATCCAGTAAAGAGAAAAGAAAGGGAAAAGCAAGAGAAGACAGAAACTTCTGGTTTATTTTTAGGAGGGAGTGAGGAAGTGCCTGCTCCAATCAAGAATGATTAAGAACCACTATGGTTGTACTGTCGCCCTACGTTCCTCTCCCTCCTTTTCTCTATCACTATCCATCCATTTTCACATAGGGCATGTCAATTGATTTGCTTTCAGTTATAGTAAGGGCAATCGAATCGGCATGCTGGATGAATAAGTGTTCAGAAGGCAGGCATTTCATATACAGAAATGCATGTATATATATATATATATATATATATGTGTGTGTGTGTGTGTGTGTGTGTGTATGTGTGTGTGTGTGTGTGTGTATGTGTGTGTGTGTGTGTGTGTGTGTGTATGTATATCAAGCACACACAAACACACACGATCTGTGTGACTTTGTTTGTATTCTCCAGGTATCCTGCTTTTCTGACAGTTTGACCTTTTGCTTTATGTTCCTTCAGTGACACTGTCTAGAATACAGTATTCATTACATGCATGCAACACTGTACACACACACCGAAGCACGTGCACACATGCACACACACACAAGCACATACAAACATGTCGGGGGTTTGGGGCACAGTGAGAAGTTTGGTTTGTTTAGAGGAAGTGTTGAAGGTGGAGGGTGACATGGGAAGCTGTGTGTTTGTGTGTTCTGCTGACAGTGTGTGCAGTCATATCCAAGCAGGTGGCCAGTGGATTGCCTGCATGTTGACTGTGGAAGTACACTTTAAGAGTTTTCATGGATTCAGTCCTTGCTCCTGACTGTTCATCAGCTTTCCTGATTGCCTGTGTTTTTGTCAGGTTGTTTGTTTGCCTTTGGACGATCTATCTTCCATCTGGCTCTTGGGGTACTTTTTGTTATTCGATTTGTCTTTCTGTTTTTCTAATATGTCTAATTTGTGCCAGACTGACTGTTTTATTTATCTCTCTATTTTCAAATTTGAATGTTGTCAACCAATTACTGTCTATTTTTGTTGTTGGGGGTCCATGGGACTCTGACTTTCTGTCGCTCTCTGTTGCTCTTCTAATTTTTTTGTCCAACTAAAAAAAAGATTCATAAGTTCATTTTTGGTTCAGTAATTATGTGTTTATCTTTTGGGAGCAGCACCAAAAATAAAAAAAAGAGGAAAAAAAAATCCCAAAAAAACACTGATTTGTGGCAGAATTGGACGTCTCAAATTTCTGCTGTTTCATCCCTGCAGTTCTGGAAGTGGTCAATGGAGGGTGCTACAACACAATGTAAATGCAGAGCGACATGGAGGCAGAGTGGCAGGAAAACACACTGGACCTCAGTGAGTGGCTCAGCAATGTTTCAGCTTACAGTGGGTTTCTGTTGGATTATGCTGGAGAACGAAATGAACTTCTATGGAATGGATTTCCATTTCCGTCCCTCGCAGTTCTTCCTCTATCCCTCCTTATATCCATCTATCAGCTCTCTTTGGTTATTTAGGGCATGTTGGTGCTGACAGAAGTTTGCAACCCATAATAAATGAGGGCTCTGGCGAATTCTTGTGATGGAGAGGCTGTACTGCTCCTGGAGAATTATGATCAACAATCAATAGCCATCGATGCACACCCTTCATCCACATCCACACACAACCACACAAGACTTTTATCACTTTGATGCGATTGTCACTATACCTGTTTTTAATCAACTTTCAAGGCCACACACACATTTTCTTCTGTCTTCCCTCTCTTGCTGCAGACTCCACATAGCAGATCGAAAAAATAAAAGAGAATGAAAGTTACCAATAAATTATTATTGATCTCCACTGTTGGCTGCTGGGCTGGGGATGGATCTCGTTGGTGATTTTCCTCCTCTCATCATTTATCACCCAGGGCTTGTGTGTGTTTTCTCTGTACAGTTTACTGTACTACTCCAGGGTTCATCTTTTGTGCCATTTCTCTGTGGGTGTTTCTGCGTCCATCTCCTTGTGTGTGTGTGTATGTGCAAGTGTGTGCTGTTTTTATATAACTGAGAAGCAACAGTGCAAAGGCAAGATGATTGGTTACTATAAATAATTGCCAGAGATGTAGAAATAGAATGATGGAAGTCCACAATTGTTTATCAGATCAAAGTTCAATCACACCAAATTGTGTCGAGAGAGATGTGTCAAGAAGCTGCATCAGCAGCATTTTTAACCTGATGAAAAAATCAGTTTCTGTTGGACATCTTAAAACTTTTTTTTTAACATATATGGGCGGCCGTGGTGCAGTGGAAAGAGTGGTCGGCCTCTGATCAGAGGATTGCAGGTTTGATTCCCACCTTGCCCGCCCAGCCATGTGTTGAAGTGTCCTTGGGTAAGACAATGAACGCCACATTGCCTCTGATGGAAGGTTGGCACCAGTGTTCGGCAGCGGAGCCACCATCAGTGTGTGTGTGAATGGGACCGTGACTGTAAAGCGCTTTGGGCCTTCAATGAAGGTAGAAAAGTGCTAAATAAGTATACGCCATTTACCATAATGTGGAGTCAAAACCTGCTTTTGAAAAACATATTTAGTAGTTTGTTTGTAAGATTTGGATTAGGGTATTTATTTCAATATAGTGTTGTTACTGACTTTTTAATATGGATCTCCCTATGCCAGTTCCCAGCTCTGCGTAAAACTCTCTGTCAGACTACATGTGCCAAGCAGTGAAACCTGATTTGCAGTGGCGACCACTGAAAGGATATATCAAAAGGCGAACAACAACAACATTGCAAAGTCAATAACAATTCCAGAATTTAAACTATTTCATTACTTAGCCTTTTGTCTTACATTAACTTTAAGCTTTCAAGTGTGGTATACAGAGAAAAACCCTTTCTTTTGCCTTTTTCCTGCCTTGTTTCTTGCATGTTTTGTTAGTACCAGATCCAAAGTCCATGTCATGAGTCAGTTTGGTTGTATTCAGACTGGACACATTTGGTTCGCTTAAAGTGAACCAGAGTTTGTTTCCCTCGAAAATCCAGAACAAATTTTTAGCCTGAATACACCCAGGCAGACCCTGGTCCGGGACAAGAAAGCGCTCTCAGACCCATATTTCGAGGTGGTCTCGGTTCGTTTTCAATCGGGCTGCAGTTTGCTCTGAGCTTCCTTAGTCTGAACACAGTCCGTTCTCAGAGCAGAACAACTGAAATGAAAATGGCCACCGTAGCAGTCCATTTACATATGTAAACACAGTAGTGGCGCAACTGTAACACACAGCAACTCATTAAAATGTGGTTGGATGAATGCAGACTCATTAAAACAACATTTGACGTGATACACATTGCTTCTCACACTGTTTTCCCAAGTGAACTAAGATCCCGACAAGGATTGCAAAACGCAGCACCTACATCTTTCTCCTGTTGTTTTGACCCGCCCTTGTAACTCCTGGCCAATGACTGAAGAGATCTTTAGTCACATGGTTTTGTTTGGTTCTCCGGTTGACGGTAGTCTAAACACAAACCAAATGTAAGCTTCAGGACTTGATCCTAACCAAATTCAGCAGACTCTGTCCAGACCTACGGACTTCCCCAGGCTGAATATACCTTTTAACTTGAGACCAGTAGATAAGCATGAAGCACAGTATAAGTAACATGATGATGAACACGTGTTCATCAATCATCAAAATACTGATGCTTTTAGTGTGTGATGTGTGAAGTGTCAGGTGCAACTGAAAGTCTTTCTTTCTTAAGTGGATGCATAAAGCCTACATAAATGCTAGCTCTTTGGAGTGTCATCAGTAAAACCCACCAGAATTAAGTGATGCTGTAGAAATGCAAATGAAGTGCAGATGCACATGAATCGTTCTCTGATCTGATATGATAAAAAAATGAGCTACAGGAGGTACAACAGGTCTAGTCTTTTGTCAGTCAAGACCGATTTACAGAGCAGAAGTTCTTCATTTGAAGAGCTGCTCGCTGCAACATGCAACCATAAAGGATCCTGGACTTCTGAACTTTTACACTTAAATGCTTGACAGGAGCATGAATGACTGAATACATGAATGAGTTTCTAACCTTAAAAAAAGCAACAGAACTGGATTGAAAGTGATACCAAAACTGTAAAGATTTGTCGATTGATAGTTAAGATATCAATTGTATCTATTGATATGTATTTTCTGTTTTCAGAAACATTTTTTTAAAGAGAGTTCACCAATATGAATCATCTCCACCAATGGCATGGAGATGTGAAAAACTTTTGGTCACTGATAGTCATCAGCTATCCAGCAGTAATGACTTCTCCAATATTGCTCGCCATTTTTGTTGCACAGCAAATGTTAGCTTGGGGTTGGGAGGGGTTGTTACCTTATGAGAGAGAAAATGTAAATTAAGGAATGATGGGATGTCAGTGAAGTTATACGTCCACACCAACAGTTCACCCCACAACTAAGAGGCAAATTTCTGATAAACTCCTGCTGCTCAGGACAAACGTTGTCTTCTTTTTTTTTTTCGTCACAGATTTATTTTATTTTTATTTTTTTTTATAAAAAACAGCATGATCATTATTAGAAGACCACTAGGAATGCTTTTACATTGGATCAAAATGTGGTTGGAGTGGGGGCTTTAAATGAATGCTTTGGGAAAAATTGTGTTATTTTTTTGAGAGAAAGACTCAATCACATTTTTAGGACTTGCACAGCAGAAGATAAAAAATATATATATATATATATATATATATATATATATATATATATATATATAGCTGTTGTTTTATTGCTTTTCGTTTTGTCTCTCTTTTTTCTCCGGATACATTATTTCTGTGGAAACCCTGCCCAGTATTTGGCTGTAGTGTGTTTCAAAAACCAATAACCTATTAATTTAAAGTACACCTGTGGAGGACTTTTAAGTGTCTCTGCATCGACTTTCTTGCTTTATTTGAAATACTGACATCATGGAGGTTTTAGTTTGACTTAGAAGACAGCTGTTGTCCGTGTGTGGACTTGAAATAGTAGCAAACAGTCCATTTAAAATCACACCTTTCTTCATTTGACTCTCCTCATCAGTCTTCTCTTATATTTACAGCCTGCCCTACTTTCAGTCCAGCTCTCTCCCTTCATTGCACCTTTTCTATGCCAGCATAACAATGAATGATTATTTTCCTCTCGCAGCACACTCCCTCTCTTTGACTCAGTTTTGAGCAAACAGATCATAAATCTAGAAAAAAAGCCATTGACTGCCCCCCACAAGTTCATCATTTAATCATGTTTCAAGTATGACTTTTGACTTCAATTTGAGCTGAACTTCGTCTTTAGGACAATAAAGTCATGCCTCCAATTGTGTTTCCTCATATAGTGAGGCTGCTGGCAGACTTCCTTTCTTTAATATCTGTTAGACGGCCTCAGCAGGCCTCAGGTAACCAGCAGCCAATATGAATGGAGACAGATAAAGGGGCATGGTCTGAAATTGTCTACTGTGTATTACAGCCTGGAGAAATGTATGCACACTCCCACTTTCACTCAAACACGCAAGCACAGTCCCATTTGTTGGACTGCAGACAGAGGTAGTAGAGGACTATGAGGAGCTCTTACTCTTTGCAACCTCATTATACCTGCAGGCCCCAGGTGGGTACATCCGCGCACATCCTCAGGGACATACTGGTCTGAGCATGTGTCAGTATTCATGCATATCTGCCTGAGTGTGAAAGAGGAAGAAGCAAACATGTTTGGAAGAGCCACATGGTGGAGCTCAGCCGCCACATGCACACCAACTGCCATTTTTCAGAAAGATAAGTGACTGAAAACAGGTCTGCCTCCCCACCACTATGCAGGGTGCTGTTGGAGTCATTTGTAGGAATGTTAATCTTGTGAAATGCCCATAAGACATTTTTAAAAAGCCCATGGTCTTTTTCAACCTTAAGTACTTTTTCTTCTAATCTGCCCTCAATAAACTGCACATTTTGGAGAAATCGGCATGAAAGAAGTAAAATAGCAAGAAACTAGTACCATAACCTATTTAATCTGACAAAAGTTCTATTATCGCACAGCCACAATATCATGAGATTTTGGAAGTGGTGTCCAAAATGATGTCATGGGCAAAAGAAAACTTCTATACCTACGCAAGACCTAAGTGGCCACATACATGAGAATAAGACAGAAAAACATTAAAAGATGTTACAACCCAGTTTAGAATCTTGTCATTTTGTATCTGAGATCTGAATACCTGATCTAGAGTCAGTGTCTGATTTACTTTTATGCATTCACTACCCCTTTCTGATGTTTACCTGCGTCGACTTGAGTCTCTTCAATTTAGCCTTGTAGCTTTGGGCATTATAAAGATACACTTCTGAGGTACAGGTCTGCCTCAGAATGGGAGTGAGTGTCAGTCATGCTGTATGTGATCATTATTAGGCTTATACTAGACTAAGTAGATGGTGGCCAAATGGGAGTTAAAAGTCAAATGCTTTTTGTTTAAACTGTCAGGGACATGGGTTTAGAAGGAGGAAGGAAACGTGCGTGAGTGGGAGAGTGAGAGAAGTCAAATCTCTTCACATCTCACCATCTTGACACTTGATTAACTGCTAACTTGGCTTGTACTCTGAAATGCTGACACTTCTGCCACTGTAATGGTTTGCAATACAAACAAAATGACATGAAATGGACCTACATCTATGGCTAAGCATCTTTCCAGGCAGTCAGTGATTAAGAAACAACACACATCAATGTTTGCTTATTTACTTTGAGAGTTAATACTTTAGTGATACTTGAAGGTAGGTGCCTCAAACTGAATTTTTAATCTGAATTGAAATAATTCTACACATAGAATTGGATATTATTTGATTACTTTTAGCAAACAAACATATTTTATACCTGCAAAACCTTGCGTTTTTACTCAGTAAATTCCAGCAATAAATATGGTATTCAGGAATCCTTTTTCTTAATTGTCACATTTTATGTAATGTTTAAGTGGTATTTTGGTAAGCCTTTACAATGCAATTAATATACAACCCAAACAACTGAGTAAAGAGTATCTAGACAGTAAAAATAATGTTTAGAATTTTTATTTTCATTTTTTTATTTTCAGGAAGTCTAACCTGAACGCTTGAATGATCATGTGGTTTATTCATTTAGAAGCAAGTAGCGGTAAGATGAGATTTTTGTTTTTTTTGCCACTTGATGAGTCAATGTTACCATATTTTAAAACTTGCTTGCCTCAGAATAATTTCACTGTATTTTATTTCTACCTGAAAACAAACAGCACAAGTGCTAATTTTTATTGACTGAATAGAATTGCTTCCATCAAACATTTTCTAATTTGTCCTGCTATACTTCCAGTACTAGTCAGTATTTGGATTACTTGCAGCTGTCATTGCAAGCAAGATGTTGTCTGTAAATTTGGGAACTTTGAGTAATATATAGACAAATCACCAGAAAATAATGTAAAAAAAATGTTAACAGCCTATGAAAAAAATAAACATCAGAGATTATCATCTGCTTCTGTGTCCTTCACGTATCAGAGCAGGCCCAACCGGAGCACATGACCTCTTCATTATTGCAGAGAAACATAGTATTGATTAGGAGTCTGTCACAAAAGAACTTTCCTTCCATTATAGACTTTATTTATGTTATAACCCTAAGCACCTCTTTAAAATAAAAATACAGGCAAAGTGTTTCAGAAGGTTTTCCTTAAGCTTGATTGCTACTGGATCCTTCTGTGTTTAATGATGAAAGTGGTGTGAATGCAAGCTGTGAAGGGCTGAAGGGGGAGGTGTGTGGCTTTGTGAAGGTAGATAAAGTGGGAGAGGCAGTTGTGGCGTGTTGTCAACCTAATCCAGTTTATTTCATCCATCCATTATGTGTACCCGCTTCATGTTAAGTAGGTTCAATTCAATTTATGTAGAAAGCTTCAGTTTATAAAATGTCAATGTCATCTACAGTTGTCAAGACACTTCACCAAAAAGCTGGCTAAACTTCAGACTGGAGCATGTGCAATTGTCACAATCTAATGTATTTCAACCCATTCCAATAAAGGCAAATTGTGGTAAATGTATATAAAAAAAATTATAAAAGTCACATACCAACAAGCAGCACTTTTTGTTTAAAAATTAACCACCAAGACTGTCTGGGAACGCTAATCATCAACACTCTTCTTCTTCCTTGTGTGCTGCTTCACAATCTATGTGTAGACAAATAAAAGCTGTTTGAAATCTGTCAGAACACAGAACAGCCTAAAACGTGTAATCAACAACAAAACTGTCATATGTTTATGCGCAAGAAAGGAAATAGAAGAAAGGTCTTTGATGAAAACCAAGCGAAAGAGGAAAAAAATCCATCTTCCCTGCTATAATTTAAGCTTGCACACCAGTGAATACCTGCTTTAAAAACTGATTTGCTCTACACAGCCTTGCCTTCACTTTATGCTACCACATTTGGAGATCCTGCAGACCCAGTGTTTTTTCTATATCAGTAAAACGACACTTCGGCAGTGATGTGGTTGCTCAAGCACATTGTCACTCTGGTTGGGACTTCTGAGTCATCAGTACCCCTGTCTGATTGCATAAAAAAAGATGAGTCACAATGGAAATGGTGAACACAATGCGTAAGATCAGGGATATGCAACTCCAGGCCTTGAGGGCCACAGTGTCTGCATGATTTCCAGATATCCAAGCCTTATTCATGACTGATTACCTGGTTCAGGTGTGTCCTGCCAATTAGAACATGCCAGAGCATGGTATGTTGGACAACATGCAGGACTGGAGTTCCCTATTCCTGCTTTAGATAAAGAGTGGAAAATGGTGTCACACTGCAGCTGTTTACATGCAAAGGATGCAGTTATTTTTCAAACAACTATGAAAAAAAACCTGAAAACAAACTGATAAGAGAGGTATCCAGAAGGGCACCCCTACTCTACCAGCAATTCCTCACTCTGTTACTCAAGAGGTTAAGAAAATGTTATATCATTACATGTGTCTGTTGGTGGACAACTGAGCCCAGCAGATTAACTGCTAGTTTCAGATGTTTGATCCTTGTTTACTTTTGTTTTGTCTGTTTTGTTTTACCTCATTCAAGCAAAGACGACTGAAAACAAGACTGTGAATGCCTCCTCTTTCTTCCCCCTTTAATGCTGGTATGGTTCTTTGGCTCCCAATCAAATGTTCACGTCATTAGCTCTCCTCTCTGCTCCCCTTATTGGCCCTTGGAAAAGAAGGGCAAAGACACACATAGGCAGACAGCCATTTACACACTCATACCCTATCACTCAGTCAACTACCATATATATTCAGACACACACAAACACGCAGGGCAGGCTCTGACTTTAAATAATGAGAGAGCTGTCACATCAGATCAGTGTCTGTGCCGCAGCATGCCCCGGTGGTCAGTAAGACGGACAGGAGCAACCGCCAACGGCTGTCACCCTCTGGACATGCAGGCAAGTAAGAGGAGAAGGAAAAGAGGAAGGATGAAGGGGGGGAATAAAGAGGGGTGATGACTGAGGAGAGATAGAGATGGACAGATCTGTGGTCAGCCATCTGCCTCAGCACCCAAAGTCTCAGAGGCTAATCGGAGGGGAAAGAAGAGCGTTGGAAAAGAAAAGGGTGTTAAAAGAGGGCTCAAGTACAAGAAAGGAGGAAAAGTAAAAATGAGACATTAAAACAAAAACTAAATTGAAAAGGGAAAATAAAATAAAAAAGTAAAAGAAATCTGGAGGCAAAAAGGGGGAATTAGAAAAGCAAATAATAGATGAAAAGTAGAAGGAAATTAATAAAAACAATGACAGCCGGGAGAAAGCAGAAAAAGAAACTGTTCATCTAAAGAGGAAGAACTGAAAACAAAAGAAAGTGACATAGATCCTGAGAACCAGGAAACATGAAAGAAGAAAACAATGACACAAAGGAAAAAAGCAAACAAAAAAGGGAGGTAACTTTTACTTTAGAGGTGAGAAGAGGTAAATAGTGGCAGAAGATGGTTAAAGCTAATTCCACTCAAGTACTGGTGTGAGGCAATGCCCTCGAGACTCTGGATGGAGGGGAGAAAAACACAAAGCACTGAGAATCAGGCACTTTCTCTGGTAGAGGTCAGATATCATTAGTGTCCATGCAACCTGCTGAGCCTTCGACCTTTATGTGTCTCTGTCTCTCGTGCTGCTGTTTTTTTCTGCTTCCCTTTTCTATTTTTGTGAGAAAACTGACAGAGAAATAGGTTGGTGAACTGCAAAGTAATTTCAAGAGGTGATGATCAATCATAAATGTAAAAAAAAAAAAACCTCCCAAACTGAATGTTATGCATCTTACTGGCTTTTCTACTCAAACGAATGTAGTGGTAATATTTCTTAGCTGACTATAATATCTGTTGTGCAAATATGATTGCGATCCTCTTTTTTTCTTGACTCCTGTGATCATGTCTTTTCTTAGCATGCCATAACAAACCTTTTCTTTTTTTTTTGACCCTGCTGTTACTCCTCACTGTTTCATACTTTTTCTGGTAAAGACCCCAACAGGAAGGATTTTATCAACTGCTCAACAAAGAAAGCTACCCATGGTTTTTTCCAGGCTTGTTGGAAGTCTTTGCAAATCAATACTACTTTGTTGTTAGGCATTTTTTATGACACAATGGATATTGGTCTTTAGAGAGAAAGTTGACAAACCTAAGAATGTTTATAAAACGCAGTTAAGCTATTTTTGGATATAATTAACAAATCAAAAGACCCTTAACTTTACACATAAAATATTATTGATATTAGAACAAAATATTAGTTTCTGAATTTGAACATTTATGACATTAATTTTAAGAAATACCGGAAAAGTCTGAACACATGAACCCAAACATGGAGACACAATCAGCAATGATTTGTAGAGCTCTTCAAAAAATAATAATGATCTCTAAACATAATTCATTTCTTCCATGCATTGTAAATGAGAAAAACACAGAAACCGCATGTAGACACCAGGCCAAAAACATTAACTGGTAGCTCCTCCCACATGCGGCCGGGGTGGCGAGCTTAAGGAACACATTTTTGGCCAGCGGCGTGCACAGAATTTGCTGTGTGACGAAAGAGAGGCGGCCGACTCGAATTCGCTGTGTGAATGTGTCTTAAGAGGTTTAAGATTGTAAAATATTTTTCTTTTTTATTTTTTTGTCTTGTAATGTGCAGTAAGGTACATGGCTGAGGAGGCACAAACTCTAGAGTCTACAATCTACAATTTTAATATCTACAATTTTAAGAGTTAAAAAAAATAAAGTTTTAGTTTTATTAAATTGGTGCCCTGGATTGTGAAGATAGATAACCCAGAAAATAACAAACAGAAGAAGTTTAGCTGAGTTAAATGACATTTTGAAGACAACCCTGGAGTTTTGGCTTGGTGGGACTGAGGTGAAGCTGTATCAGGGCTTTGGCTTGACTCAGGGTCCGGAGGTGCAGCTGGGTCAACAACGGGCAAGGACAAGATCATGTGATAATTGCTGGAACATGATAACTGAGCAACAGCAAACTGACAGGGAAGTAGAGTGGAGGCGAGACTAATATGCAGCTCAGACCAGGTGAAGAAAAGGCTGATCAGTGGATACAGGGAGGATGGCATGAGATAAGGGTCAAACAGAGGAAAGGAACTTGAATGCAGTGTGAATTCCTGACATGGATATTAACTACTGCATGATTTGTTACAGTCCTATTTGTGTTATGGCGAAAACAAACAAAAAAAAAAAACTTGTATGTAATTGTTTTAATTTGCTTTCTCCAGTACAATGAAGGAAGATGAGTATCTCTAATGTTCAACAAATGTTATTGTATCAACAATACACTGAATTACTATCCATTCTTTTAAGCAGTCCTCTAATTAGTCAGCTGCATATTTATGCATGTGTTGTTACTGCCCTTCCTTTTACCCTAATTTATCTATTGAAGGTATATCATTTTCATAAATGTGTATACAAACATTAAAAATCAGCTTTTGTCAGTTAATCAGGAAACTGATAATTGCAAATCTGAAGTAGTAAAAGGCAGATTGCAAAATGTACGTTTGGCTTTTGACTCACAGAACACCAAGAAAAGTTTGGATTGGGAGTGTCAGATTAGTGATTTCAAATTAACTAAAAGAAAAAAAAAATACCTGCGTAGGAACATGTTTACCAAGTATATAATACCAGCAACAATTGCAGAATGCTAAAGCAGGCCTCAAGAATACAAA
Organism: Adrianichthys oophorus; assembly: GCA_036245035.1. Lineage (NCBI taxonomy): Eukaryota > Metazoa > Chordata > Actinopteri > Beloniformes > Adrianichthyidae > Adrianichthys > Adrianichthys oophorus. The sequence continues at coordinate 401,521 of BSAI01000021.1, forward strand.
ATCAAAGCTGAAAACAGTCAAAGCACGACTGAGGAAGCTAAACAAAACAACAAATCAAATTCTAACAAAATTTCAATAACCTAAACCTTTCCAAACCTTCAAAAACAAAACTAAACAGAAAACATAAACTCCCATAATGCACCTCCCCAACCCATTACCTTGCAGTGAGGGGTTATCACAGTACTGACATAAAAGTCACATTTTTTGCACTTAACAATAAAGTTTTTGTCTACAGCACGTCCCTATCTAAAAAATAAAACGCATCCTCTCTCCTATCTTGATAAATGCACAAATTACTTGGCTGCAGTTTCTCTGTGCATTTGATTTTCTCCAGCCACCTTTCTTCTCTGTTGACAGCTGAGGCTGGTGCTATTAGCTGAGTCTGACTGTTATTCTGTCTTCTTCTTCTGTCTTCTTTTTTTTTTTTTCCCAAAAGAATAAATGCCAAGAAACAGCGCTGAACAGAAACATTGGGCACTGTGATAGTCACAGACAAACATACTAGAGCACAAGGCTGTGCAATTCTCACTCCTCTCAAGTAAGTATTCTTCCACTATCACAAGTTCTTATCCAATAAAAGCATGCCTAAATGTCATTCTCAATAGAAATAGACATATCCTACAAAACCTGCTTGGTGGCTTTGGTGTCTGTTGGCTGTGAATCTACTACCAGTGCACAGTAGCCTGCTTTTTGAATTCTGAAGGCCTCCAGCAGATGTCATTGAACCAGTCAACGACAATCAAAGTAAAATATGATTGGATAAAAACTCGACCATACTGTACAACAGTCCTATTATGTCAACCAAGTTGATATAATATGGCATACATGGAGCATACTATGAAGAACAATATATTTTCTATTTAAAAAATGTAAAATAAATATTTGAATACCAATTCAAGGCATAAAAAAAGATAAGGCCATGCTGGCACTGACAGCCCACCACGGAAAAATGGGACCTTCATTATTCTAACACAGACTACGTCAACCTGCCATTTACACTGGCACCTACCCACAGACGCATGCAGAAACACATACATACTGACGCACACATACACACACATATACACACACACAACCCACAGAAGTTTGAGATTGTTTCAATAATGGAAATGGGAGACACTTTTCTCTCCAATAAAAATACAAATAGGCATATATTCCCCTGACTGTCAACATGGGCATGAGAGATTCACTGTAACATTGCTTCGAATTTTTTTTTTCCACATATTAAGTGTGTGTGTAGAGGTATGTGTAGGTCTGTGTAAGTGTGAATGTGTGACTAACAACTACAATTCAGCATGTGGAAGGATGGGAGATCTCCACGGTGATTTGTTCGCTTAGATAATGTGTCACTTTTGGAAAGTATGCTTTTAGACCTAAACTCCTCCAAGTAAAAAAAGTGCCAACACGACATGTGTGCCCTCAGAGATAGCTAGTAATCAGCAGGCTGATGCATTGATGGTCCATAAGCTGAATAATGCATGTTTATGAGGCAAAACCTCACTGCCTAAGTTTCATTTTTTCAGCACTGGAAATATTTATTGACATGAATTCCTGAGTTTAAATCTATAATTAAACATTTGTTTAAAAAAAGCTGGAATTTGTTAAGCTTTTAAATGTTTCAACAATATACAAGCATTTACAGGTTTTGATGCCAATTAATGGTGTTCTTACAGGAGCATTAAACTGAAGACAAGATTAATAATAAATAACATCATCAATTTACAATATTTCTTAAGGCTACGAAGAATACAGAACATGAAGGAGCAAATAAAACAATTAGAAGGTACTAAAATATAGCAACGGTAATCAAAATAATGAACAGATGGGCAAGTGAAGAAAGTAAACTACAGAGCAGGCGTGGTGCATGAAGGCAATTTAATAGACAGAAGGATGAAGAAAAAAGTGAACACCTGAAATGGTTGAATAAAACTGGAAAAAGTGACCACCCAAAACTGGAGACGACATTCAGAAAAGTACAGAATTTGATACATAAACATGTTTAATGCTTGTTTTCACTGTAAAGTCCAGAAACATCTGGATCAAAATGTGCAAATTTGAGTTCTAGCAAAATTAATATCAAAACTCAATGTTAATCAGTTGACATAATAAAAGTGATGAACCTCAAAAAGATGTGTTCTTTCATGACAAGTAGAGTTGCTGTTGTTTTCTTAGTTAGGGCTGGGTTTTTTGAATGTTTATGTGTGTAAAACATGTGCGCAAACTTAATAGCACACAGAAAAACAGGTTGCAGTGCATTTAGCAACCCTCACCACTGTCTGTACACCACTTTCAAAAGCTCTCGTCAGAGCACAGTTATGCCTCCCATACCCAGATCCAACCTGAGAAGCTGCATTGTCCTGGGTATCCCATTTTAACGTTTATGTCAGAAACAGCAGCACACCCCTCTTGTGTAATGTCACACCATCTTCAAGGGCAGATGTCCAGGATAACTCTTGAAAACTCCTGTTTTAATCATTCTTGGTCAGCTGGATCTATCACTGCTGCTCCTGTGTTGATCTGTATGAATATTTGTCTTTTTCTACATTACACTCAAAATAATGCTTTAAAAGACAAAACAATTCTAGTGCAATAATACTTGAAACTTTATAAATTACAAAAATAACTAACAATTAAATAAGTGTGAGTTTAAAACAAAACATTGACTTTTACTTTTAACCACTATCTATTATTCTGAAAAGTAAGAAGCACAAGGAAATATTTTTATTTTTTTATTACTTCCTACTTGGTCATCTTGACTAAAATCAATAAGTTCGTGGACATATAAAAGTAAAAGAAAAAAAGAAGGAAAAATACTTTAAAATAAAGCTGAGAGGCTTAGAGGACTGTGGACACGAGTGTCCAATACATTGTTCGTGTTACACCAGTCGATCGCGATCAGGGGCAATGAAAAGAAATTCCTCCCAAAAAACAAAAGCATATTTTAAAAAATGCTGTAAGCCAATCATTACTCATATCTATAAATATACACACATGAAACATGCAACAGACTAGTTATAATGTTCATTGATGAAAAAATACATTAAAAAAAAAGTTTAAAAATCTCTCTGCAAATACCTGACACTTATTTAACAGTAATCTACGAAAATGTAAAAAAATAGAATGAAGCATGCAAAATAAGAACCAAAAAATAATAATAATGATATATACATAAATAACTGTAGACCACAATTACAACTGACAGTTATTTACAAAGAATAAAATATATATTCACACTAGCATCAACACTGCCGCGACCTGCTGCCACTGATCTCCAGCTCTCGCGATGCTCCTTTCCACTAAGTTAAATGCCAATTGCCTCGTCTGGTGTATTCTAACATGAACTTCAATATTCAGTTCCACTGTTACGCTGATGGCACCCAACTCTACCCATCAACCTTACCCAACTCCACACTTCCCTCACAACTTGCCTGTCCGATCAAATTCCCTCCAACTCAATGGCAATAAGATTGAGGTTCTCCTCATTGGTACCAAATCTGACCTCTCCAGTCAGTTTTACGCTCTCCATCAACAACTCATATCCCACTTCCACTCCCCATGTAAAGAGTCTGGGCATCATCCAAGACAGCTTCCTCTCTTCCCACATCAATAACATCCCTTGAACTGCATAAGACCACCTTAGAAACATTCATCATTTTTGTCTCGTCCTCACCACTCAGACTGCCTCTATCCAGGGCCACAGCCTCATCACCAAATGTCTCAACTACTGTAACACTCTTTGATCTCCCTCACAAACGTTTCCACAAACTTCAAGTGCCACAAAATTTAGCAGCTTGGATCATCACCAAAACCCTCTCTCCCACCATATCATGCCAATACTCATTATTTTTTTACACAGCTGCACTAACTCCAAGTTCAATCCAGAATCCATTTCAAAATCCTCCTATACTATCAAAGCCATCCACAACCTCGCCCCTCTGTACCTCTAAAATTTGGTCCACAGTGTTACCATCCCACTCCATGAGATCAGCCTCTTTTTTGATTGTTCCCTCTGCCTGTCCCCACATCATGGAGTGCAGAGCTTTCAGCTGCTCTGTCCTCAAACTCTGGAACTCACTTCCACCTTGACATTAGAAAGAGACCATCTTTCTAATTAAAAATAAAATTCCAAACCTATCTGTTCAAGCTCTCATATTCCTAGTTGTTTCCACCACCACCTCATTTTTTCTTTGAGGACCCTAAAAGGTACTTTTAAATAAACATGCATTTTCAATATTTGATATGGAAAACATTAAATAACTGTTTGCCTTAATATTAAAAAAAGATTAGATATTAATTGAATCTCTTTTTTTTGTTCTTTAGAAGAAACAGATTGAACTTAAAAATAAGTATTCAATAAATGTATTTTTGTTTTTTTAAGTTTGATGGAATTAAAAAATGGTCATGGTTGAGTCTTTTTTATTTTACACTTCAAAACAGTGTGTTAATTTGTCTAAGATTTACTTTTGAAGATTTTAACTTCAGAGTACTCACTCAAATATCAACCATGAGGTGGTACGCGAATGATTGACAAGCTGTGTTGTAATCCAGTGAATTATTTCTTCCCGAGAGGAAAGCACGCAAAAGAGATCCTTGAGCAACCAAAGATGGAAAGCATGTTCTCTCTCCAGGGACATTCATCATTCATCTTTAGAAAGAACCACAGTTCGTGTTTCCTGTTTAAACAAACGTATATTCCATTTTCAAGTATAGGTAAGCCTTTAAACTTGCTGAGAAACAAATGCCCCTGCGGCTCTCCTCTGAGCAAGATTTCAGTGACAGTGAAGCCACAATTGTAGTCTTCAGAGTCTTCTGAGGTTTAACTTCCTGTGACTTCTGGTTCAAAAGAAACAAAGTCTACCTACCACTGGTCCTCCAGTGAATAGAAGCATCAGCAAACTTTTCATCAGTGCTCTCTGCATAGGACCAGGGCAGGTTTATCCTGCCTGCACAGACAAATTAGGCCTCCAGTGGTAAGTGGTAAACAGTTTTAGTTGCTCAGCCTATGCTTTACTCTGCTATGTTACTCTCAAGCTTTTCAACTGAACAAAGAAAAAAACAATTATTTGTGAATAAAAGGTTAAAGTATCCAAATAGAAATAATTTAGTGAACCAATTTCATCGAAAGGCCTCAGCATTTTTACAAAATATTGAAATACCTTCGCATAACATCCACAGTCAAATACAAGTTCCCAATTTAATATATATATTTTTAAATTTATCAGATAAATTATTGTATTTACTTGAAAAAAAGTGTAGATTTTATTTCACATACTACAAAGGTCATGAATATGTCAACAAATAATTTTTGAAATTTTTAATTTGAAACAAGCCCGTTTATAATCCAAAAGTTATATCTAAAAAGTAATTTAGTTTCTTAAAAACAATATATTTGTGTGTAAATGGTTCATAAAAAAATAAACACATATATTTCTCTATTTACATGAATGTAATTTTTTGATACTATTTACAGTCATCACTGAAAAAAACTAAATGTACCATTAAAGGGCCTATATGATGTAAAATATATTTTTTTGAGCTTTTAAGTGGATTTCAATGTTTATTTCTCAATCCAGAGTATTTTGCTCCATTCACACATCTCCGAGTAATCCTCTAACAGCCGCTCCCGATCCATGAAAAAGAGTGGGTCCTTGTGATGAATACGCGGAGGCTTTTGGATCCGTTTGCAGGCAGGAGTTTTATCAATGACAAAAACAAACAAGGGCAAAGACATGATCAAATCCGAAGCCAGGCAGGGGTCCGAGACGTGGAGCAAGTCAGGGCGGCAAGAAACAGTCAAGGGTCGAAACCAGGAAAGACAGATGACATGGAAATGCTCAGGAATGGATGCAGGGCAAAACAATGCTTCACAACGAGCAAAGGCATGACAGGGCATAAACATATGGTGAGGCTAATGAGTGGATGAGAGACAGCTGGTGGAGACGTGGGGGATTAGAATTCAGGAGAGCGCTCCCTCTGGTGGTCGAAGGTGTAGCTGGGGTCGGGAAGCGGGTCGTTCGGGGTGATTGTGATGAAAGTTTGAGATCAGGGAGGGATCAAGGATGTTGTCAGAGGCGACAGAGAATGCTCTTCAGGGCTGTACCCCTCCCAGTTCACTAGATACTGAAGCCGACCTTCCAGCTACTGGGAATCCAAGATCTCATTAACGAGATAGGCCTCCTTGCCATCCACTATCAGAGGGGGCACTGTTTTTATTAAATGCCTCCTCTAAATCCCGATACTGGGAAGGGAGAGAGTTGTGTGCGGTGTCGGACTCAGCCACTGCCATCTCGGTGGTGACCACCTGGCATAGGGGTTGGTTAGCTGCAATGTCACAGTGATTGGACACAGTGATGTTGCTAACAAGTCAGTGAATCAAATTTGAGGATTCTTGTGGACCATGTGATGGTGGGGTCGTGAGTCTTGAGCCAAGGTAACCCCAGGATGAGTGGACAGCGAAGAGCGTCAATGATGAAAAAACTGAGGAGCTCTTGATGTTGGTGCTGGATGTTGAGTTGGCGATCCGGAGTCTGGAACTTGACTCGACCCCAGGGGATGACCATCTAGGGTGGAAACTGCCAGGGCAGCAATGGAAAAGAATTATCTTGGGCAAAAACCAAATCAATTAAATTTCCTGCAACACCTGAATCTATCGTTACTTTGGTCATAATTAGCCTATTTGCTTGCCATAGAGTGATCTGAATTTCAAATACAGGGAACAAGCCACTCACTGCACCCCCATGACATGACAGGGCATACAAATATGGTGAGGCTAATGAGTGGATGAGAGACAGCTGGTGGAGATGTGGGGGATTAGAATTCAGGAGAGCGCTCCCTCTGGTGGTCGGAGGTGTAGCCGGATGGTTGAGGCCTGACAGTCCTCATATTGATCACATTACGTACGAAAGTACTTTTTCCGCTGAGCTAACGGTGATCGGCAAAATGCTGTCATTTTATATGTACAATATGCACATCCATCTTTGCAAAAGTTTGGATGTTGTTTGTTTTCATGGGAGAAGCGCAGAAATGCTGAGGCCATCTCTAGGTTTGCGTCATGAATTGGGCGGCACCCACAAGGTGCGAAAGGAGGTGCCTCAGAGATTGAGTCATAGGAAAATGAGTTGGCAAAAATAAGGGATATATTGATTAGTTTATTTTTGTTTTGCATTTTTTAATTCATTGCAGTATCAACAAATGCACTAATATAGTAGGAGGTACCAAGGGAATGACTGCATCATTACATTTTTCTGCCACAGACACAGGGAATGATTTATCCTCTGTGAAGTGTCTCACCAAAGCTGTATTTGTTGGGTATAGTGTTCTTTTGGTGCAGGAACGTCTTTTGTAGCAGTTCTGGCTGGAGCCCGTAGAGGTTTTGGTGATATGCCCGGGATAGAATTTTCAGCAGGAAGGAGTGACGTGGGATAATTTTCCCGTGTGTGAGGGGAAAGCAGCTCCATCCCTCTGTCTGAGCGAGCGCAGTGAGCACACCCACATAGACATACACACCTACATGCTGGCGTGCACATCCATGTCATAAACAAACTGCTGTAAAACTGCCTAATTTATTACAAATCATTCACCTCTTCCCACTGTTTTGACCATGGGTGCAGACTTTGTCATCACTAGTGTTCAGCATACACACAGATACCTAATAAACTCACCATGGCTCAGCAGCATGGCATCTTAGCCACGGCCTCTTACCGCCCTCCTTCACTGACAGCCAAACCGAGGGGTTTGTTAGTTTTGATGTTAGTTTTGAGACAGCTGTTTCTAATTTAATTCCATTGTTTTTGTGATTTTAATGGTACAGTTTAAAATAATTAATTGTTTTTGAAATAAATGTGAATTTAAATGTGAAATTAATGATAGAAGCTAGCTGAAAGGTATTGTTAAAACAAAGTATTTCTACATTTTTTTGGGGGGTAAAATGTCTACTTATGTGGGAGTGACCATAAAAGGTATATAAGGACATACCTCACTCTCACAGTGGCAGTGAGTGAGTAGAGAGAAACAGGCAGAAGTGCCACTCTGAAGCAGAAACACAAAGGTGACCAAACAAAACCTGTTGAAATGTTTGTGTGTCATTTTGCCCTCATTCCTGCTTTAAGGTTTTTTAATTTAAGGTACAGCAACATATAGGTGTGACTGTAAATGCTCAAACAATCACAGCTATGCTGGACACTGGAAGTTTCATGTCATTGCTAAAGTGCAGTTTGGTGCCCATGGGGACTTTGCATTACAGTCTGGAAACAGACATTATTTGTATTCATGGGGATAAGCATCTTTATCCTAAAATTGAGTTAACTGTACTGGTGCTGTACTGTTAAATGTACTGTACTGTACCGATACTGTCTGTAGATAGGCCCCACCATTTTGACTAACATGTACCTAACAGTAATGATGATGATTTTCCAGCAACTTGTTGCTTTGTGATTCTACCCCCTTCTATTTTTAATCATTATCCAATTTCCTTAAACCCCCCTTTCTCCGCTTTCTTTTGTACCCTTATCCGCCTCTCTCATTCTCATATTTTTTGTCTGTCCGGTCTAACAAGAAATGCAAACATAAGCGATTTAAATAAAGTTTAGCTTCAAATACAAAAGGGGTTTGTACAAAGTTACACCTTTTGTGTCTTGTTTTTCTTTGTCGGTTGACTGCTCTGGGAAAGAACTAGTTTTCTAGTCTGTTGATGCAAGACTTGATAGATCTGTTGTGCCACCCTGAGGTAGCTCCTGAAACAGGTGATAGTTAGGATGGAGGGAGTCTTTGATTATGTTTTTCTCTGCTAAATAACAAGAGCTAGCAATGTCCTCTAGGCTGAGCAGGGGGGAGCCATTGATCTTCTGGGCCAAGTCGATCACCCACTGCAGCGCTCTCTTGTCTGCTGCCGAACATCCTGCATACCACACTGTGATGCAGTATGTCAGAATGCTCTTTTTGGTGGTTCTCTTGAAGGTCACAGCGGTTTCTTCTCAATGTTGTTTCTCCTGAGTATTCTTAAGAAGTGGAGATTCTTCTGAGACTTCCTTATGCCGCTGTGGTGTTTTCCGCCCAGGAGAGATTCTCGGTGAGATGCACGCCCAGGTAGCGAATAGAGTAGACCTTCCACTCTGTCCCTATTAATGTATAGTGGGGTGTGGGTCCACTCTACCCTTTCTGTTCCAGAGTAATCTCTTTTGATTTAGTGGTGTTCAGATGGAGGTTCTTCCCTGAACACCACCTTTTCCAGTCTGCTGACCTCAATCCTGTTTGGTCAATTGTGGACGTTCTGTCAAAAAGTCTTTGATCCATGTGCGGATGGGGGAGGGGAGGCCCAGGTGTAGCAGTTTATCTATCAGGATTTCAGGGATGATGTTGTTAAAAGCGAAGCTGAAATCCAGAAAGAGCAGTCACAAGTAGTTTCCTGCGTGGTCCAGGTGACTCAGGGCAGAGCGCAATGTGATGGATAGTGCATCTTCTGAAGAACAGTTTGCTTTGTATGCGAACTGGAGCCTAAAGTGGGCGGCAGACAGGGTAAAAGTGGCCGACAACATAAGACAATTTGTGTTGAATTTCAAATGTTTTAAACAGATTTTGAAAAAAAAAAAAAAAAAAAATTAAGCACACCACTTATCAGCTGTCCTAGATAAAAGATAGCAGTAAAAGGTTAGCTAGCTAATAGATAGCACTAACAGATTAGTCTAGCTAATGGGTAATGTCACTGCCCAAATGCAAAAATACAAAAAAAAAAAAAGGTTTTTGCTATGAATAGTATTATTTCATTAAAAAAATGTTTTTTTAGTGTGCCAGTGGTAATATATTATCATCTAATTGGATAAAGTATACTCTGAAAGGCTAGAATAGCTTAATATTTGTAATACAAAAAAGGCCTTTTAAATAAAAAAAAGTCATGCTGCCAGCTGATGAAAAGCATCACAAAAGTGAAAAAAAAGGGTGCATGAGTCCCTGCCCTTGCAATGCTCAAAGTAAATAGTCTACCATATAAACTGTGGTTTTCAATACCATAACCAGTATCCATAACAAAAATTGGCATATCTCTTTTAATATCCAGTGCATAGCTTGTCTTAATGGTGACCTTTTTTTTAGTGCAAAAACATACCCCAAAGCTTTACCTTTTATTTTAGTAGCACAATAACCCAAAGAGGCAGAGTTTATGCGTGTAATGTTAATTTTACATTCAAACCTTTTCCTTTAATTAAGCTCATGCTAAAAAAAAATCAAAACAGGTCTAGTTAGCAGGTCTGATTAAAAAAAAGCTAATGAAAAGAAGAAAACTGCTGATCTGAGTTAATAAAACTGTAATAGAAAAACATCTCTTTTTCAAAACTCTTTTCAAATGATTTTGAGAAATTTTAAAATATGTTTTTTTCTTCATAGGCCTATGTGCTCAGCTAGTGAGGTGAGTAACATGCAAATAGGTTCAAGATTATGGGCTTGTTAGAATGTGAAGATGTCACACTTTAGAGGAAAAGTCTGTCTCACCACCTTCACACTGGACGAGGGGGGGTGTTAGGTTTTTAACTGCTGTTAACTCTACTCTATTATCCTCCTAAACTCTCTTTCACTCATATTACCCCCTACTCATCCTGTCAGCCTTCTGCTCAGCCAATGCTTATACTTTATTCTAAAATAAAATCCATATACACATCTCTCCATTTAAAATCAAAGATTTCAATGATTGTAGAGAGTCTCATCATGGCCATATACATCTAAACTCTAGGAAGCCACAAGAAACATTTCCAGGCTGAGCTGTTATCTTTTGAGATCTATCCTTGAAAACTGATTGTGTTTAAAGTGAACTTTATTCCTGTTTATTTTCATCAGAATTTACCTTGTTGAAATGACTTTTGAATAGTTGGCACCCATTTTGACTACAATACTACCATTAAAGCAAACAGCATTTTATTGTGGTTAAGGTCTGAACTTTGACTGGGCCATTGACTGGCCCACGTTTGTCATCATTATACCAGTGCATGACCCTACTTCAGCCAAGGTGTAAGTCTCACAAGCTCATTTCATGGCTGACTTGAAACCCTTTTGAATGCAAACGAGTTTGTGGTCAAGGGAATTTGTATTGTGAGCAGATGCTGTCATCACCTCTGTACCAACATGCTTGACAGCTGGAGTAAAATATTTTTGGCTGAATTATGGATTATCTGTTGCTTAAAAAGCATGGTCGGTCAGTGACAAAACTATCTTACAACTTTTGACAAAATGGGGGAAGACTGAAATAAAGCAATTCAAATTCAAAAATAAAATACTTCACTCTAGACAAAGATGAAGGAATTTTGCATAACTTAATGCTGGAATGCTCTTCTTTAAGTGTTTGTTGTTCTGTATAAATAACAAATCAAGTTCTGGTATGATAAGGTTTCCCTTTGGAAAACATTGACATAATGACAAGTAAAAGACTTTAAAAAAATATTGTTATTATTAATTTCAATTTTATTAACAAGTGTTTCTAAAACTGTTTTGCTAAAATGTTGATTGTTGCCGCAGCTTGCGGTGCATTGCCATCATTTCTTACATACATATTTATGCCACACTAATATGCAAGTATGACAAGCCTGGAATTATAACTATAGTAGCACTGTCAATACATTATATAATAAAACAATAGGACTGCAGCTACTGCAAGCCCTCTATGCTTATATGGAGAGATGAGACACATGTCAAGCATACCCAAAAAGCCACTTAAAGAAACACAAACACTGCATCATGCTCTGCAAAAGAAGATTGCCTCCATGCCTGACTCCAATAAATGTGAAGCACTGGCCTCAGGTGCTCCAACCTCTGCTAGATGTGCCACACACCAAGAACCTATTAGTGGAAGAGAAAAATAACAGCCAAGTAACCATTGGCAGTGCCAAGATACCATCAGAAGAATGGATTAGCAATCTGAGCTATGAAAACTGGAATAGATTGCCGCTTAAGTCATGCAAAGTCAAAAAGATAAAACAAATGAAGGTATTAATAAATGAGTGGCCAAAATATGACATTTGTCTTATCCAGTGTGTTGTATCACTTATTTGTGTGATGATTCTCAGATGCATTTTAATATAATCTTTAATACAAATATAAGCAATGTGTGCAATGTGAGAGATCAATCTGTGTAAACACATTTAATGGATTAATGACAGTACAAGTTTGGTGATAGTTTTTTTGTAATATTGCGTTCACACCAAACATGATAGGAGGAGCTACCATCAAACATTTCTTGTTTCATCACTACAGAGAAACAGTATCTCATATAAAGTCAACAAGACAAGGATGATGTCAATCATTAATCAATCATTTACAGCATCATTAATTACGTTTCCATGTATGGGTTCATGGGATCATTCAGATACTTTGCCAGTACGGTGAGCTTCACTCCTGCAAGAGGAGCTGCATATGAATGACGGCCACTTTCAGCAGGACTTCCATCTTTCTTTGACCCACTGGGATGACTTGCTGTCCCATATTGGTCCTAGGAAAAAAATAGCAATAAAATTAAAGGGTATTTTTATTATTGCCTCCATACAAATAAGAAAAAATATCATGAAGTTCAGAATAACGACCGGATTTTCCTCCTTGTTGGATTTGGACTCCACCTGCTGTTCACATCATCAACATGTCACGGGCCAAAGCTGAGTCCCAGATTGGTTGATGTGACATGTTTTCCCTTCTCTGGCCATGCCTCAACACCAGAAACACGCTGTCTAACTGTTGGAAATTAAACAATCAAGAGGGTTGTTTGAATGAGCAACAGATACTTGCGCAGCAGGTGCGTGAACCATTTGCGTGGGGTCAGAAAGGAGCCAGTGTGTGCCCACCTTGAAAATGACTAGAGTGTGGTATTAAGGCAACAAAAGACAGTATCACCTATACGTCATAAGTGTGTGCAACTTGCAGTATGCTTAAGAATTCTTCACTTACCACATGCTCGACAATGGTGCTTTTGACCATGACTTTAATTGGCGACATTACACGACAGGAAATGTCGGATCATTGAAATTTGCACAAGAAGCCACAGAAAGACAGGTCTTTTTGACCGACTACAAGTGAGAAGTTCAAAGGCGCTTTGGATCATCTCTTGATGCTTAAGTCCACAGTCTGGCAGCTTTGTTTGAAATTAATTTATATTCATTTCATAAATAAAACTTTGTAATCATCTTGGGGAGGTATTCAGCTCCTACTGCCCTTCCACTGGTGTTCCTCAGAGTTTTTCTTACCATGCCCATAATAATGACGCACAGCACTTCTATTGTTTTTTTAAATCAAATAAAAAAACAGTGTCACTGTGCTTGTCACAATTTATTTTTACAAATGCAGCAGGAATAATAAAGATTTTTTATTTTTTTTTTACCATTGGGACATAAATTAAGTCATTTTTATTCTTTAATCTCTTATCTTATATCAGACATGCTCTTGGATGAGAGAAAATGTCAACCCAATCTACCCAGATCTCTTCTTTTCTCCAACAAAACTTGATGGCAAATGTTAATTTTGAACTTTTTTGCTTGTTTTTTTTTCTCTAAATAAGTTGCCCTTGAAAATAGCAACTGCTGAATGACAATATATATACATATATATATATATATATATATATATATATATATATATATATATTTCAATAAGGAGTGATCTTAAGAATGTGAATAATAAAAGATTTATTTGTTCCACAAAAATTGGCATTGAATAGTCCATAGTCATTTGGTGCTAAGGCTTTCCATGGGCTGATGACATCTTTATTCTGGTGAAATAAGCTCCGACCACAGATGGATAAATCCCAGAGCCTAAGCGCCGATGGTGGTTGAGGGCCAAGCCACAACATAATGTTGGTTCAAGTTGAGAACTGGGGTGAAGGAGGGCCTGCAAAACCTTTTAGAATGCAGAGATAAACATCCATGAAATTAAAAGGAGAAATATGATAGTGATTGGCTGAGAAAACAATGTGTGGAATTTAACTATTGGTTTAGAGTGAAGGATTAATTGATGAGTGCCATGGAGACTGAGTGATGCTAAGTGATGCTGTGATACTTTACCCCAGCTTACTGTGGTACAGCAGATCTTCCTTATAAAAATAGCACCAAAGCTTCACTTTCAATGACATTTAAAAGTTACATATGTGAAATTTGGGATGTTAAAACAGCAATTGATAATGAGGTAGAGGTGTGAGAGGTAAAGTGAGTCTTCATCTCGCAAGTATGGTTCCCCATGATGTTTAAGTGTCCTGGGGCAAGACTCTGAACCCCACATTGCTGCTGGTGGCCCAGTTAGTGCCCTGAATGGCACGCTGCAGCTATCAGTGTGTATTATGTGTGGACTGACAAAAACTGAATCTAAGACACTGAGAAGTCTCTTGTTATAAGACAAAAAATACTATTTTCTTTCTTACAAGAAAAAAAAAATATTCTCAAGAAAGATTTTCAATAGGAAACTACCATAATGTCAGTTTAAGAAAACATTTCTTAGTGACTGGAAGGTTTTTTTTTTTAATAAATAATTTTTGGTAAAACCATTTTCCTTACTCGACTGGCAGATTATTTGCTCGTTCATATATGTATTTCTATTATTTTTCAAATATTTTTTTCTTTTATTTTAAGATTTTTGAATATTTTCTAGGGATCTGTTTTTGCTATGTGTGGATGAAACTGTTTAATGTGAAGTTCTTTGGGCCTTTTAAAGAAAAGTGCTATACTTTACTGTATAGCAATTTACCATATAAAATCCTATTAGTGACACTACATTGTAATACATTAAAGCGTTTTTGTGGTTCCTCAGAACCATTATTACATTTTTCTGCATGAGCTGTGCTATCTCCAAATTCCAATAATTGGAGCTCTAGGTTCACCATTTATACTTTTAACTTCTCACACATCTTGAGTTTGACACTGCTTTATGTGTTATGAGGAGACAGCGTAACAAACTGAGATTTGTAACAGACTGTAGTTGTCTCACACATCACTGTGAACTGGACGCCAGAACACAGCAGCCCTCATTCAGTATCAAAAATATTCTACCTGGAGAACTCTGATTTACAAAAATCTTCTCAGTTATGTTCAAATTTACTTCAGTACTCTTCTACAAAGGTCAAGGAGTTAATATACTCTTTATTCATGTGACATTTATCATTTACTTGTACCATGTTAGCACCATTTTGGAGAAACAAGCTGTTAGTTTTGCTGTCCCTTTCTACTTGAGGCACTCTACACACTGAGATGAAACAGTCTAATTTCAGTCTTCTTAAAGCATTTTTTTTCTATCGTGAAATAGGCAACAAAAATAATTTGAGCAATGCTTATGCTTCAAATGTGCCACTCTTCTGTTTCTTGACTACTCTACTCTTGACTGCCTGTTTATTGTGCATGCTTTATTCCCATTCACAGTTTTACTTTTTAATGTTTTTCTATGATTGTTGAACTGCTTTTATGACATGTGTATGACATGTGCTGCTGACCTGTTGGCCAGGGAGCCCTTGTAAACAAGATCTTATCATCCGTTGGTATCTATCTGGTCTATAAATAAGGAAATTAGTTTTTAGCATCTATGTAAAACAATTTTACCTCAAGTTCCACTGCCTGAACTGCACTCAACTTCTGTGGACAGTCAGCATCCACCTTTTTATAACTCATATTTGTCAGTGTCAGAATGTTTGTTCTTCCAGTGCAAATAGTGCTGGTTGAAGGAGCCCCCCTGCAAATATTTGCCTGTGGCCCACATATACTCACACATTCCTAAATTCTTTAAATTATATAGGTTTAAATTATTTGTCAGCATTTTTTTTTATTTTATTTTGTTCAGCATTTTTTTTTCCCTTTTTTATTTTGATTTGCAGTCACAGGTCAGAACTAGTATGAGGTGCTGCAATTTATCCTTAGCATCCTTATTTTAGCAGTTTGGTCCCTGAAACGTTAAAATGGATATACATATATATATATATATATATAAAACAAAACAAAACTGTGACAGTCTAAGCAATGGCTCCAACCTGAGCTGTGTTTTGTTTCACATAAAAACATTGTTCAGCAGCATACACTAATAGGCTCTCTTTCCTTTTGTTTTGGTTTTGCCCTTTTATTAATATTGCATATTTATTCTCTGGCAGTCCAATACAGTTTGAATTTTGCAACCTCAGCTTGAAACATTAATGTTGTGAGCAACACAGGTATTGGTTAGATTATAGCTGACTGGTTAGTTTTCTTTGGACCTTCCAGCATATCTATGGCTCTATCACAGTTGAAGAAAAAGCTGCACCCACATGTCGCTCTCTGAATACCGGTTTACTAACAATTACAGGCTGAATGCAATGACAAAAGTCAAGTACTTATATTTATGTATTTCTAAAATTACCTTTCACACTGACAATTGGGAGATTTGTGAAAATATTTTTTTGAATCATGAATTTGTTAAATATCAACACCTTTTTTTCCATACACAAGCTGTTTTTGTTTAGGTGTTTAAATGTGCAAAAACAGCATCCACTGCATCACCTGTCTTTGTCCGCTGGTAATTCTTTCCCAATCTATCTTATGCTAAATGTTTTGTCTGCCCATCCATCATGCACGAAGGTAGATGATTGGCTGCCAACAGGCTCTGCATGGTAACTGTTACTGAGGGAAGAAAATTATCAAACTCTCAGATTCCAATTGCTAAAAATAGCAGCAATCAAAATCCCTGAGAACTTGCTACATCGTGCCTTTGTGTGTTGGTGTGGGGGGGTTAAAAATGTGAAAGGGGTTCAGAACCAGAAAAAAATGCAGAAAATGGGAGACTAGAGGGGCAAAGAGAGCTGATAAATGACAGAGCGAAAGAATGACTGACAGACCAACAGACAGAATAAATGGCTGTCTGATTGTTTGATTGATTGAATGTATGATTGATTTCCTTACTACCTCCTGTCTTCATGGAGCAAGATGCATACAACAGCACTGCAGTGAGAAGCATCATGGTGGAAGACTTTGCCTTAGGGTATTTCTGGCTTTTTCATGAAAGATAAAGTTACTGACACCTTTACTCGGCCCAAACACATGATGGCAACTCCACTTTAAAAATACATGGATTAAATCCAAAGTGTGGAAAAGTGTAGGAGAAAAAGTGAGAGGGAGAAGGAGCCAGGGAAAGGCATTGGTCATGATTTTCTTTGAAGTGCCAGTATATACAGATATGACTTGTAGGGCCAATATTGTATTTAGGTACCTGCTTCTATGTTGGACTGGAAGGAATGCTCAAATATTAAATGGGTATGAGTTGAGTCTAGGTGTGTTGTTTGTGTGAATCTGAATATGTGTTTGACTTTAAGATTCAAAGCTTGTAAAGATTTGTTTATAATAATATACAGACATGTTCCAGTATTGGAGTGATTAACAGAAAAAAAAATGATCAGGAGTCGGCTCACTTTGATCTGACAATTGCCTAAACATCAAGGGGAGTTCAAGTTTCAAGAGCAAAATTCAAAATTAATGATTAAGTGTGGGTAGTATATTGAGTTTATGTCTTCTTTTTATGTCTTTACAGAATACAATTCTGAACCACTTTTTGCATATGTCCTTAAAAGTTCATGCTTTTCCTATAGGGTTGTCAAATTCTCATATTAATCGCTGTTAATAATTACAAACATTTTAGCACTTTTTTGAGTGTGTGTGTGCGTTAATCTCTTGTCCATTCATCTGAAAATGCTGGAATAGCATTACTCCACCCATACCATGGTCATTTACAAAATTTAAAAAGCAACTTTTTCAATTTTATTTTGATCTTTGACTGTGCCACAATGTCACAAATCTAAATGAAAATACCTCAAAATTAGGCTTTTCACAGCAATTATTAGGTTAAAAATATTTCCGATTAAATATATATTCATTAGATCAATTAATTACACGTCACGATAAATTAATCACACAAAAAATAAATTGCATGACAGCACAAATTTTGTCATGTGAAGTGCTGTCAAAGTTTGGTAAATATTATATTGCCACAGGCTCCTGGGGTATTATATGGCTGTCCACAAATCGTTAACTGTTTCGTGCCAATCAAAATAATGTAGGATATAGTTTCTTTACAGTTTATTTTATGCTTATAAAAAAAAAAAGGACAATTTAGGTCCTTCATTTGCAGGTCAAGGGAAATGCAGAGGCTTGTGTCAGGAAGCTCATTAGATGTTAACTGCAGGAAAGATAAGAGTGAAGGAAGGGCCACATGAGTTGAAAACATCTTGTGCAGATGCAATCACTAAGACAGCTGCTGGTCTCAAATGAAAAGTTGTGGCTGTGGAGACAGACAGCATATAATGGAAATGTGTAGGATGATTCTCATCGTGAGGAAGATGATGAGGACAAGGGCAGATCAGAGGATCACATGGTATAAGTCGAACAAGAAAAGGTGCTGTGTGGCTTTTAGGTCAGAATTAAAACAGGGTTTGGGAGATCAGAAACTCTGTACAGGCAAAGTGATCAGGGAGACCAGGAAATATGTACTTTATGTGTCATCTGAAACAGCATGGGAGGAAACGTGGTGGTTGAATAAAGACATTCAAGAGATTGTTTATAAGGAAAATGATGGCATGGGTAAAGTAGGACAATGAGAGTACAGAAGACAGCAGGCCAAAGTACAGGGCAGCACAAGGTGATGGTAGAGGTGTCAACAGCCAAACAACAGTAGGATGTATGAGAGCTATGGCAAGTACGGCTGTATGGCAAGTTGGACACAAAGGAAGAAGAAACAGATCTATATAAGTTGGCAAGGTAGTGAGGCAGAGTTGAAAAGGCATTGCAGCAGGTTAGGGTGATCAAAGAGTGAGATGGAAATGTGTTGACAGATTCTACAAGTGTGATGGAAAAATGAAAGGAGAACTTAGAAACTTAGAAGTAGGAAGTAGCAAAGATCATTAAGGTGTGAGGACGGTATTGAAGAAGATCAAGAGTGGAAAGGCAGATGGTACTGACAACATACCTGTGAATGTATGAAAGAGTTTAGTAGAGGTGGCAGCAGAGTTTCTGACTGAGCTGTTTAACAAGATGCTGGGAAGTGACAGAATGCCAGAGGAATGGAGTAGTGTACTGGTATCCATTTTTAGTAACAAGGGAGTTGTGTAGAGTTGTGGAAACCACAGAGGAATAAAGCTGATGATTCACTCAAAATGGTGGGAAAGAGTAGTGGAAGCTAGGCTCAGGTCAGAGGTGAACATATGTGAGCAACAGTATGGTTCATGCCAAGAAAGGGAAGCACAGATGCAAAGTTTACTTTGAGGATGGTTCTGCAGAAGAATAGAGAAAAGCAGAAGGAGTTACATTATGTTTTTTTATGTATCAAGAGAAAGTCTATGACAAGATACAGAGAGAGGAACTGTGGTTTTGTATGAGGAATCTTGGTGTGACAGTAAACTATGTTGGAGTTGTTCAGGATAATTATCAGAGCTGTAAAGACAAGCTGTAAAATAACTAATCACCTTCTGATTGAAGTTGATTCTAGTTTACTTTCTATTCCCTTCCTTTTCAATATTGGTGCTGCGTTTGGCACTATCTCTCACATTAGAGGCCATAACTTTTCCTCAATTTGCATCGTTCACAACCCCCATGGTTTTAATCATATTTCTCAGATTATTCCCTGTTTGTCCACCTCAAAACCTTCAAATCCCAGCCCCTTCATGTCCAGTCAGGTGAGCACAAGGGCCCTGTCCCGTGGCTCCCTGCTCTTCAGCATCTGTTTCCTCCCACTTATAAGTTTAACATCACTCATCTCTATATTTCCAAAAACCCACTTCCAGTCTTCCAAGCTTTCTTTTACTACTGTTTACCTGAGATTCAATCTTGGCTCACTTTAAATTTTCTAAAAAAATTAAACACCAGAAAAATAGAAGTCCTTCTAGTTGACACCAAGCCCAAAATATCGAGTTTATCATTCTGATAATTCAGCTGTTGATTCCTTCACAAGTTCTCCCTTCCTTAGGTGAAAATGTTGGGTGTCATCTGTAACAGTCTTTTCCCACTCATATTTCTACCTGATGTTGTCACCCCACTGTCAATCCCCATGCTGCTTCTGTCCTAATCCATAGCCTTGTCACTTCCTGTATTGATGAATTGAACTCTCTTCTATGGTTTTCTACAAAAAAACTCCTTCATATAATTCTGTTAGTTTCTAACTCTGCCATCTGCAACATACTAAGGACTCCTTCTCGCCACATCACCACCACCATCTTGAAAGAACTCCACTGGCTCTTGTTTATCCTCATCTCCACCCGCTATCTGAGATCTTGATCCTTCATCCACCTCACTGTGCCTGCTGTCTGACTTAGCACCATATGGTGAGAGTTTCCTCTCACTGTGCTGCTCAAATCTGGAACTCACTTTCATTAGACATCCACAACTGGAATCCCAGAGGTGGTAAGGAATCCAAGCCTGTTCAAGACATGATTAAAGTTTATTTTACTAAAATTCAAATCATTTAGGCCACTAAAATATGTATATGCACACACTTATACGCAACCATACAAAGTAAAAAAAAAAAAAAAAAACAAAAAACTTGGAAAAAAAGCACAAAAACAAAGTGCAGGTAAGGGGAATGTGCAGGGCAATTCTTTGTTATTTTTTTTTTAATCTGCTCTGTTTTTATAATTTGAAATGTCACTGTTTTTATTTTACTCAAGAAGTGTCCTTTTGGTAGCAAGAGAAACAAGATGAATTGTGTATTTATTAATGTGATTTGTAGTGAGACTAGGGAGCAGGGGGAGGGACATTAGAGGTTTTCTCTGGACAAAAGGAAGAATGAAGATTAATTACAAGAAGACACACTGGGCATGTGTGGCACGTTCAAGAATGTGCTTTACGCAGTTTCATGAATGCGCTTTAGAATAAGGTGTGCACATTAGACAAGCAGGAAGGGTTAGGGTTCCTCTTCTTCTACTATTTACCAGCGCATGTCCACCACCTACAGTTGGAAGAGGCTTGGTGTGAAATATTGCAGGGGTGCAAATCTCATGAATCTTACTCCAGGCTTGTCTTTATATTTCTTTCTATTATATTTCGATATGAAATACTTGGTGTCATATCATTCTGGTCGGGCACAAACCATAATTAGTCATTTCTCCTTTATGATCCATTTTTAAATGGTTGGCGTTTCTGTGTTTTGAGAAGGACACTATTTATACGTCACTACTTAATCTGAGTCCCTGATTGGTCAAAGTTCAGCTGTTTTCCATTCGAGCAGTTGAATGGGTTGAACTTTCAGTGCTCATTGAATGAACGCCAGGTTTGCACGTCGAGGCCAAACTACGTGCAACACTAGCCCCACTTAAAAAATTGTGTAGTGACGTGGACACGAAAAAACATGGGTTGATGGGCATTCACACAGACTTTTTATTGAAAGCGGCCAAGGTTGCGGTCGCAATGCCAGCTGCAGAGGTCAGTGTGTACAAAGCATCAAACAGACTGTGTGTATTTACAGGGACTCAAATGGAGTGATGGAAAAGGTGGATGATTTTAAATAATTTAGGGTCAACAGTCCAGAGCAAC
The DNA here is from genome assembly GCA_036245035.1 of Adrianichthys oophorus. Classification (NCBI taxonomy): domain Eukaryota; kingdom Metazoa; phylum Chordata; class Actinopteri; order Beloniformes; family Adrianichthyidae; genus Adrianichthys; species Adrianichthys oophorus. The sequence continues at coordinate 423,009 of BSAI01000021.1, forward strand.
AGAGGTTGTTGGAAAAGAAATAAAAATGTGTGTAAAAGCAGGTTTGAACAAGTGGAGGAAGCTGTCTTGTGTGATGTGGGACAAAAGAGTGTCAGAAAAAATGAAATGAAAAGTAAAGAACTGAATCGACTATGCTGTTGGTTTAGAGACTGGCTCTGAGACAAGAGGCAGAGATTGGGATAGCTGAACTGAATGTGCTGAGGTTCAGTTTTGGGAGTGACATGTATGGGTAGAACTATGAATTCATTAATCAGAGGATAAGTGATGTTAGATGTTTTGGAGATAAATGTAGGGAAGCAGATTGGGATGGTTTGGAGACGTTGAGAGGAAGAATTATTTTGGTAAAAGTTTATGTTCAGGAAGGAGATCTAGGGAACCTAACAGGAGGATCATGGATGTACAGAAGGAGGGCATAAGGAGGGTTGCTGTGAGTGAAGAGGATGTAGAGGAGAGTGTTAGGCGAAGGCAGAAATGTTGTGGTGACCCCTAAAGAGAGCAGACAAAAGACAAAGGTTTTGTTGCATGACAAGAACATACTCGATGCTTGCAGCACACTGAGTAAATTAATAGTTTTTATCAACTGTAATAATCTGTGTCTGTAGAATTTGCTGAAGGAAAGATGTGGCTCTCAGGAAGAATTTGCAAAAGTTTGAACTTATTTTTCTGCTATGAAACATGAGCAGCAGTAGACTTCTTAAATGTTTTAGTTTGTCAAACCTTCACAGATTTTGAGTCAGCAACACAAAATAATTTCTGCACCTTCATGGTCCTATGTTCTCATGGATTTTTTGGTAACTTTTAGAGGAATAGGTGCTGTAATAAACAACTTTGATTTTAGGTGTGTTATTTTTGTGTGAGTTTTTGTATGCCTAAAATTTGGCCCTTCACCCTTCATGAAGGCTGCATGAAATTAAAACAAACAATAACTAAAGTTAGGAGAATGTAGGTGCCAACTAAAAGGTTGATTAAAGAATTTTTAAACAGTTAAAAAACTCATGAACAAGAGATATTTGTCAAATGGAAAACTACATTTTACATGAAAAGGATAACCTGACAAACCTTTACCTCTTCACATGAATAAAGACTTTCAGCAGTTTGTTTTCACTTTCCTGAAAGACAACATCTTTCTCTACTTGGTGTCTGCCCGTCCTCGTTTGGTATCCAAAAAAAACCTTGAAAACTTCATCAAAACATGCTGCCAATAAAACAGAGCTTTGAACCTGAAGTATGTCATTTTATCAATTCCCCACTCATTTTGCAAAATTGTCAGCTCACACAGACAAATGCACACAAATGTTTTTTGTGAATGCTATGTCAATACATATTGGCATGCTGCTGTTGCGTTCTGGCATACTTGCTATGTTTCCTTCCCTTACAAAAATCACTGAATATTCTGCCAGCTGGAAGCTTTACTCATTACTTAACTGCTTTGGGCTTAGCTTGGCGACTCGCGAAGGGAAGATGAGGGAGGAGAGGAGACAAAAAGGGGAGAAGAAGAGAAGAATTAGCAAGGGATGAGTTTTGGTGTGTACACAAATCTCTGCCTATATTTGCAGATGCTCTAAAAGCATTAATGTGCAAAAATTTGCTAAGAGCTTCCCTGAGCCAATTTTGGAGTGTCAGATCCACTTGCTGACTGAGCAAGTTCTTCTTCAAGGGGGAAACTAAAGCTTGAGTTTGACTATGTGAATCAGTCTCTAACATGCAGACTTTTCATCTTGTGTAAACTTACAAACATGTCCACACTTCTTCAATGAGAACATCCTGGAGGAAAAGCAACAATAAAAATATATATATATATATATAAAAAAAAAATACTGTATAGCAAAAGAAAAAAGAAAAGTAAAAACAATAACAAGAAGGCCCTTGATTTTAATGAGAATGGAAACAACATAAGTCTTCCAGAGATAAAAGAAAGAACTCCCATTAATAAATTATGTTTGTGTGTGATGCTGGATAAACACTTGATGTGTTGGTGTATCAGGAGGAGTAACTGTCCTGAAACAATTTGGCCACCAACTTATTTTTATCTGCAAAAATGTAACTGAAGCACATGAATAAACATGGTGAAACTGATATTTAATGGAATGAATCCCATTTAAATTTGTACATTCAGACAAATTTAGAAAGACCCCAAAACCTCAAGTGGATGCAATCAGCTCTAACGGTACCTTGTTCATGGTAGTTTTACTGTGGATTTTATTATTTTTTCCTGCCTTTTTATTGTTTTTCAAATCTGTATGATTAGAAAATAGTGCTTTTAGTTTAGAAAATAATCCTGACAAAAAAAAATGAAAATACAATTCCATGACAAGTGTTAGTTGACATATTTGCTCTTTCTCTCATGTAAGTTGTAGTTTTAAAAAGTCCTTGATCCTGTGTTTTGCATAGTTCTGTGGGGATGCTTTGGGAATATGGTTCAGAGGACCATACTAAGGGCCATTGGGTCTCTGGTTTGTGTTCAAAGTTCACCAGTTACGCTAATAAATTTCATAGACAGAATTTCTCTCTGCAGCCATCTGCTGGGAGTCAAGTTCATCTCGGAGTGTTGCAGTTAATGCGTTTCTGTTGACTTTGAAGGACAAGGACTTTCAGTATGCAATGGGGTAGTTGCAGTTGAGTACAACTGCGAAGAATTCACACCTCCAAGTTGGAAGACATGGTTTTCAACTCTTAAAAAGTGGTTTGCTTGGAAAAAGTTGAAGAGCTTAGAATAAAGAGTAGTTTAGGTGACTTTGGGATTCTCGTTCAGATACTTTCTGGGTACTTCCTTAGGGAGGTATTCTGGATATGTTCCATCAGGAAAAAGACACTTTTAAGACCTAGGACAAGTTGTAGGGACTATGGCTGAATCCGGATTGCTTACCCAACTAAAACTTTATAAAGTCATGCAAAAGCAAAAACTCAATACATACATTTAAATGTAAGCTTCTGTGCTTCAGAGCATATCCACATGAAGAAACCCATTTCTCATCCACACCAGAAGCGCAATGCGGATCAGCCCACCAGTGGAGGGATAGCCAGTTCTAAGTCCCTATCTCCTTTAAAGATAAAAAAAAAAAAAACTTCCAGACACCACTATAGCTTTCAATTGCCCCAACAATTGGAGTAATAGGGAGTACCTAACCAATATCTCTCAGTTGGCCTCGGAGTGTCTTGGGGTTACTGCGCTAGAACAAAAGTGAGGCCAGGGCAGAGGGAGGGAGTGGGAGGCCAGAACATCTCTACTGAGATTGCTGCCTCTGCAACATGGATGGATGAACAGTTAATAATCAGAGAATATTTAACATACTTCTACCCTACTTCACCTACTGTAATGAAGTTTGGAGGAATCATAGCAATTTTCATTACATCCATTAAGCATACGGAGCTAAGCAGAGGGAAGATGTTTTGATAAACCGGGCCATGGTGGCCTATTCCCCCAGTTTAGTGGGCGTGCGTGGACTTAGATTAGATAAATAATATAGTTATATAGAAATGCTAAAACTGCAGATTCTTTGTTATTGATATTCTTATTATCATCCTCTACTTGTGCCATGTTACATGCAACTTACCATTAACATATTTGAAAGAGGACATAACCCCAGTGCACCATACTTTCCCCAGCTTCTAACTTCTAGTAGCTTATTAGCAACTAATTGTAATTTAAATTTATGTCCTCTATTACTTCTCTATTCTTTATCATGTATCCAGTATTATTTTTTATTTAGTCGTCGTACCTCTGTTTGGTGCGGTACGATTCAAATGTTGTCCCTCTTTCCCCCTCCCCTCTGGGAGAGTGGAAGGGATTCCAGGTGGATCGTCTGTCCTCCTGCTCTTGGTCTGGTCCTCACCTCTGGCTCTTCTTGCGTCTCAAAGTGGGAGAGATTCCAGGCAGATCATCTTGTGCTCTTGTCTTAAACTGTGGACCTCGGCTCTGGCTCGTCTCGCACCCCCAGCTGTCCCCCCAGTTTAATCTGGATGAAGCCCATCTGCTACACTATTTGTACATGTAGTTGTTATTTAAACATGTTGTTGTAGAGTTAGATAAGCTAATTCTTTAACAGTTCTAGCACATCGCCTTTCTGTCCTGGGAGAGGATCCCTCCTTTTTGTGGACAACCCTGAGGTTTCTTATAGATGGATGGATGGATGGATGGATGGATGAATGAATGGATGGATGGATGGACAGATGGATGTTGCATGTCTTTTAGCAAGAGATCACGCACACAACTTTGAGTCAATTCTGAATTACCTGAGTTAAAGTGAGTATTTTGTTTTTACAGTGAAAGCACAAAAAAATGCTTTTATTTTTTACTGCAGAAACACAAAACAATACAAAAAAAAGAAAAAAAGATCTTGTTCATCAGAGCTGACAGTGATTGCCCCAGAGGCAAAATAACAATTAGCAAACAATTGTATGGCCTATTTTGACATGTTTTAGTTATTTTTTTCTAAAGAGACTTGTAAAATTGAGACTTGTTTGTAAAACTGATGAGTCTCAAGTGTTCTTTTGAAAATGTCTGTTGTCCTAAAACTCTCAGATTATCATAAAAAACATGAATGATTAATTCCATCACAGACACTTAACTGTAGCAATAATGTTGCATTGTCCACACCTGATTGGTTTGATTTCCTTTTAAACAGGACTCAAAAGGATCGTTTGATTTACATTGACAGATTTCAGAACATTTCAATTTACTATTACTTTTAGCAGTTTCTGCCAATTTAAAGATGTATTTAAACATGACTTAACAAATGAATTTATAGAGTAAATGTTTATTAAACTGTCAAATTTTACTACATAATGTCATTTATATTCCCTTTTGGAACTTTTGACACCGGCAAGAATAAACTTGTTGCAGCTAACAAAATATTTGTTTATCTAATGATGTCTAATCTATTATTTCTCACTTCCAACTGACATTCTAGGAACAAAGCAGTATTTTTTGTGTCAAACATACAGTGCACTAAAAGCAAATAAATGTTTATGGTTTTTTTTTTTTTTTTTTTTCCAGAAGACGAGTGGGGAAAAGGGACTATTGTATGCCTCGCTCAGTCGCTTTGGAGTAGTGTACTAAAATAATGATTCCTTTAGTTTTTGATCATTTAAAAGTTCAATCACTGTCACTTGTTTTTTTTTCTTTTTTTTTTTTTCTTTAATGAGACTCTTCTACAGTGACTTTGGCAGACAGCAAGGATAAGCAGAGATCTATGACACTTGCTGTTGTTTTAGCAACATTAAAAAGTCTCAGGATGTATTATGTTTACATGCTTGAGCTGTTTGCTAGTGTTACTGCTATCGGGTCTAACTTCCTGCAGATGGAGCACATGGCATTGTGGGTGGAGACACATGCACCAAATAATGCTTATTTTTCTCTCTAGCCATCCATTCAACTGTGGTCCTGTTGACTGAGTTCTCAGCAGAACTATGAAGTGAGCGAATGAGGCTGTACAGAGAGTGATATCTGATTGACTGCCATGATCAAGGGACATAAATGACCAAATTACGCTTTGGACAGCTTTCACACATACGGTGTAATGCCTAAAACTATCAGGAATGTAAACAAAAAGCACATTTTGCGTGAACACAGTGGTATAGTAATATTTTTAAAAAAGATTTCGACTTCAAAGCATTGACTGGAGGGAATCAAAGTATCGACTCCTAACTGAAACAAGCTGTGATAGTCATTTCTTTCTTAGAAATAACAGATAAAACACTGAATATGTACTTACTAGACAGCTGCACACACAAACAGCTTGTCTAAATATGGTTTTTATTTTGCTTTTGTGTACATGTAGTTGGTGTCCATTGTCAGAGATGCACGATTGCTTCAACTGTTAGAGAGAAGTACAAATAAAACAATATCTTTTGTCCTAAAATAAACACGTTTATTTACTTTTTGTATGCCCGTACAGTTGTCAGAAGTCTTTAAAAAGCAATAAAGAGACAATTGTAACCTCAGTGGAATTGTTCACTAGTCTTTTCTTGCTGATTCAGGACAACAGACGTCTGTTGTGTGCTGGGACCATGTGCACATGTGTAAGGATTTGTTGCAGAAGTGTCTCAAAGGAGCTTTGAACTCACACGCGCATATGTTTTTGTCTGGCTGAGCACTCAAAGCAAACTGCATTCTTTTGACACACATATTCATGTCCAATAGAGCTTCAGGGAAGCAATAAACAAACAGCAGAGGAAAAAACACAATCTTCATGAATCAGCTGTGTGAGAAAAAAATCCCAAAATGCTGTTTTATTTGACTGTTTTCTTTCACTTTTTTTTTTTTTTTTTACTATCTTCTTATTCTTTATCAGTTTAATTATACCCCTGCTATACACTGCACAATGTAACTGTGACCAGAACATCTGTTAAGTAATGTCTCACTAATGTAGTTGGTTCCCATTATGATTTTAGATTATGTAGTACTGTGTATAGATGTCATGTGCAGATGACCACCTAGTGTTGCCATCATTGTATTTGTAAATTCATTAAAAGACTTATGGATCACGGACACCAATGAAAACTACTGTGAGGGAAAGTAGCTCATTCCACCATGATGTCAGTCTCCACAGACAAGCTGGGAAGCAGAGGAGAAGTATCTGTCATCCGAGGACAGAAACACATCAACACCTCATTTAAATATGACTTCTGATTTGATTATTTTCTCCCTGTCTTGCTGGATTTTAATGAGCATCTTTATCCCACATGTTCCTGTCTAGAACTGTCTTCCGAGCAACAGATTTCTTTTCACTCCTGTACACATTACAGAGCCATCGGCCTCTGTCCTCGTTTTCTGTCGTCCCTGTCTTTCTCAGACAGCTGCAGAGTCTGTATCCATCCAATTTGCAGAGCACTTGAAAAGATTTGTTGCCAGTGTTCAACACTTCCCTCTAAGTGAGGTAGTATGTTCCCTTCATCTGACAGTCATTTCTTTTTTGTGTTTTTCTTTTTGCAAGTTTTTTTTTTATTTTAATCTTTTGCTGCTTTAGGAGCACTTTCTTATTGTGTGAACTAGTTTAAAATTATGGTTGAACATGTTTGCATGAACTATTCCAAGAAGGGTTTACGTTTTTTTTTTTTTTTTTTCCTTATTCTTAATATAATAAAACCCAGAATCCCATTTAACGCCTCAGTACAGATTGAACATTATTAAAGAATTCATCAAGCAAGGAAAACTTGGTGTCTCTGCTTTCAGTCCAGCAGCATTTTAGTAAAGCTTTGATAAAAGAAAATACCATTGTTATCAAAATATGATACAGAATAAGATAATGACAATCGTGAACTCAGAAAAGCCCACCTTTTCTTTGGTGAGTTTTTAACAGGGGGGTTATTTCAGTTGTAGTTAAACTGTTTACAAAGTATAGGTCACCGTTTGCCAAAAACATCAGCACAAACATGCACATCATGCTAAAATTTACTTATTATTATTATTTTTTATCTTTCTTATTTTTAGAGTTATCATATCAGGAAAAACTTCCTATTTCAGGGAAATCTCTTTCAGTTTTTTGAAAGTGCAAAGTCAGATGTTAGTCATGAAAACACAAGGTATCTCAGAAGAAACAGCTCAGACAAAAGGGCTATTGCCCCAGGACTGACAGTACCCTAACATCAACCCCACTTTATGAATGTAAGGCTAGACTTCAATTTGTCAAAATTCCTCACATTTGAAATTAAATTTAAATGATTAGAGGAAACTAAATTCTTATGACACTTATTTGCCATTGCATAAATTTGTATTTTATTTAATTTCTCTCTTTAGAGACCAATACCTTATAAATGAATGCAAATCATGAGAAAATAAGAACAATCATATGAGTCCACATGATCAGTTTACTTGCCCATTTTATGCAAAGTGACTAAATAAACAAGTTGTTTCTTTCATCCCACTTGAACCCCATATTTAGATGTAGTTTTCTCAACTGTTGTATTTGCCAACATGCACTGTTTATTGTCACGCTGAAGTCCCTGCCGTGCCATACTGCCATAGGCCATTTAGCCCCTTTCATTGTGTCATTCTTTTCCGCCTCTGAGGCGTCTTTTTATGCCTCGCTGTGTACAATGAAAGGCCCATCCCACAATGGCTTCTCTGATGCGCTACCATAGACTGGGATGGCATTCTGTGACCATGTTTTGTGATAAAATTCTATTTAAAAATGACTGACAGTTATTGGCCTGATATTCTGTCAGATTTGTTTTCACAGTGTGTTCAACAGTGGCAGGAGAAGAGAAAAAGTCTAAAAAGTATTGATGCTTTTTATAGCATTAACATTGAAATCTTTATAGAAGTGTTTTTTTTCTGTGATCATGAAGTCAGTCTTGTTGGGTTTCACAGTTCATCTTTAGTTTTCTTCATAACAAGCTGACACTCACATCTCAAGTCTGCATCCTTGTTGTTGTACTTCTCTTTTCTTACTCCTTAAAAACATTCAGGCTGATCATGGAAATGAAGTGTTCAATTATCATGAAGCAGGCGACAAAACAACCATATACCTGCAATATAAAGAAGATGCAAGTATGCATCAAAAATATAGGGACATTGTTAACAGTTTACAGGTCTAACACATCTTTTTGGTTGTGCAGTGGTGTAGCGCACTATGAATGGGAATACAAGGGTGGTATTTTACGATGAACCATAAGTATAGACGGATCTCGTTTGTGCCTTTATGAAAAGTGCTTGAATAGGACCCTGTCATAATGTGACTTGCACCTTTTGGTTGTGATGAACACTGAAGATGCACAGGCTGCTAGCCTTCACATTCTGAGTCAGAGCTCTAGAAAATAAATGCCAAGTCCAGGTGATTATTTGTTGGTTTGATCTACATTTACTCCTTTTTTTCACCTTCACTTTTTCCTTGTCACCCTCATGGTTTTCTCATGTCCTCTTGTTTTCAAGCTTGAGTCTGTAGACTTGGGGTCAGTTTAGTCTGCTGGTTTTGTCCTTTTCTACTTCCTGCTCTTTCCTTTACCTACATCTGCTTCTTGTAAAACTACTTTCTACTTGGTTATTTCCATCTAAACTTTGTCTTTTTCATCAAGACATTCACCCTTTTTATTGTCACAGCATATTTGTGAGTGTGTGTGTGTTGTGCGTCTCTCTGTGATCTCTCACCTACTTCTATAAACAGAACCACAATTGTAATTTGTTTTCTCAGTGAATTTGTGGCTCAGTCACCTCTATATTTAAACAGGTACTCCCAACACACACATCGACTGATTTTTGTTTTGTCAATTTGTCATAGTCAAGAGCCTGTTATCTGTCACTGATGGACACATTTGTAAGCTCAGCAATCTGCTGTTGTTCCAGGGGGAGCTCATCCAACCTCAACTCCATCCTTGTTCATGTTTACTTTCATGCTTTTACAGTTTGCACTCACTCAAAACTAAGGTAAGTATTAAAGAGTTCTAATCAAAAAGTATTTTTAAAAAAATTGCATATAATTGTGTATGAAACATGTAATATCCTAAAGCAAAATTTAAGGGCAAAAAAAAAAAAAAAAAAACAGCAAGCAACATCAGAGCTTTCCAGCCATTTAGTTTAGAGCCAGATTCCAGCTCAGACAAGGGAAATGAAGATGTGGCTGGATCTACAGTGGCTTGTATGAAAAGTATTCATACCTCTTGAACTTTGCCACATTTTCTCACATTATGACCAAAATTGTCATTATTGACATACTTTTACTTATAAACGAAGTCCATGTGTCGCTCCCTTGTTTTATGTCTACGGTCCCTCCTTCTGAAGAAACGCAACCTGTTTGTAGAAGTCTTTGTTTTTTGTTTTTTTTTCTTTAGGTTGAAAAGTCTTTCTGTCTCATCACTGCCAGTGACATGTCTAAATAAATTCTTGAGTTTAGGGGTTGAAAAATGTAATCCTCCATTTAGAAAATGATGCTAAACAATATTAAAGAATAACTGGACAGCTGCATTTGACTTGCTAACGTTAATTTATTATTTTTTAGCCGCAGTGTCACACTCTCCGAGCTCACTAGCGCCATCTGCCTTGTGGCATGTGTTCTGCTGTGAGGCATTCGTACTACAGGCCACACTTTGTGTATTTCTAAAGCACATTTTTAGTGGATAAAACAGCTAAATGAGTCGCAAGCTGGCACCAGTGTTATCAGATAGCTGGTGAGAAATAAATAAATTTGATCATTTTAAATGTAAGCGTCTTTTGTGATGATAAAACCGAATTAGTAAAGCACCTACGTCAGCTACAGCTCCACTCAGTGTGTGCGGCACTGGGGAGGCACAGGCTGCCACTGCCACACCCATCGCTGTTTCTGTATTTGAACAGGAAACTTGTAAACTTGCTGCTTTTTAACCAAAGAAACACTGAAAACTCAAAAAGAAAAAGGTAATTTAAAAAAAGACAGGCCGATCTAAAAAAAAAAAATCACAATTTTTATTTTTAATTAAGAAAAAGTATTTTCTTGTTATTCCATTTATGCATTTTAAAGCAATATTTTGCTGGTGAGGCACAGCCTCACCTGCCTCGCCTGTCTGCATGTCACTGAAGAACATGATAAAAACACTAAAACATAATTTTCATTAGAGGAGATCTTTAAATACATTTGTTGTTAAACTTTCTGTATAAACGTCTTTCGAAATCTGTTCTAAGTTAAATGCAAGTGTCATGAACAAGGGAAGGCAGAATTGATGGAAATTCTAAACATTTTCTTTTTTTTTGTTTGGTTTGTTTGCTCTACAGCAGGGATGTCCTGTGGCGAGTTATGGTTCTTTAAAGAAATAAACAAAATGTGCAATTCCGCGAATAGGGGGAGCAAAGGAAAAGCAGGCCTGACATGACATGCAATCAGATAAACAGCATATATTTGAAAGCGCTGGCATGTCTGGATAAGATGCAGTTTTCCTCCCGGAGCTTCACTGCTGTTAGTTTGCTATAAAAAGGATCAGTTGTGACACCACAATTACCAAAATGTCGTCCAGGAAAAATGGACAGAGATGTATTTATTCCTGGAGCTGAATGCAAAACTCGCAAGCTTGGTATGTAACCAACAGGTCACAGTGCTTAAAGAAAAAATAACATTCGGTGCCACCATGAAACTCACCATAAAAAAAAAAAAAAGTTTCAAGATGTGCAGGGGCAGTTAAGAAAAGAGAATATTAACCAACTATTAGCTGGACTGAAAAAAACAACAGTCTGCATTTACCAAATAAATATTTATAAACAAGTTGGTGCAAACATCTAAATCGTTTTCTGATGGTGAACGTGTAAAAAAAATGTACGCTGAAGGCTGAAGAAGTCATGTGCCCTTAAAAGCTGTGGACCTTTGGCAACATAACTCTGTCAAAGATTACGATTGCAGATAAAAGATCTCTCAGGAGACTTGGGTAGCCAAATGAAGGACAGAATCCAGACATTTATTGATGAAAGCACCGACATCGCATATATTACACAACTGTGCATATTTATTAAAGATGTTGATGAGACCGTCACAGTAGAGATTTTTTAGTTGTGTCCTATGATGGACACAACAACAGCTGATGTCAGCTCTCTAATTACTGCGCTGGACAATGTGGAGTGAACTGGCCATGTGATGTCAGTCTGGCCACTGATGGTGCCACATCAATGGTTGGGAAAAAGGCAGGTGTGGCCCCAAAATTCAAGCAGAAGGTGCAGGCAGCCAAAGCAGGAAAAGATTTTGGACATTTTTATTGTATTTTGCAAACTTGAATGACATTGTGACACGTGTTGCTACACAGGATTTGAATCCTGATATTGCTGGCCTGGTGCAGGGCAAATGATGCCAAGTTTCAGGAGAGAAAGGAAAGTTAACTCCAAATTCTTGTTATGTTCACAAATGTTTGCAATTTTAATTTAGTTTAATTTTCCATTGATTTGCACATTTATATTTTAGACAGGGTGTTGATTTTTTTTCCATAGCCCCCTGTTGAGTTTACTATAAGGATTGCTTTAATGTTAGAAGTAAAATATTCAGTCTGTTTACATTGAATAAACCATTTTTTATTTCAAATCCATCGTCTTCTGTGAATGAATATGTTATAATAAGTGATTAGGCCACTATGTTGGTCGAGGCATTGTTTTCAACAGAGAAAAAAAACAAAGCCACAAGTAACAAGTTGACCATAGGTTATATTGCCATTATGTCACCGGCCCGGCCCACTTGAGATCAAACGGGTTGAATGTGGCCACTAAACCAAAATAAGTTTGACACCCCTGCTCTACAGTCACTCTAGCTTTAACTTAGTATCTCACTTTGACAAAACTCGCAAGCCAGCAAGCAGTAAAATATCCATGTGCTCGAGGCACTTCTGTGTTTTGAATTATTAAGGGTTTAAAAACAACTGCAATATCTTACTTTCTCTGTGATTTCTCTTGGTGCGCACACTGCTGGTACAGGAGAGCGGCATAAAGAGGTGCTCCAGTCAGGACTGTATCTCTACAGTTATGCCCTTATGGAAATCCTGCTCCATTCGCTCAGCAGGCTGCATGATTATCATAACAACTAAGAGGTTAAACTTCTTCATTTTTCTTCACCCTGTGTCTGGCTCCGTCTAAACACCTTTGATGCCTCTTCAGCTTGTCAAAATGTGTTGTCTTTTTTTTCTGGATATTTCCCTGAACACGAAAGCTTGGGAAGCTGCTTCAAAATAGATTTTACAATTTAAAATAAAGTCTGTCAAAAAAAACGTGGAATACTTTACACATTTTTTTCAAAGAAAAAAGGAAAAATAAAACATTATAGAATGTTTATCAGTAATAAATCTTGATTTACTCAGAAAATCACTCAAATATTACCACTTCTTTAGACTGCCATTTAAGAAATGTGCGAACACAAAAAGTACTTTGAGTCAATAGAAAATCTAGATTTCATGGAAATGTGCTTTGATGGGAAATACCATGAATTACAGCATATTAGAGACATGTATAGGAATGATGTTGCTAGCAAGAATCTTGCGACATAGGAAAGCCCCTCCTCCAGCCAGATCAAATGCCTTGAGGGAATTGTTTGCACTCTTCCACATAAGAAAGCCCCGAAGTTTTGCAGAGCTGAAAGTTTTGCCTTTGTTTCCCAGAAAAAACATGATTATTTTAAACGTTGACCATAATGAATATGAATGGAACATTTCACAGTAAACTAACTCATTGCAATGTTTAAAACTTTGAACTAAAATATAACATTGCTCAAACATGGGATTTGGACTTTTGCCAAAGTTCACTAAACTACTACATTTAAATTCTTTTACAGTGCTTAGGCTCACATTGGAAGTAAGAATATTCATTTAAACTAAAATTTTAAAAATACAATAAAAGAAAAAAAACAGTTTAATTTTGAAAAATAAAATGTTTAGAAAGGAGTATTTACAAGACCTACCATTCTTTGTTTTTAAGCTCCTGTCATAGTGCTGTTGTGGGGGGAACAAAGCACAAGAAGTTGTGTCTCTGCTTCATTGTTCAAAGAATAATTATCACTTTGCACATGTGATCTCAAACTTGGTGGGGATGCTTTAATGCAGAAGACAAACTACATGTATACTCGTCATTCATGTCTGCTCGATCCCCACACTTCTTCAGCTCAGAGTTGATGGAACACTGTTAATGTTTGTGGTCAGTCTGGATAACTTCAAAAAAGGGGTAAAGATCAGCAGAGCTACATGTGAGCACATCTGGGTGTGGAAACATGAACCTGAACTGGATTTAAAGAAAGACCTGGAAACAAACTCTGAAACGTATAGTCAAACTGAACATTTTGTGTGCTGCACAGAAGGAAAACCTCTCCATTTTTAAACTTTTTTTTTCTTTCACCAGGGTCAATAATGTGCTTAATCACACAGGCATTTTCACATAAATGCTGAAAAAGTTTAAATTCCAAGTAAATTATTTTTTGAAGGTGTCGAGCAACAAGTTCAAAAATCGCTTTAAATGCTAAATAAAGGATAACTGCTGTTCTGTGTTGACTTCTGTAAAAAAGAAAAAAAAAAAGCCCTTTTTGCAGTTGTTTTGTAACGGACGATTGATGTGTTGGGTATTTGAGTTAATGCACTGAGAAGCTGATAATGTTGGCAGCTCTAATATATGTAATACCATCATAACCTTATTGACTGTCATCAGCCCTAGCACTTGTGACATGGAAAATGCAGCATGCAACTTGTGCAAAATTTCAGACTATCCTCCAGGGTTGTGTCCCAGCCCTTTCATTGCAAACACAAATTCCTCATTGGAATACTGCTTTTCATCATTGATTGCTTAAGACTCCTTAGTTTTTCACAGGAAAATCCTAAGCAAATAGCATGTGTAATTTTTATAAGTGTGTGCACACAACTATATTCTTATTTTAAAACAACTTTAAATGTAATCTTAGTTCTGGCAAAAGTTAGCGTTCTAATAGTATCAAAACCAAACATTCATGTGCATTACTTTCCTTCTCCAGTTGTATTGTGATAGATGTTGTAATGTAGGAATTGCTGTCTTCGAGACCTAGATTTGAGCATCCCTCTGTCACTTTTGCATATCATACTAGTATTGTTTTTTTAACTAGTGAGCAAAATTTAAAATGCAGCAGTGCCCTGATGAACATGAATTGAAACTTTGATAATGAGAGATCTACAGATAAGTTGTGCTCTGGTGGAAAATAAGGTGGCGTCTCACATTATTTCCCATGCTTGGAGAAAATATGGTTTATTAGGAAGAAAAACCCTGACAAACACGATCAGCAATTTGGGGCAATTAATGCAATAGCAGTTAGGAGAGAGTGGAGCAGCTTTACAGACATACTTCTTTTTCTGATAAATGGAAAAGCTTTAATAATGTAAATAACAGAAAACTCACACAGATCTGTTAGAGTTTTTAATGAATTTTACCCCTTTGCCTCCTTGGTTACTCCAGAAGCTGGTGGTTCTCCAATAAGCCAATCCACCTTCTGAGGAGGAACAGGTCTTGTTTCCTGCAACTCTGTGTGGTGAGGTCATTGACGGCCTCTTACCCTGCCCCTGTTTCTAATACTCTTTCTTACCGAGTGTTCTGTTGCACCCTCCAGTGGACTTCCTGAACTTGGTAAAATTCTGTTCTCCAGAGGTTTGCTGGTGCACTTGGTCTCGAGTCCATTTAGTGCCTGTGGCTGACAGAAAATTATCATCCTTGCTATATCCCAAAGACATAGAGGTATGGTCATGTACACATGTAGAGACCTCACTGCAAACAGCTTCCATGACATTGCTATTTGAAAACTTGCAGTGTTGTTTAGGTATTGATGCAGGTTGGGGATCCCTCTAAACATTACGCACAACTTACATGTTCACATGAATCAATTGAACAAATGCAATCCCAAGAATGACCTTAGTGACAGTTACAGAAAATTCTACTCAATGACAAGAGTTTTTTTTTTTTTTCAGGTAGTGATATAGATGATTGTGGTAGTTTTGTGATCACAAATGGAAAAACCACAGCCTTTTGGTCAAATTCATAAAACTGTAAAAAAAAAATAGATCAACTTAAAAAACAAAAACACACTCAGAGTAATGTCAGTAAAAGTGATTTTCTTCTTTTCACTTCTGTTTAAAGTAAGTGGTATGGAAAATAATAACTTAAAGCTAAAGGTTAGAGAGGTTTACCCCTCCAGTTCATCCTGAGAGATGAGGAGAGATGAGAAGAGTGTAGACGGTTGTCTGAATCAACATGTTATTCTAAGGGAGACGAGGGAAACTGGGACATCGGTGGCAATGCCGATGTCCCTTGGCTCGTTCTGCTACAAACACAGGACACATCCACACTCGAGCGCAAACAAACATCCATTTACAAGAGCAGAGATTTGTGTGCCCTCAGGGAGCCTCGCTTTCAAAGTGCTTTCAAATAGTGGTGTGCAAAAACCCTGCCTCACAGTCAGAAGTTATTTTAAAAAAAGCTGTATTTGCATAAACGTGGTTGCACAGGGACCCAATGAGAGAATTTTCAAGTGAGCTGGCTTGGTAGTGTGTCTGTAAAATATAGAACAGCTAGTCCTGAAAACATATATAAAGAAATATTTTCACTTACATGCTCCCATGCAGATAGCTGCTGGGTGGGGGTGGGGGCAACAGTAGGAAATGGTGTGATGGTCTTTAGTGTCTATGGAAATTCTCTGATAATTTAGATCTTTCAGGTGCCTGATTGCATTACATTTGCAAAAGCGGCCCAGCTGGAGACAGTTTTGTCACACCTGTGGGCCCTTAAAGCCCTGCAGAGTCAAGCCAGAAAAGTGTGATTTTCATGGCAAGCGCCACTGTGCAGAAGACTGGCATTTATTACCATTATTTAAATAAATCTGAAAATGTGTGCTTTTTAAATACATTACGTCTGTTCCAGCTTTAAAAAAAAAGCTTCCTGGAGCAACCTGCAGAGAGTTAACAATGCCTTTCAATTGAAACTTGTTGGATTTCAAGCCTTGAACACCATTTGACCTTGATGTTAATGAGAATTATTTTATATATATAATATATATTAATGATTTCACATGCATTTTGAGCTCTTTTTTTTACGTGTGTGAAATTGTAAGAAGATGCATTACAACTGAAAAGGTGTGAAGTCAGTTCAAACAAAGAGCTGCAATGAGCATCTCTGTTTTGTGCTGCACTTTGGCTTTGCAGGGAACACATTTTTTACCTTCTCATTTGGTTCTAGGGTTTTACGTTTTGCCGTGATTATAATTAACAAATAGTTTAGGAGTATATGTCACCTTTGTGGCTTTGCAAACAGTGTTGCATAATTTACAATTTATTTAAAATAAATGCTTTGAGTTCAACTTTGTAGCTTTTTATAATGGCCTGTCAAGGCAAGTAATCGAAGTAGCAAAAAAATAATAATGTTCATATGATAATCATTACAAATATGTATTGCTTTTTTATGAATTTTCTTTTTTGGATTTTACAAACACCAAAACGACTGTTTATTTTAATTGCTGTATCAGGGAGACTGTGCCAAAATTGACCTCTGTAACTGCTTTGGAATCTCTTGACTTAATGGACTCTGCTACTAAAATTCCTTTTAATTACAATGAAGCAAGTAATTAAATTTTAACTGATGGATAATTTGCAGACTACTTGCTGTGCCCCTGGATTGCAAAAAGCTGCAAGCAGCCCTAAAGCACCTGCCAGATATTAGAGAAAATTTGAGGAAGTTACTTCACACTTCTAAAATTTAGTCTCTTGTAATGGAAAGTGTAAAGGATAGAGGCTTCTTGGAAATACCGTATCATAAAGCTTATTGGAAATATAACTATAGCGTAACTCTTGTCTTTGAACATGGGGAGTTGACCAGTCTGTGGACATGGGGAGTGGACGCATTGAGGTTGGCAGTAGCTCGGCCTCAATGAAGAGGGCAGGCCTGAGCTAATGTTTGTCTTCAGTGGTTGGTAATACAGTTCAAAAGCAGTCGTTTATTTTATGTTTGCCACTGACTGACTGCACAAATGGTGCATGTAAAGTCATTAAAAAACATCTCAAAGCTGGACTTTCAATCACAACGTGAACTATATTGGATTAACGATGCCAAACCAAAACATATTTGTTGAGACTCATAGACTTCTAAAATTAAAAGATGATAAGGAGGACTTTTACTCTAAAATCACTGAGATTTAGTTGTGTTAGACAGCATTTTCACCTTGTTTTTTTTTTTTTTTGGGAGGCATGCAGAACTGTTATTTGTTTTACATTCTTCCTTGGCCCATTTTCAACTTGCATTTTTTTATATAAAAAAAAAAAGGAATTTGAGATATAAAAACACATTCAGTAGTTGGTAAATATATTGAAAGACTCAGTGCCTCACCTGCCACAAACTTCACTGCACATCACTGGTATTTAGAGTAGTTAAGTGCACACATTGAATTATGCAGATCAATTTTAAGGTGAGAAAAGACATTGGTCCTTGTTTTCTCAGTTTAAAACCTGTAAAGCTTACATGCTGGCTAGCAATCATATATTTGGCTCAACACCAGCCAAGCTTGAAATAGTGTCCAAACTCTCCTTTCTCAATTTAAAAACAAGTTGAGCTAGAATGGTATGGTGTTGGTAAGGGTATGGGTATGGTAAGAAATACATGGATTTATGTTTTACTTGAATAGTTTAAATCAGAAAATTGTGTGAATAAAGAGTGTAATGAATGACATGATCTTTGGGTCTTGTGCTCATTTGCATCCACATACTGTATGCACGTAACGCATTATCAGCCAAGAGGAGCCAGTTCACCGTAACGATTCTGGATGTTGTCAGCCACGGGACACATGATAAGGCATGCACATACGAATAAAGCAAATTAAATTCATACGTCATCGAGGCTGATGGTTTTTGGGTCATTACACATGAGGCTGTGTGATTATTGTGGGCAGAAACTAAATGATGAGGTCAACACGCAAACATCTTGGCATAAAAGTATTAATACTTGGATACTTAATACAATGGTAATAGTTTAACATTTCATTTTGTTTACTTGTAGAAAGAGAATTCATGGTACAAATGATTGCTCCAAAACATGTTTATGAAGGAGTTGAGTAAAAAGCCCTCAGAGATTACATGTTTCAACTTCCTGAAAAAAATCCTCGCTGGCTTTTACTTCACTTAAAAGCAACAATTGATCAAACTGTTGTTCATAGGGACACACAAAGGGAAAATAAACTAGAAATACATCACAGAACTTAGCAAGGAAACAGATGTATTATACATGTGCAGCATATTGTTGTTTGGAGTTTCATGATGCTGCTTAAAGCAGTGCCATGTGTTTTCAAAGGTCAGGCTGAACAGAGCGAAAGGTTAAAAGTGGGTGGCTCAACAAATAAACAAACAGCCATTCAATATTACTTTGATTTTTCTGATGAATATTCGGTGCTTGCCATGCACTAAAATGAGTCAGCATGTGTGCAAATTGATAAATGGTTTATTTTTTTCAAAAGGAGAGAAAAGGATTCTCTGTTAAATAAAGAGTGGTTCCATCTGTGAACCAGCCACAGAAGGAAAAGCTGCAAGAAGAGAGCTGGTTCACAAACTGAGCACTTCCTTGTTCTCCTCTAAAAATGATTAGGCAGTTATATTGGAATTTTCTTAAAGTGGGGAAAAAGCATTTAAGTGAAAATTTGATAAGGCAAACACAAACATTCTTGTCCGATGAATAAATCAACATTCCATCTGTAACTTAATGAATCCTTCCCAGACTCTAAATTCAGTTGGCATTTCGGATTTTCACCATTTTATTTTTATACAGCCAGATGCTTTAACCCAAGGAAGCAGTTAAAGTTTAAACTATATAATTGTTGCCCAGTTAAAATTTTCATTACCTATTCTTCACATTTTCCCCATGATTAAATGCTGTGTGATGGATCAAAGTGGATTTCTTCATCACTGTCACTGAATTCTTGCATAGTAACAGTCAGCCTCAATCTTAGCTCTTACTTTTTGCTGGAATTTTAAGATTAATTACTGCTTATAAAGAAAACAACACCACATTTATATAAGAACTGCAGCAATTTTTATGAACCTAAGCAAGTTAATACAAATTAAAACACACACACACACACACACATATATATATATATATATATATATATATATATATATATGTATATGTATTGCAAATAGTCAGTAGCCCCTTTTTTTGGATAAAACTCTGATATACTCATCAGTGAAGCATCTTTAAAGCTAACGCATGCCGATGTGTTAACTATGTTTTAAAGGATGAGGTTTTATTTTATATCCTGGGTTTCATTTGAGTCTTTCTTTGTTCTTGCTATTTTTTTTTCCTGTAGTTTCTATTTTAACTATGTCTACAACCATCACACCTGGGTAAGGTAAATTATCACTTAGCAGTTCCTCTTCAGTTAACTACATTCTCACAGTGTATTTTCGTCAATGGTTTAATTTCCTCGATCGTCAGGGCCTCTGCTCCTCAGCACCTTCCTTCTATTTTCTTTGATTGTGATAAACCAAGCAATCATGGACATGTTGCTTGTTTGATTAACTGGAAAAATTTGGATTTTATTTTCCCAGGATCAAAGAAAAAAAAAAAAGCTATTCTAGAAATTGCAAAAATGAACCCATGAAAAATTGCAGAATTTAAAATACCTAATTTAGCAGTTTTTTCTACAATTTCTGACTTCAGCTTTTTCATTTGTTCTTTTTTTAACCGATGAAAATAGGCTGTTAAAGTGATCTAATCTTTGTCAGGAAGTTTGTTGTCATATTAAACATATGTACAACTTTAATACCTGTAAAGAAACATTTTTGTCATGGATGACACAAACAGCAATTGCGTTTAGTATTATAATGTGTGAGGGCTTTGTAGGGATTTAATCATTAGTCATGTTTAAAGTATACAAATTCTACATTTGTCATAGCTCAATCTTAAAATGCTGCACAAATTCTTGTGGTGCGTTGTTGTGGAGGTATTTGTGGTTGTGGACTTGTGTATGTGTGCTGCTTGGTCACTGAGATGATATAAAGGTCTGTCCTGGAGATCCAAAGGGGATGCAGGTGGCATGCTCCACCATCTGCCTTGCCACCATATTAAGACAGTTTTTCACCACCTGCTTAGTTGAGCTCCAAACACACATGAATACATCCACCTACACACATTTGCACAAGTCTTTACACATGGACTTACACACACCAGCAGAAGCCTACAGGGGGGAAAATGAAATATCCTTCTCATCAGCCTTAGACCAAGACCTGGAGGTCCAGACCATAGATCTGGCCACATGGCCCTGGGATGTGCACACATGACCACCCACAATAGCCTAGCACATGTGTGCACACACAGACGCTCTGCTTTTTCACTGGCTTTGTTCCTTTTCACTCGGTATCTAATTCCTTGCATTGGCTTATGTATCTAAATGTGCATATTTGAATATTGCTCCTTTGAAGAGAAACAAAACATTTCTCTCTCACGCTCTTTAACCACCCCATTCTTGGCCTGCACACCACACTGAGAATAAAACACATTAAATCCTCACATGTGGGAGCACAGATGTGGGTGTACGGTTGTGTGCAAACCACAATGTCATCGTATTAACCATATCTATAGTACAATGAAGAAATAGGTCAACTAGAAACTCCTTAGTGCCAATTTAGAGACTCATATATAGGTGTAGGAAGCCATGTATCATTATAAATCTTAAACAGGCAGTGTCTGTCTCTATGTCTTTGACTGGAACAGAAATGCTGTGAAAAGTGGTATTTTATCTCTGGTTCTGTCATCACTGATGGCTGTTAGTGGCCCCATTATTTATAATATATTTTCAAAATGTATAATAAACCTTTTTAGTGAGAGAAATTTACTTTACTGTCTGTTATTTACAGGAATATTACATTTAAGATAAGATGTACAGTATAAAGAATAACCCTTAATCTATACCTTTGGAACATCAAATCATAGTTACCCAGAAACCACATTTAAAAAATTGTTTGAATGTAAAGCTGTGCTCACAAAGAATGTTGAGCTAAATGTTTGTACCACATGGTGTCATAGTTAGAGGCTAGAATAAAATTATTGTCATTTCTGGCCAAGTACTGAATCTTAATTTCCTTAAAAAAGGAATCTTGAGATACAATCATTTACATTAAAAGCAGCCATTCCTTTCCATGCTACTGAAAGCTAATTAGGAAAGCAAGTCTTGATGTGTCTGTTGCTAAAATACACAAATACAAATAGTCATCAGGTGATGATTACTGTTGTAAATTAGATGCTGATTTGAACAACTAAAATCATTTGTCCTATTGATGCTCTGTTTTATATTCTTGGAATGTGTATGAAAAAAAATCATCAGCCTGTTTTATATATGAATGGAAGAGAGAGAAGGAGACTGTGAGAAGGTCTTGCTTATGAAAACAAATACGCACCTGTTCATTTTTTCAGTGTGAGATTGCTGCCGTTGTAATGTTCTATAAGCGCTTAGAAGTATAGATAGAACTTGGATCACTGTTATAATATTCAAGTATTCAAGTAAAAATGAAGTTTCACTGCCCATTCCTAAAAGATATGCCTGCAACACCAAAAACATTTTAAAGGAGGTGGTTCATTTTCTTTTTTTTTTTTTTTTTCTTTAAACAAGTGTTTTTGTTTAAAACGATTAACATATCGGATACTACATAGGCCATAGCTGATGATTAAGCAGAACATACTGGTACATTAAATAACAGTATAATGAACAAGTCTTGTCTTTTGCTCCCCTTGTAAAAACATTAGGCCAATTTCTTAACATATATGGCTAAAAGGTTTATATGTTTTATAATCACACAAAATGTACCTATCAAAACACGGTCTTATATCGTATGTACTAAAAAAGACACAAATCAATCTAAAAAATGTCATCAACTAAATATTAGAAGCAAAGCAACATAGTAAATACAAACAGCAAATATGCCCTTATGTTTCCCCTCAATTATTATCAAAAAACATAAACACATTCAGTATAAAATCAGACACCCACACAAACAAATCAATTAATTCCTGTGAGGGCCTCTACCTTATACCAGCTCAATCAACCCGTGTTTGACAGGGGCATTCTGCCTGACCACTGCCCTAACTGAACAAAGCCAGTGAGCTAGTGGACCAGAAAATTAGTTCTTCTTTCTAGACCGGCACACAGTGGCACTGAGGTACAGCTGGAGAGACCTATTAACAATGCACTTTTAATACACAAACCTTTGACACACTCACAGTCAAAGCTTTCTATTCCTCTAGTGCAATGACCACTCCCTGAACTTTGCACCACTGAACAAAGTGATAGACATTTTTCTGACATCACTTGAGATCAACCCAAGACACTCAACAGTTCATGTTGTTTGAAGTTCTAATCTACTCGTACACAGGTTTATGGAAAATAATCTACCCAACTGTTGGGGTACTTTTACTAATCAGTTATTTGAGGTTAAAATGACATATTGGCTTAATTGATAAACTTTTTTTTGCCTTAGATGAGATCAACAACAGTAACACTTGGGGTAAGCCAGCAGAGAACAGGTGAATTAGGTCACAAAACAACATTATGAGATCAACAAAGAATTACAGTTTATGAGTTTACATGACAATTTTTCTGCGGTGCTTTTTCTTTTTTCCAGAAGTAAATCTTTTTCTGAAGCACAGCAGCCCTTCACAGATTTATCAACCAGCAACCACATCAGCACCAGTAACTGAAAGGACACAGTGGCTTTGTGTTTACACTTACACAAAAAAAGCATTCAGAATAAGTTAGTCTAAAGCAGGTTTACTATAGCTGTATAACCAGAAGTATTTGTCAATGTTCTTTTTGACAATAGTCCTATTATTACAACATCAGAACCAGATAACACAGAATGTGCTTTCTGAATTGTGCCTTTACCAATTTGATAAAAATAAATAAATAAAATTATGTTTAGTTAGTGAAGTGAGTATGGTCTTGTGGTCTTGTTCTTGCATTTAATTTCTTCTTTTTTTTATGGTTTTCTTTTTTTTTTTTTTTTTTTTGGTGCTAGTAAGTAACTTTTCTTGACCAAGATGTTAAGAGGGATTTGAGATGGAAATCTTTACGTACAGGGAGGAACTTTAGTGTTTTAACATTTGTGGTCTGTATCACTTCCATTGGCCACCCTCTTATTCCTGCAGGGTATCTGTTCATTTATCTGGTTATTGTTCTTTCTAATGGGCTGGCAAGAACTAGGACGTGCCTTACTTGTTGGAGTTATTTGAGTTTCATAGCTTTCCTTGTTGCATGTTCCAGGTTGTCATTTGGCTGTGGTATTCCACAGTACTTGTAGCTGTCCACAATGTCTGCAATTGTTTCTTCTGGGTGCAACACCCCCCTTTCTGTGTTGCCTCCCTTGGTCAACTGCATGTCTAATCCCAAATAACCTCCCAGTGTCAGTGTTGCAGATCCTATTTGCTTCGATCTGGAAATGAGTTGTGCACAAAGGTTTTACATATTTAACGTTTTGGGTGTGGCTGAATATGCAACTGTCATATTTTTTAAGTATCCCAGAGCACCTCAGCTTAAACAACTGCACAAGTCATTGCTACATCAGTGTTAATTTGCCTATATCACTGCTGTGGTTAAGATCCATTCTGTGTTCTCCTCAAAGTGCTCAGAGTTATTTATAGTCTTAAGGAAGGATAGGCAACACCAGGCCTCGAGGGCCGCAGTGTCTGCATGATTTCTAGATATCCAAGCCATACTCATGACTGATTACCTGGTTCAGGTGTGTACAGAAAATAAGAACATGCCATAGCAAGGTATGTTGGAAATCATGCAGGAGCATGGCTCTCAAGGCCTGGAGTTGCCTATCCCTGGTCTAAAGTCATTCACTCAGGTAAGGGGAGCTGAGCCTTTTAAAAAAGCCTAAATACAATGTTCCCTGTCACTTTCTAACAATCTTTTTGCATGTCCGCTCTGAGCTATTTAACTTTTAGCTAGTTAATCAGTTGTTTGGAATCCCAACTGTCAATCAAGTTTTCTGCAGCAAACAGTCAGCTCAAAAGTAAGTGCTTGTAAAGTACATTAAAGTGCTTTTAGAATAGAGTGTCTTTAATTCCTAAGGTTAAAACAGTAATGATAATGACATAATTATGCTATTATGCAAACTATTTCAAGGCCAATTGAAGAAAAAGCAGTTTTCAACTTTTCTTTTCCATTTTGATTAATATTTTAGATGCTTCATGTGGGTAAAAAAAGTAGAAATACTTGAGGTTTACCATTTATATGGCAACGGTTGCCCCCCTTCAGTATTGCTTCTTGTAATTGTTGAATGAGGTGTCAATGAAGAATTTTCTACCACCCACTGCAGAAGTGCTGGGAATACCACAAGCTTATCAAGCAGATATCAACTGATATAGGTCACACAACGTTTTAGCACAACTTTCCTGGTGTTCATTTTAGACATGATCTGGTCTTTCAGGTCAGTTGCTGCCTCGCTGAACGCAACGGTTGGTATTGGGGCTGTGTTCCCAAGTTCTGGTTTGGAGTGTAGCATAGCCTCCTCTCTGACCTGATGTTGTGGTTCTCCTGTGGTGTTACAATTGTGTTGTACCTCATCAATCTCAAGTTGTGATATCAGTTGCCATTTGTGGATGTTAGAACATTGACCTACTAATTGTTTGGCAGTTAACCTTGATTCCAAAGAATCCATTGACCCCATATTCTCTGCATGTAACCTCTCTGAGTAGGGTTACTTAACTAGCAGCATTCCAACAGAGCTGTGTTTTCACATCCAGTCCAATTCCATCTTGTTCCAGTAGCCCACTTTCCATCGAAGTGCTCTGGTTCCCCAACACCTGACAGAGACCTTGTTTGGCTGGCATGACACAGCTTTTATCTTCTCTCATATTTCCTGAGGTAGGCAGTAGCGTCAGAGGTCTTGCCCAAAGACCCCCACTGGATGATGTTAAAAGCCCCGGTTGTTAATTGCCCCTCTTCTTATTTTAACACCGGTTTCCTGCGTGCCAGATCAGCACTTAACTAATAACTGAGCTAACATGCTATATTTTAATTCTTAAGTATTAGTATAATTTTATGAAGAGATTCACAAAAGCACAATATTGGTATTGATACTTTCATGAAAGATTATGTTTTCAGTGTTGGTTGTCAATTATTCACAATTTAGCATCTTAAAGCCCCCAATTTTCCTCAAAACAGGAAAAAAAATCTGTATTATTTATCATGGGAAAGAGGTTTTAAAAATAATCTGTTCTTACATGGAGGACTTTCACAGAAAAACTTTTCATGTCACCTTTTCATCTTTCACTTTTATAACATAAAATCAACAGTCAAAAAGCAGTACTGTGAAACAGCTAAAAACAATTCAGGGTTAGCCATCAATTTAAAAAAAAAAAAAAATGGATGAAGAATTATCTGACAAATGTAATTTTTCTGATCACAGACCCACTCAGCTTCCAGCATAACCCATCATGGTTCCATTTAATGAGCTCTCATTCTGCCACAAAATGCTTCATGGACAAGGAGAAAAATAACAGGTGAGCAGTTTTCAGACTAAGACGACTTTGATAAAGGGTTGTGAGAGGTTGAAAGGCAAAAAAAAAAAAAAAAAAAAAAAAATCAGTGGATTGAAGAACTTTGTTCCACAGCAAAGAGCAACTCTGAGCAATAAAACATATTTTTTGGTGGCTTTCATTGGCAATACATAGCAGTTTTATACTGATATGCACTTGAACGTATTATTTTTTTGGCCAAATAAAAACACGGTTGTTATAGTATATATATATATATATATATATATATATATATATATATATATATAT
>BSAI01000021.1:449224-486339 GCA_036245035.1 Adrianichthys oophorus
TATATATATATATATATATATATATATATATATATATATATATATATGGGCTGCCAACATTAACGCATTAACGCAAGTGATTTTTTTTTTTTTTTAAATCAGCACATAACTATTTATTAACGCTACATAATGACACTCAGCGAACCATCAGTCTTCTTCCTGTTCAGGCTTCTGCGATGTGCGTCAATTTCAGTTTCTGAAAATGCACACTTTGTCGGGAACTATCCCACTTTTAATTTCTTTACAAAAGAAAAATTCAATAAATTTTTATTCTTGTTATTGTTTATGTTTAGATGAGTTTTTCACAAAAGGCAGACTGTTTGATATGTAATGTGGCCCGTTGCCACGGTAACACAAAAATGCATCGCTGAGCCACTAATGACTTTGATTTGCAGAGGCGGATTACACTTTCCACATTCACTGCTCATTTTATTTATGCTTTTTACTGTAACTTTATTTTTGAAACATGTGCTGCTGACCACTTGGTCAGGTCACCCTTGTAAAAGAGATCTTGATTTCAATGGGTTTCCACCTGGTTGGATAAGGGTTAAATAAAAAAAATAAAAAAAACAAATACAAAATTAGAATATGTGTATGGGAAACCTTCAGCAAATAAGAAAGAAAGGTGTGAGTATTGCTTGCAACAATCAAACACTGGGAAACGTTTTCACCTCACTTTATGCATTTCAAATAAAACTACTGGGGATGCAACATGCTGAAGAAACAAGAACTAATTACAGACGATGTTTTTCATTGACAGATGAGAAGATTACTACATTATTGTGGAAATGCATCTCGAATTCATTGCATTATTACTAAATGGAAAGTTGATTTACTTTTGGAGAAAGTGGATTGCTGCTGATGATCAGATGGAGAGGCGCATATGCAAACCATCTTCAAATTTAGCATTGGGGAGCAAAGTGGGCTACACAGATCAGATATATGAAAACATTGATGCTGTCGACAATTTAACTGCAAAAATAAAAGAAAGGTAAAAAATGTTTTACAGCCTAAGTGATGTGGTAAAGAAAATTTTATAAACTGTAGACTCAACTTTTCATTTTTTATTTGCTCAAGGCAGTGTCCCCAACCTTTTTGTGACTGCGGATCGGTCAACACCATGAGGATTTTACTGTGGCGGATGTGTGTGTGCAATGACAAAGAAACAGTATACTTGTATGCTAGAACATGTGCTTTAAACCTAATATTAAACAGTTCTGACAATATATTTGATCATCATTTCACTCAGTCATCTGACATTTGCCTTTTAGAGGATTGATTAAAAAACATAAACATAAAAGCAAAAAACCATAAACATAATAAAGGCCACTTAATTTAGTGTCATGCTAGGAGTGGGTAAAAAATGAGTTTATTTTACTATCATAAGATCATATTATTAAAACACCTAAATGCAGTAAAAAAATTTAACCAACATTTTTTTTTTTATTTATACTCACTAAGAAACAAATTAAACTACTGACTTGTGCAACTCCATGCAAAAGCTTCTGGTGAAACATTTTAAGACAACAACAAGACTAAGCGCCCCCCTGCACGCACGGCACAGCTCCCTTCCTGCCCTGCTAGATCCATGAATTGGGTTTTCACAACTTATGTGAAATGTGCATCAGAATGGGTGAGTTTGTTTGAGCTTTTTTGTGAATGTATTTGGAAAGCCACATCTCTATGCAAACACGCACGGTGTGTTGGAATCACCTTTTGTAATACCTGCTCTTGAGTTGCAAGCCCTCAGATTGCTTTTAGCGCTCAAGTGACTGAAAGATAATCGCGGGAATAAGGTTGATTTTCAAAACCAAAAGGTTTTTCAGAATAAAAGATCATTAAGATGTAGTCATTTTGCTCCCCTGATCAAAATGTAAGATAATAAAAGATTTTCAAGATACAAAACAAAATAATTAATTAATTCTTCCGTGGGGTGGTGGCAATGGATCTACAGATCAGTGCCGGTCTGCGGGGGTTGGGGACCACTGGCTCAAGGGACTGCATGGTGGGGTTGTGGTTAGCACTCTTGTCTTCACAGTGAGAAGACCTCGGTTTGAATCCTGGCTGGGTCTTTTAGTGTGGATTTCGTGTGTTCTCCTTCTGTATGGTTTTCTCCGGCTTCCTTCTCTAAACCAGAAACATGCTATTGGCAACCTAATCCAGGATGTACCCCACCTTCACCCAACAGTGACTAAGATAAAACCACATAATTCCCAGAGATCTCATCAAGGGTTAAGTGGGTTTTGAAGATGGTTGGATGGATGGATGGATGCATGCATGCTCTCTAAAGCCACTTAAGTCAACTGATGGAAATAAAGCTTATTTGCAGACTTATTTGCTTACTAAGTGGTGATTAATTTTAAAAACAGACCGAGGGAACGGAGGGAAGAGGCCACTATGGCAGTTTGCAGGATTTCATCTCTGCTATTTGCAGATGATGTTGTCCTCTTGGCCATATTGAGCCAGGTCCTTCAGCATTCATTGGAGCGGTTTGCAGCCAAGTGTGAAGTGGCTCAGATTAGGGTCAGAACGGTTTAATCTGAGGCCATAACCCTAACCCTTACCCTTGACTGGAGAAAAGTAGTTTGCCCTCTCTGGGTGGGTGGAGTGCTCCTGCCCCAGGTGGAGAACTTAAGTATTATGGGGTCTTGCTCACGAGTGAGGGAAGATCTGAGAGAGAGATTGACAATCGGATTGGTGCGGCATTCACTGTTATGTGGTCGCTGTACCAGTCTGTTGTGGTGAAGACAAAGCTAAGCCAGAAAACATTCATCATCCAATCCGCTTTATCCCTTTCGGGGTCACGGGGTTGCCGGAGCCTAACCCGGCTACTCATGGGCGAAGGCAGGGTACACCCCTGGACTGGTCGCCAGTCTGTCGCAGGGGCCACAATCACACATCCATGCACACTCACATTCACACCTAGGGACAATTTAGAGTAACCAATTAACCAATGAAGCATGTTTTTGGATGGTGGGAGGAAGCCGGAGTACCCGGAGAAAACCCACGCATGCACGGGGAGAACATGCAAACTCCTAACAGAAAGGTCCCCCAGCCAGGACTTGAACCGGGAACCGTCTTGCTGTGAGGCAGGAGCGCTAACCACTGCGCCACCGTGCAGCCCAAGCCAGAAAACAAATCTCTCAATTTATCAGTCAATCTGTAAACCAGGAGGCATCTGGACACCTTCCAGTGACTTGTCCCACTGGGCGGAGGCCGCAGGGAACACCCCGAAACATGCTGGAGAGTCTACATCTCTCGGCTGGCCAGAGAACGCCTTGGGGTCCCCCAAGAGGAGCTGGAGAAAGTAGCCAGGGGGAGGGAAGTCTGGGCAACTTTGCTTAGACTGCTGGCCCCGCAACCCAGTTCCAGATGAATGGATGTAAACCTGTTTTGGAGCACTTTTTTTCACAAGTTTTTACTTTGTAAATATCAAAGTTAACATCAAGTTTGACCCGCACTTTACTTGAGATTCAGTAAAGTGTTCCCTAGCTATATTATGATTCACCTTTCACAGTCTTTCACAGATTCTTTTTAGTGCAACTTTGCAAATTTTTTTTTTTTTGTGTGTTCTGCATCCTGATTGACTGTTGATCATGTCAATCAATCTCCTTTGTGCTGTGTCTGCTGTAAAGAATGAAGAATGTTGTTCTGCTTACCAGTGTACCATAAATCTTCAATCACAATCAGATATTTGTTTTCATTCTATAAAATTTGACTTATTTTTCCAAAGGTTTGCACTTTGAAAGTTTAAACAAGAGAGAGAAGTGTGAAAATATTGAGGGGTTTGGTTTTACAGCCATAAACATTTGTAAGTTATAATTCATAGGTGATTTCATCTATTCTATGGAATATATTTCCCGTGGTAAACAAGGGAATACTGTAAAGCATTCTTTAACCCTTTAACACCAGAGCTCTAGCTTCAGTTCAACCACCATGAGTCTTCAGCCGTTCACGGAATTAACATAATTCCAGCAGATTGTGAAGTTGCAAAAACATCTTTGTGCTGATATGCAACACTTTACGACAGTGAAGTGATTATGCAATTTCTAATTATGTAGTTAGCTGATTCTTTTTAAAGCAACAGATTCTCGCACTTCATGCACCACTGTAAATAAAGTGCATCAGTGAAAAGCCACTTTTCTCCGCAAAAGAAGCAACTGATTTATGTTGATTGTATCAATGATTGAAGAGTTACAGTAGGTCAAAGAGCATGCGTTACTTATCTCCATTGTTAAAGGGTTAAATATGTGAATGCAATAGTCTCCACATTTCTAATAGAAATTCTCAATAAAATCAACATAGACACTGCAGAGTTTATCTACAGTATCTTGAAATGCTTAAGTAAAGGAATAGCAAAAGCCCCCCCAAAAATAAGAAAAAAAAGAATATTGACACCAAACAATATGAAGTGTTTGTGTAATTCTTGATTTGTGCGTAACTTTGGATTTGTGCGTGTGTAATTC
The DNA here is from genome assembly GCA_036245035.1 of Adrianichthys oophorus. NCBI lineage: Eukaryota > Metazoa > Chordata > Actinopteri > Beloniformes > Adrianichthyidae > Adrianichthys > Adrianichthys oophorus. The sequence continues at coordinate 453,691 of BSAI01000021.1, forward strand.
CTGATTTGTGCGTAACTTTGGATTTGTGCGTGCATAATTCTTGATTTGTGCGTGAATTTGGATTTGTGCGTGCATAATTCTTGATTTGTGTGTTACTTTGGATTGTGTATGCATAATTCTTGATTTGTGACTCACAAAAAAAACATTTTGTGCATTAGGGTTAGAAAATTACAGAAATTACAAAATAAAAAAAAAAATGCAATTTACCCATGCACAACTTCAAATTACAACAGCTTAAAACTAACTACATGCACAAATCTTCAAAAATTATGCACAAATCACTTGTTATGCACACACAAAACTGCATTTAAACACAAATCTGATTTGTAACTCTTTTCACGTCTCCAAGATTCGTGACGCATTTAAGTGCTGCTGTAATGCTGGGTCATCAGAGTTTTCTTACCAGATGCAAATGCAACTCCACAAAGCAGAGATGGTTTATCATCCCAGTGGCCTGCTCCGATCTGCGTCTGTTTAGAATGGTCCAGCGGGCAGCAACACCTGCTATCCCTGTGACTGGTGACCAGCACTCGGGAAAGAGCCCAGTGTCTGAGGTGCTGTTAGAGGAGGGGCTGCAGAGAGGAAACAGTCAGGAAAATATTTTTATTTTTAAAGGGATTAGTGTTTTAAAAAAATCTTATTTAGACTTATTTGTATTAATTAGCTGGCAAAGCTGTTTAAAAAAGTGGGAAAAAGTCAAGTTTCACCAGATATTATTCACAATCTAAGAAATCTGATAACCCAGCATTCTAGCAGCATTTAAACGCATCACTTACGCACGAATCTGGAACGTGAAAAGAGTTTCACATTTGTTTGTAAATGTAGTTTTTTGTTTGTGTAGCAAGCGATTCGAGATTTGTGAAAAAGATTTGTGTGTGCAGTTAGTTTAAAGCTGTTGTAATTTTAAGTTGTGCATGTGTAAATTGTATTATGTATGTTTTTTTTATTTTGTAATGTTTGTTCTTATGCACAAATTTTTTTGTATGTTACAAGTTATTCAATCGTTAAGTGCATTAAGTGACCACTACATTTCAGTTTTTTTCTCTGCTAAAGTTTGATTCCAATCTGCTTTTGCAAAAAAAAAACCAAAAAAAAAAACAGTCATTTCTGTCTAACTGCAACTTCAGATACTTGGCTTGTTTATTTAACACAAAGGTCGCAGATGTTTGGATGCCTGCTGAGATGCCCAGCACACTTCATAGGGCCTATACTTTCTCTCACAGTGGCATCTCTGCTTTTGGAAGCCATAACAAGCTTTGCAACAGCGTCAAACAGAATGAAATGATGTTCAGACACACTGGTGCACACATATTCTTCATCAAACTACTACACCTCCACATTTCCAGCTGGCTCCCCACTGAGATGCCTTCTGCTCAGCAGACAGATTCTACATGTTTACAACTAATAGATCTCAACTGCCATGTATTCACATCCCTCAGATGAAATAAGCTCAACGTTCGCATGTGTGTCTTAGAGCGTTAGATATGTGTACATTCATTCATTTTCCAATCCGCTTTATCCCTTTCGGGGTCACGGGGTTGCCAGAGCCTAACCCGGCTACTCATGGGCGAAGGCAGGGTACACCCCTGGACTGGTCGCCAGTCTGTCGCAGGGGCGTGTACAATTTCACTTATTCATATATCTTGTGGATGACATCTATAAAGCGTGTGTGCCAATTCCAGTGCAGCCTTTCAGAAAGCAGCAGACACAAATCTCCGAAGGCTCCCTAATGAGAAAAGCTTTTGCTAGCATTCTAAATGGTCCCAGAGAATATGCTAACATTAAATTTATATCTCAATATAGCTCAATAAAGTCATCTCAATAAGCAGTACTAATATTTACATTTAGAGAGAAGTAGTGAAATGATGCTGAATCAAATACTTGTTGTTTTTTTTTTTAATACGTATATTTTGTAAGAGGTGACATTTTTGTGTGGATAACATCAGAAGTTTTTACCTAAACTTCAGCAATCAATTGATTAAAACAATAATTGGAATTAACCAAACAATGTCAATAGCTAACACATGTTTAACTGAATATTTTAGCATTTTAAAGTACTTTTGTAATAGGCATTCAATTTCTGTACAAAGAAAAGAGGGTAGAAAACATGATGCTTTCTTTACCACATTTATTTTTGTAAACAATTCATAATTCTGAATAAAAACATGCTTAAAGGTTAAAATCTTGATTTCTATCCATAAATATTTAAATGCAACATCACATCTTTACGCCCCTTTCCTTGTGCTGTTGAGGAAGTTCAGTTTGTGGACAATTCTTTGTGATTCCTTTCCATGGCCCTGCACATTCATAAGGCGCACAGTTGCTGGATCAGGGAGGGGTAGTGGTTTGTTTAAACGCACACTATTTTATACTCTGATTCCAAGCCCAACGTTGCTGCTAAGTATTAATATTTATATTTGTTAACTCTTTACCTCTGAAGATGTCGTCGGAAACACTTAAATAACAAATGCTCTTTGACCTGCCACAACTGTTTCTGAAGCAAAGAAAAGCAGCTTTGCATCGATAACTGTTCCGAATCTCTCTTTTCCAAACAGAAACAGCTGATTTGCATTGATAAAGCACTTCACTACTGTGAAGTACTGCATTTCAGCCCAAATATGTTTTTATCCACATCACAATCTGCTGGAATTAAATTAATTGTGCAAACTTCTTAAGAGTAATAGTAGTTGAAAGGATGTCAACTCAAAGCTAAAGCTATGGTGTTAAAGACCCACTCCAATGAAACCTTTTTTTGTGTGTTTTTAGTATGTTTTTGAGGGAATTTTCCCATCACGAAGGACACATATAAAGAAAATTAGGCTTAAAGTTACAATTCTTAGTATTTCTTCATTAAATCTGTGGGGATCAGGAGCAGACGAAAATGTTGTTTGAGACAACTTTTAGCAGTGCTTCACTCCATTCTGATGCATCCACTTGTGACGACTAGAACCCTTCCCTTTCACGTTCTAAAAAGGAAGTACCCAATGGCTCCAAGAAGCCAAAATCCTGTAGACAAGAGTGAGATGCTGTGAGTATCGCGAGAATCGACGAGACGTGTGTGGTGAGTCAACTTGGCGGCGCGAAAGTGGTTGAACAAACATTTCCGCCTGCTTTTCTCTTTCCGCCATATAAGTAATAATTATAACAATATTCATTAAACCTCTAAAAAGATTATTAAGTTCTTGACAGCCTGGAGGACCTGGAGAGCTTCATAGACGAGTGTTATAATACCTTCGACATGGGGAAGACAAACACCACCACTCCTTCCTCCATTGCGTGGGGTTCTAGGTTGGCTCGGGGGGTGGTCCTTTTGCGTGCCCTAGGGGGGCTTGCGCGGGGCCCTGGTCCTGGGGGGTCTGCCTGCGCTGGATGGGCGGCCCTTCTGCACCCGGGGGCTGGGATCACTCCTTCTCTGGCCCTGGGACGGGATGGGGCAACCCTCTTTGGGCCTGCGTTTGCTCCAGGAAAAGCCTACCATGGCGGGGTCTGGGGGGAGCGGGCCAGGGGGAGGGAATTCGTGGGTAAAAGGGGGGGGGTCCACCACCAGTATGGGACCCTTGAGGCTTCCTGGGGCCCGCTGGTACCTAACCAGGCAGCCACAGGGGCGGTGCTTGGGAGGGAGGGCTGGGGCTTGCGCCTGGGGGCTGGCCCCCTCTTGGCTACTCTCTCTTTGTGTGGGGTGGGGGGTGGGGGGCCTGGGGGGTCGGCTTTCGGGCGGTGGGGCCTCTGCCCTGGGGAGACTTGGGCCCAATGCAGGGGGGGACAGTTGTTTCACCATCGGGGGTCAGTCTGGTAGCTGTCCCCGACCTCCCCTCCTTCCTCATACGAACATTTATTAGGTTGGAGGGGGGGCGTGCTTGCGGAATACCTCAAGGGGCCGATCCACTTGGCAGTGGTCCCCCCTCTCATGGTCTCCGCACAGTTTCGCCCCCTTCTCTTGGTTTTAAATGCACCTAAGACACGTAGGACCCTTGGTGGGGGGGTGCTGGGACATCACTGCCAGCAAGCCGGAGATGTCCTCATAGTGCTCTACCCTCCAATTTTAACTGCACCGTAGACATTTAGGGTTCCTTGGTGAGAGGGTGATTGGACATCCCTGTAAGCAATCAGGAGATGTCCTCAGTGCCGTGCTCACCAATTTTAACTGCACCCTTTATTACACACACCCTTCAACCACAAGAAACACACCTCAACACACACACACAAATACATTACACAAGGAAGGTGGGACCACTGATCTTCTGTCCCCTACCCCGTCCCCGGTGGGGGGAACAGGACCTTCGGCAGCGGCTGCCTTGTCTCTTGGGTGTCGGCCTCCTGGGCCCAGCGGCCCCCTCCCCACGCAGGGAGAGGGATCCCTTAGTCCTATGGCAAGTCCATGAGCAGGGGGATCATATTCCACCTGAGCCTGGAGGGTGTCTGTGTCCTTGTGGTGAGGGTTCTGGCCCTTACCCTCGGGTGCCGGGCCCCTTCTAAGTCACAACATAGGAGAGCCTGGTCAGGCTATGTACTCCTTCGGGGACCCCCTCTTCTCTTGGTCATCCCTCCTCTAGGTGGGGGTAGCTGAGCTCTCTTCTGGATCTCCGCAACTGCCTGGAGCTTCGGAGCGAGTCTCCCTTGGGGGGCCCTGGCTCGTACCCGGGGCTAGGGTGGGGGGATGCTCAGAACTCCTGGGTGGTGGTGGGTGGCTTGTCTAGGGTGGTGGGGCTCTCGGGGGTGGGTCCCTGTGCTGGGCCGCCTGGTGCCGTGGGAGGGCTGCTCTCCTGGCTGGGCTGAACCTTGCGCTCTGCGCTTCCATACCTCACTGCGCTCGGGTGTTGGGGGCCCATGTGGCTGTCCTGCGGGCCCTGGTCTGGGTGCTTGGCCGGGCTGCCAGGCGGGCGGATCTCCTCCGTTTACCCCACAGTATGGGTGCGGGGGCGCGCCCTGATCGGCGCCGCTGCCTCGGCGGGGGTCTTGGTGTGGGGATGTCTGGGAGCTCTCCCTTTTTTTTCTTTTTCTTTTCATTCCTTCATCCACTTCAGCTTAACATAACATTCACCTGAGCACAGGCGTCAGCTCACCTTTGCACCTTCAAATAGTGTGCGTGTCAGAATGTAATGCTTTACATGTGTTGGTTGGTATGCACAAGTGTACGTGTGTGAACTGGATGTGGACAAGTTTGTGAACACTCTTGGAGCCGGCAGGTATGTAACAGCTGAGTGTGTGGACAGGCCCCGCCCATTTTAGACCAACATTCACTATTTTAATGGGTATATGCTCCAGCATTTTGTTGCCTGTAGATTCGCAACTCTACTTTCCCTTTCCATTAGTCATCCTCTAAAATCTATAATCCACCCCCCACCCTCCCTCTTTCCCCCTTTCTTTTTCCGTCCGGTCCAACAACAAGAACACAAACAAAATTAATATTAATAAAGTTTTGTTTAAATTACAAAAGGGGCTTATACCAACATACAATTTGTGTTCCCAATGATTTATAACCCCCGATTGTAAGAGTAAAATCTGTCTAATGCAAGAGGCTCTCAGCTCATATCTGTCTGCTCAGCTGTTGGACCGGACAAAATATATATATATATCCTGTAGACTATTAGAAAATAAACATATGGCTAGATCCATGTTCTGTACGTCTTCCTTTTTCCTTGGCTGAGCTGCCATTTTTTTTTTTTGCTTTGTTTTGTTTTGTTTTTTGGGTGTTGCCTAAACATCACTGCCAGCAAGCAGGAGAGGTCCTCTCAGTGCCCTACTCACCAATTTTAACTGCTGCATTTTTAACACACACCCTTTATGCCCAAACAATATACACTCCAACACACATGCACACACACATTACACAAGGAAGGTGAGACATCTGATCTGCTGTCCGCTACCCCATCTCTGGTGGGGGAAACAGGCCCTCTGCAATGGGGGCATGTGCCTGGGGTGCTGGCTTCCTGATCCCAGTGGCCTTCTCTCCATGTAGGGAGAAGGATCCCTGAGTTCTCTGGCTCCCCATGAGCTTGGGATCACATCCCATCTGAGCCAGAGGGTGTCCGTAACCCTGTGGTGCTGGTTCTGGCCCTGGTCATGTAGCGCTGGGCCTCTCCAAGATTCCACCAATGGGTGGGACTGGTCGGCACATGTTCACAATGCTTTTCTGGGACCCCTTCTGGCCGGGGGTATGCGGCCCCTGCTTTTCTCTCTTTCTCCTGGACCTCCCGTGGGGTGGTTGTCTGGAGCGTGGTATGGGTCGTCTTGACGTCTCTTTTTCTGATGTGCATACGTGCATATGTGGTCCTAAAGAGTTTATGCCCACTTTTTACTCAATATAACTTTACTCATTTTCTTTCTCTCATTATCTGATCCAGGTCATCCATTGTTTATGTCCTCTATTACATTCCCACCAGAGAGCCATGCTGTAGCCTATTCAGCAGTAAATGTATTTAGAACAACCCCTGTCTGTTGGGGATCAGTTCTCTTTCATTCCAAAAGTTAAAAAGCAAACACTGGCCAGCCTTTAAAATAATGACAGTCATTTTTTTTTCATAGTAAATATGTGGGGAACGGTTTATTTTATGCAGTTTGAATTATTTGAACAATTCAGATGAAAAAGCAGTAAATAAACAATAAGCTCCGAAAACATGTTTCCAGATTGTCATGCTCTTGTCTGAGACAAAGTGGGCTCGCCTTAAATGGTAAAAAAAAAATAAAAAAATCCATATTTGATCTGAACTATTTGCTGGCTTCAATAATATAAAATAATTAACAACACAAAAATATTTCCTGCAAAGTTGGATTAAAACAGAAATCAGGGCAATAAGCTCACTATTAAAAAAAAAGTATGACAGAAAAGAGATAGTGTTTCATTATTGTTAGCTTGCTGTACAGTTCAACTTATTTTTGCAACAACGCGAGTTGTACCCTTCTGGCCGTTAGAAAGAAATATTGTTTAAACAACTTCCACGGAGCTAGAGCTACAGGCTTCATCCATCTTTTATAGAGGTCAGGTAGTTGAGCACAACAAACTCAATTTGATTGCTTTAAGCTCCTGCTGTAAAATTGGTTGGAGAACTTTATGTTGACATTATTCTAGTGTTTGTCACTGGAGTCCTAGGTTTATGTACAGAATATTTGTGCTTCTGTTTGATGCATGTGGAATCTTAACTGAACAATTATTTGCATTTTTAGCGCCTATAAAACACATTCAGCATACAGCAATCCTGCAATAAAATCGGAACTTTGTTTTATAGTGTTTTTTTAATATTGTTATTATTGGTTAGACTATACAAAAAAGAGTAATACTTTAGAAGATTTACATTTTAATCATAGGAAAATAGTATAAAGTAACATTGTCAATCATTCAATTAGTTGCATGATATCAAATTTGTGAATATATGAGACATAATTGCATATTTATTACTGTAGTTTTGAAAGACTACTTTTTTGTTTTCTAACTTTTATTTTTCAAAAAATGTATAGAAAACATAATGTCCTGTACAAAACACTTTTCTTTTTATAAAACTTTTCCCAAATCCTGCATGTGATGGGGGGACAGGCAGTGGGCCCCAAATGGCCAACAGTCTGTCTGCCCCAGTGGGCTGCTTGTCTGCGCCTGAGGCTAGGACCCTCTTTCTCTGGCCTTGGAACAGGTTGGGGCTTGCCTCCCTGGCCTCCTTTTGCTCTGGTAGATGCCATTCAGATCTGCATAACATGGTGGAGATGATAGCTCAGTGCTGTATTGGGTGGGGGGATGTGAGGTATAAGGAGGTTTACTGGCAAGATGGGCTTGAACAATTGGGGTGCCCACTGAGACACACATGGGTGGCTCTAGCTGGTCAGGTGGCTCAATCCTGTCAGTTGCTGACCAGAGCTCCAGCTGGAGCCTGATGCTCAGAGATGGAGGCCTGGGTTTGTCACTGGAGAGGGTTTCTATCTTGCTCCTCTCTGTCTTTGGGTGGGGCAGTTGGGTGACATGTCTGCCAACCTGTGGAAGCCTGAAAGCCACACTTGGGTGGGGGATGACTGTTTCAACTAAAATTGAGGGACAATTTGTTAGTGTTGGGGGAATTTGCAATGCGCCCATTCACTGCATAAGAGAACTGGACTGAGCCGTTCCTTCCCCCCCTCACATTCCAAGTAGGAAGTAACCATTGGCTCGAAGAAGCCAAAAATCCCACAGACTTCATTTGAGAAATAAACATATGTTACTAAGTCATTCTATTTGTCAGAATAGCCATTCTTGTTCTGATGTCTTTGTAAAATGTTCTTGATAATCCTATTTTTTTTTTTTTTTTTGCAAGTTATTTAAGTTTATAAACTGACCAATCAGATCCGTTAGGAAGAGCAGGTAGTGCCTGCTGGCCCACCTTGAATGTTTTATTGACAGATTCTCCTGAGCTACTTTCAGTGGAAGGAGTGTGGACTTCTAACAAGCTTACTCCTGTAAGTGATTCTTACCTGTAAATTTAACTCTTGGATAGTTCTCATTCCACTTCACAATTGTTTGCACTTTGTGTTGGTCTTTCACATAAATATCCAATAAAATAAATGTATGTTTGTGGTCATAATGTGAGAAAATGTGAAGAAGTTCGAGGGGTATGAATACTTTAGCAAAACACTGTATGTGTGACGGTAGACAGATGAGATAGCCCAAGAGCAGGAAGAACTCGAGAAAGGTCCTTGAATCTGGCCACGGGTTTAAATAAGAAAAGTCCCAAGGAAAGACTACAACAACCAGAGGGTACAAAGAGGCTGAGACAAAGAACAAGCAGGGAACCACACCTATATAGACACATGAACTTAATGAGTAAATAGAAGGCACCTGTGCCTCTCACAGGAGACCTCGGGGAGGGAAGGACATCCATAACACTATATCCATTGGAATGTGCTGAAAAGGATCATCTGACTTGCTGCAAGGTTTGCAGGATCTGGTTTGCAGGTTTTTAAAATGAGTGACAGATTAGACATGAAGACAGAAAAGCATGAACTTGAGAATCCATGGAATGCCACCAATAAAGCTCCCTGAGGCATTTTAGTGTGAACCCTCACTGACCTTCATGAGCCAAATGAATGATCCACTCATGAATGAACCAAGGAACCACAAGTCCTGCTCCATAAAAGATCAGAGGCACTCGACAGCAAGTTCATTCTGCAGCACAAAATAGGGTTGCATTTTACTTGAAATAGATTTCTTGACTTTAGGTCAACCTGTATGAATAACCTGCTGCAGCTTTTGGAGTTTAATGTTGGTCAGTCAGAGGTGCAGGTAAGGAAGTTGACTTTTTAGCTATCTATAAGAGCAGATCTTGTTCTGGTTCCATGTCACTCTCTGAACTGTTTATCAGAACCTATGAGAGACAGTCTGCCATTGTGTTCAGAGTATTGCAGTGGTACTGCACATTATATTATACACATATTAAACACATCAATCTGTGTCGTCATGCCTGCTCTTTTCATACCTTTGGAACAAAGAAGAATAGTGAGAGATTGATAGTTTTTTTCAGTGGGAATCTATGGCCCCACATGTCAGTCAGTTTTCCATGTCCGACACAAAGGACAGGGATTTTTTTCTCTGTGGTAGCTTCCTCTCAACAACTCAAATAGACCAGCTTAGTCAGGACAGTTCTCAACTTACAGCATTAAGCATCTGTGGTGAGTAAACAGTTTTGGGTTATGGATCGATAATGCAGGGCTTTATGGTATCAGCCATTTTATTTCAATACATTTCTCATTGACAGTCCCTGTCTAGTTCTGCCTGAGTATTTGCCTGGAGCAGCTTATGCAGGGGTTCAACTAGTGTAGCATGATTTGGCAGAAATTTACAAAGCCAAGAAGTCATCCCAAAACAAAAAGTGAGATACTAGGATGTCTGGGGGAGGAGCTTAAACGATGGCAGTTATATGATCAGAACTTGGACACAGACTTGCTTTACAGATAATAGGGCCTATCTAATTTGTTCCAGAAAAAAAAATATATATATATTTTCAGTGTTGATTTGCAGGCCAGAATATCTTAGCCTCTGAAGGACAGGTTGTAAATGATTGTCATCCATGTCACTTGACTTTCCTTTGACAATAATGGTATCTGAAGAGTTTTGTTCACCAGGCAGAACTTTCAATTGCATCTTTATCATTTAAAAAGTTGATGCAAGGTAAAATGAGAATCCAGCATGAGTTATGAAAGCAGTCAACTTACAAGTCTCAGAAAAGAGGGGAATTTGGTTGTTAGTAGAGTAGAAGGCAATGTGGTTGTAGTGTAGTGTTGTAGATTCACCTGCCAGTTCTGCAGATCTGTCACATGAGGGATAGGGTAATGATCGTCATTACATTCTCATTAGATTCCAGGTGGTCATTACATAATTCAGTCCTCCTCTGTTCTTGCCACTAACAGAGAGTTACCCACTCAGATGCATCCACATACTCAATATAACCTGCTTCCAGCAAGCTGTTGAGTTCTTTCAACACTTTTTTTTTTATAAATTTTGGCTAACAAGTTGCACTTTAATGTTCACTTTTACTTTGTGAGACGTGTCTTGCTTTTTCCTGCCCTCATGGCCAACTGTCAGTCTCTTGGTGGCACATGCCAGATAACAGGTTCAGTTTTAGACTCGATTGTCTAGAGTGATTGACTCATGTTCTAACGTTGACTTGATATCTCAAACTCTGGTAAGCAAACTTTTTTCTGTTGAACCCCTGAGTTCTGCTTTGCTTGTTCATGCTTTTAATGGCTTTCCCATTCATAAAGTTACTGCCCTAGTCAATGTATCTGGTAACAACTCTGAACGTATGAGCTTTTATGTTGTGGAGTGTTAGAATTATTTGGTTATATTGGGTTTTCTGTGCTTACGCAGATGTACACCTCATATTGACTGGGCCTTAAGACCTGTGTAGACTTGGAACTCCTTTCTGTTTATTGAGTTGTTTATCTGTATATTTACTTTTTTAAAGGAGAGGAAAAAACAGCTTGATTATTAGGCCAAATTGTGTTTGGATATGTGCCATGTCCCTAATTGTAGTTTGAAACATCTCTCTTTTTTATTTTGATGGTCTCCTTTAAACAGTGAATGAACATCTTGTAAAGCAAAACGCGAAACTTCACGTCTGTGTAAAAGTAAAATGTGTTCCAAGACATATGAGTAGTATGAAAGATGAAGACTTGGAATGTAAAGAGTTTACAGGATTTAATAATCTACATGACATAGGCTACTGCGTCACAGAGCTAACAGTGACTGCAGTATGTTTAAGCAACAGAGCTTTCAGGGTTTAATTAAAATAAAGAAAACGTGGAATAAATGAGAATCTGCTGAAAATGTGCAAGACTCTTTTCTCATGAATGTTTGAATTAGACTTTGTAAAGAGAAAAAAATGGAAAACAGTTGAAAATAATTTGATAGAACTAGTTAACTTTTTGAAGTAGTATAAATTATAATGATTGATTCAATATGCAAAATAAGAACTGTAACAGGTTTATGATAATTTGACAGTTGAAAAAAAAACCCTGATCATTATTAGATTATAAAAATGTGGAAGTATAGCTGCTGCACTGTTCACCATTAAATAAAAAAGAGGAGTAGGTGGGGAGGGTATGTAACCTCAATAGTGACCCTTCATGCTCTTGTGGCTTGCTGTGTATTTGAAATGTGTTCGTTATGGATTACAGCCTTTGAAGGATTTAGTTTACTTCCAGAAGAGCAGAAGCAAAGAAGTCATTTAGACCAGTAACACGTTTTCACAGTGACATTTGAGTCATTTTCTGGCATTAAATCTGTAATTCTATCCAACACCCACACCTCCCTTGTGGGTCTACAATTCAGGGCTATGCTTTGAAAAGGAGTAAATGTTTAATTAGTCACTTTAATGAATAGTTAACAGTTGTATGTGCCACTTTTTCTAGGTCTGTCTTGTTTTGTCTTGCTCTCAATGCAGTGTACCCATTGCGCTTGTCCTCCTCTCAGCTGACCTCCTGTCTAAATAAATCATGACAAATCCCAAAGCAAGGTGCCAAAGAACGTCAGAGATGGAGAGAAGTCTCCATTGTCTTTTTTTTCTTTAACCACCTTGCAACGTAAAAAGAAAAAAAAACACACTGCGTACAATAATCCAAACCTTTTTTTTTCTTTTACGAAAAGCCCTTGTGTATGCATGTGTACCCACATTGGTTTGCAAGTGCAAGTGTGTTAGCATAGCATAGGTTGAGCATCCCTCAACCTATATGACATGTCTGAGCAAACAGTCCTACACTCCAGCAGTTGAGCAGCACCCTTCTTGAATAAATCATCACTATAATTCATCTTTGTATTAACTCATAATTAATTCATAACCTTATGTGGGCACTGCTTGGAGAGAGAGGAAGCAGGGAAATAAGGAGGAAAAACAAGAAAAAAAAGCAGAATAGGTGAAAGAGCAGTTCTTGCCAGCACTGCACAACTTAGAAAACCTATTTAGACCAGCCAACAAAGATGTTCCAGCCAAACTGTTTTTTATTCCATGGCATGAGGATGTTTTGTTCGTCTCAGATTGGGGCAGCATGCCAGTATGCTCATTTAGGTATTTCCTCAACAGCAATTAGCTCTCAAATTGTGTTCCTTTCTTCATCACCTGTAAAGAAGCTTTCAATTGATGTATTCATGTATGGGAATAAGTAATGAATAAGCAAGAGATTGTAATGATTGCATACTTTAAAGGTGATCACAGAAAAACAACTATAGAGGTTATTTCTTTGCATTCCTATCCTTTTAGGCGTTGCATTTTGTTTTCCATATTTAATGCTCTGGTCTTTTGAACTATAATGTTGTCATTTTTAATCCACTAAACTTGATTTATTGTAATTTCCAAAATTATTGCATATAACACCTTCACATAGTTAAATGCCAATAAACAGATTTGCAAAAATAGACAAAAAACCTTTAATTAAAGGAAACAGTTATTATTCTACAACCTACAGGGATCAGCATAGGGACTGGAATACTGTGCAAAGAGATACAACCTGCCACAGTGATCCTAAGTCAACCTTGCCTCAGTCTTAGCTGTCAGTCACTCTCCTTTGACATGAATGACTCACACCTACATCTCCTCTGATTGGTCAGTGACAGTTCATGACTAATCTGTCCTCTGAGGAAAGAGGACAGCAGCTACTGATAGACTTGGGTGAGGTATAAAGGCTTGAGTTTGTCATTACAGGTGGACGACTTGAGTCTGTGGAAGTGTCTCCACTCCTGCTTTTCCTTTTAATACAACACTTTTCCACTCAGAAAATAAACATTGTACGTGACGTGTTACATTTACATACAAATGCATGACATTTACAATATGTCAAATACATAAATAGATTTTTTTTCAGGGAATTTGCAGCAGGAATTGGAGAATTCAAAATTCACTTTTCTGTTATTATGCTAATAAACAATTACATTGTAAGCTCAATTCTCTTTACTCTGACTCTGTCCTCTAATAAGCCTCTGGTGGCCTGACCACATATCTTTGTGGAGGAGATATCTGCATGTGTTCATTCAGCTAGGGAGGATCAGAATGCTCCAGCATGGACAGAATTAAAAAAAAACATAACCAAACAAAAATAAATGTAAAATTAGGATACACATGCAGCATCTACACTGTACACAGAAACAATAATAGTTCGTGGACATGCCATGGATGATGATGTTTCTCCTTTTTACACATGCATGCAAAATCCACACAAAAACCCAGCCAGAATTTCAAGCAGAGCCTTTATTCTTGCAAAGCAAGAAGACTAAGCATTTCACCCCCATGCAAACCCTTACTTTACATTTTACACAAAAATGCAGTACTAAAAAATGTTATTTTTTAAGCCTTACAAGACCTTTGTTGACCTCATTAAAAAAACTCAAAATAACATCAAGTATATCAAAGATACTGGAGAATGTACTGAGACTGTTTGATTTAATTAATACAAAAAAAGAAAAAAAAACACATTACTTTTACCTAGTAGTAGTAGTAGTAATAATAGTACGGAGTTCTGAAAATGTATTTTTTGTGTCTGGTTTTAGTATTGTAAATGAAATCCACATTTATTCCAGTTTTATTAACATTTATTCCAGTGGTGGCAAAATTACTAGTTTGCAAATAATGGCAAGAAAATATAATGTATGTGCTTTTACTGAACGTATCCACCCATCATCTTTAATACAATAAATGTATGCAATATTTATGGCTGGGGGCGGGGGGATCCTATTCCTTTGCTAAAAAGTATTCTTTACCCACAGTTCATACAGTTCAATGCAATCCTGGAATCAAAGTTAGACTCTATGAAAGGACTTACAAGATCTTTCTAACCCTACCATGTTGAACACATCACTGTTTTGCTCGTTCATTGTTGAATCCCTAAACAATTCCAAGTTATATTAGCAAAAAGTATTAATAAACTATGTTTTAATCTTAAATAGTTGCAGCATAGTCACCTTCAGTGCTTTGTAACATTGCCATTTTCAGTATATAGTTGTACCTCAAGGTCTGTCACAAATGGACTCTTGCTATTTCTAACTTTTTATGAACTGATATATATATATATATATATATATATATATATATATATATATAAAGCCTAGAATGAAAGCCCAGAGTGAGGTGACTGATGTAACATTAAGACCTTAAAATTGTTTTGCTTGTATCTGTTGGCTGTTGGACAGCCACTGAGAGGCTCTGATTCCCTTCCCTTAATGGCCCCTCTGAACTCATTGTCCTGTATAGTATGGTGTGATAGAGGTATTTAGGTTTTAACGTGTTTATGCTGAAAACACCACCTATACTGAGTCAGACACAAGCATTTTTTTTTTCTGATTTTAAACATTTAAAGGAATAATAATTTAAATAAATACATTCTTGATTAGAGCATGGGAATAATGTGCAATGTTTTACAGTTGCTAGCAATACTGTCAATGACCATATAAGTATGATTTCTTCAATTATAATTTTTTTATGAAATATGTGTTCATTGAAGAAGTGATTCTTCATCTTTTACAATAAAATAATTGATTATTAAACTGTAGCCTTTGTAAATATTTTTTGGATTATAGGGTTATTGTGTCATAATACCAACAGAACATTGTTTAGGTGTTGCTTACTGTACAAATTATATATATATATATATATATATATATATATATATATATAGTTTTTTTTTTTGCTCTATGTTGTCATGTACAGGGAGCTCTAAGCAATTACAAAGAGACTGCTAAAAGAGCTTTGGTGTGTACCCTGTAAAAAGAAAATATGCCAGCAGCACTCCACCAGGTAGCATTGGAATATATGTCCAAGATGTGAAAGTTCTGGAGGACGTGGAAAACATCTGTACTAGTTGTGGAAAGTTGCGCCTTCAGAGAGTTTTTTAGGAGCTCTCTGATTCTCAAACCAGATTTAGATCCAGAACAACACAGAGCAGGAGGAAATCAAGATCCCCTTACACATCTGGGCTTGGAACAAATACACCTAGCTCATCACCACATAAAAGTGCTTCTGTACGAAAAGAGTACAGTTGCATTTGTTTTTTACTCTGAACAAATGTTTATATCAAATGGACAGTGTTAAATGTATGTAAAATTACCATTGTCATAGACAACAGTATTTCAAAAATAAACCCTGTTCAGTTGATTTAAACTGCACAAGCCAGGGCTAACACTGGTTGACATCAGTGTATGAATGTGTGTGTAGACGGGTGAATGGAACTGTCACTGTAAAGTGCATTGGGCCTTCTAAGAGGGTAGTAAAGTGCCATATAGGTACTTTATATGCCATTTACCATTTCCTGTTTTTGAACTTGTGATTTTTTAAATCATTTTTTCCTTTTATTATTTGATATAATGTAAACTTAAACTAACATGTATTATGAAATATTTTTGTATATGTCTTGTATACCTGTTTGATCATAATGGGCACCAAAAAGAAGCAACAGATTGCAACAACCATAAAGCAGAAATTCTGTAGGTTTTTGTCCATCCTGTCTCTGAAGACCATTAGTTTTGTTTTATATATAATAGGAAATGTCCAGGGAGGCAACATTGCATGTGACTAATTGCCACAAAGTATATGTGTTATGCATCTCATTACCCTGTTGATGTCAAGTAATCAAGACAGTTTTACGCCTAAAGAGACAACAGGCCTGATTAAGGTTAATAGCTATAAAAAGTCCATAGGTCTTGCCATCTATCCTGAAAACAAGTATTGCTTCAAGTACAATAATGGATTACAAATTAAAACATTTTGAGTTCTTACAACATTTTCTTCAAGTAGGCGTTGCATTATAGTATAGTTTTAAGTCAAAATAATTAACCCAGATCCGACCAACAACCATTTACTTTATAAAAAGAACTGGACCAAGTAACGTTTACATCACCCAAAGAAAATGACTCACTTCCTGTTCCAAACAAATGAAGCTAATTTAGTCGCCATTTTGTTGCGCTATGTTCAGCTTCATGTTGGAATTAGACGTCTTCAGTAAGCCGTGATTGGTCCGTGCCGGTCTTCAGTGGTGAGCATGTTAGAAGGCCACACCCCTTCTGCTGAAAGCTCATTTTGTCAACAAAAAGTGGAATGTTTGACGTAAGGCCACCTACTTCTATTGAGACATCTGATTGGTCAATTTATAACTTTAACAACTTCAGTATAGCAAAAAAAAATATCATGAAAAAATTTTGGATTAGCAAGAACATGTTAAAAAAATCTAACAGTGCTAGAGTGGTTGTTCTGACAGAATGACTGAGTAATAGCTGTTTATTTCTCAGTTGAATGGAATGGGATTTTGGCTTTTTGGGACCAGCAGGTTCTTCAGATTTGGAACATGACGGAGGGGAGAACGTCAGTCCAGTTCTCATATTCAGTCAATGTATACAACGTTTACAATGTCTGTGTTATCTGATCTCGGTATATTCAATGGTACCTCTTTCAAGGGTAGGGTTTTGAACTAAAAAAAAAAAAAAAATACTATTTAAGACGTTACTGAGGGTGTTTGCAGAAGAAACAATCAGAAAAATCCCTAGTTTCCCCAGAGGACTGTGAGTGGAGATTTGGGGCTGATGGTGAGTTTCAGGAACTAATTGCATTTAGTCTGATGATGAACTAGAGGAGATTTTGATCAGAATTCACCAATGAGAATATCTGAGATTGATATATGTAGGTGGTCCAGGAGAGATGTGAGGTTTGTATACCAAACAAGCTACAAAACAATGGTCAAACACAGAATCTGAGTTGGTAATGAGGGTTATCTTGAACCGTAGTTGAGAGATGGAAACAGTCTAGGCAAGAAGGAAATGTGGCAGGAGCCTGAATTAGGGTTGGCATCAGAAATTCGACTTGGACTTAGCAATAACGCTGACATGGGTAGGAAAAGCCACTACAAAGTGGCACTTATAGATCTGTATGAAGACAAAATGTACTGAAAGGCACAGGTGAGGATGATGAGCATGATTCCACAGAAGAAATGAGACGGGGAAACCAGAGGAACAAAAAAGGTAAGAACTGTGAGATGGCAGAAAAGTATAAAAAAAGAAACTCATTTTTTTGTGGTGAATAATACTTGTTACATTTTTGTAATTAACCACGATGGACTAAATAAATTAAATGCATAAATATACATGTTATCTTAGATATTGCTTATTTCTGCTCCAGTACTTTATATATCTGGATTTTATAAAATAAGATTGACTTTTATATTTATTTACTGATGTTAAATGGATATTTTTTTACCCCATTCTAAAAACAACACCTATTTTCTGATGATGGATAGATGAGTGGAAAAATAAAGGGGCAAAAAGATGGAGAGATAAAATGAATGGATAGATAATTTATCATAGGACTGAAGGAATCATGTTGAGAGATGGATTTAAACTGTAGGAGTTAGACATGAAATATTCATCTGACTGTTTCTCTGAAGATTTTTGAGTTAAGTATCAATTTAAGACCCAAAGGAATGAGATTCATCTTCCTTTGACCAAACAAGTCAAACTGCCAACAGAAAGGGAGGGGAAAAAGTTGGAATTTTCTTCAAAATGTTATGCTTATTTATTTTACAATATGTTTGCAATTTATCAGGAAATAGACATTGACATTTTCCAAAGCTCTTTTTTTCAGCAGATGGAAAATGATGTTCCAGCTGGCACTGGTCAACTTATTTTTATTTTCTGTTTCCTTCAGATTAGAACTTTCATTTGGTTTGGGTCGAAACCATGATCATATCAATGGTCAAGCAAAAACATGGTTTGGTTTCAAGTTAACTCCTAAACCTCTAACCACATTTAAAGCTGAATTATAACTGAATGACAAGTGGTGGAATTCCCTCTGCTGGAACTGGAGGCTACACAATACTACTACACATACTGCTTTTAAAAATAGTCCAAATCAAAAAGCACTCTCCCAGTTTATGGTGGAACCTATGGAGGGTACAATGGTGGATTGGTTGTGTCTCATCGGTTATTTGATTGTACAAGTAAAGACATCCAGAACAAAAATGAGTTTCAAAGACATTTTTTGTTATTAATTTTAATGCTGTATACAAGTGCAGTTTTGTGGTCAGCGTGGGAACATAAGTATAGGATGTGCTTTGCTTGTAAACAACAGATGGTGTCATCCTGTTCATACAAGTTACTTTGACAGAGCAGATCATGGCTTGACATCTGCAGCCCAGATTTACATATTTTATTTTGACAAAACTATACATTCTCTGCATCATTAACTTCACTGATGCCATGCCACAAGCACACCAGCTCAGTGCATTTCTGGCAATGTCGGATTTTAATGCATCTAACTCTGACAGTTTGCCAGCTGTTCCACCAGAGAAATAAGACGTACCTATTCTTGGTAAAAATTAATGATGCGTAAAAGTCCTCTGACCATTGCCTCCTTGGCAGATCTGATCATATTTTTGCATCCCCTGCTTTGTTTTTTTTTTTTTTTTTTTACCACAAACTCATTGCGAGGTAGCAATATGTGACTAAAACAACTGTGAGGAATAGGTCACAGAAAGCTGAAAAAGCTAGGTGGATTAACCACAACTAACATAAGCTTTAACAAAGCACTTTCAAAGACTAGCTCAAGAGTGAGTTTAGAATGACACTTTTCTGCCTGCATTCAGACATGCATTGTACCCCACCTGGATCAAAAGCTTGGATTATGTGTTTGACATGCTGTTCCATACAGTTTAATGATTAATCACCAAACGTGAAAATAATGCTTACCTGTAAAGCCTGTAGCCTGAACAGTGCTTGTGAAGCTGAAATGGCTGTACGATGAGTTTCCTTCTCAACGACCTGCCACACCCACCTGTCTCTTCCACAAGCAGGGACAGTTACAAACTAACAGCACAACCCACACTAATTGTGTTCAAGAATTAAAAGCAAACACATAGTGATAAAATTTTGAAATCTTTGATACAAAGCTAGACTTTTGATATTTGCTACTTGAAATTGGGGACAGACGAGTTGGGGGCAGATGTTCTTTTGAATTAGCTTTTTTGGCTTTGTTTTTTTTTTTTCCTTGGGCAGACACTTTTAAAGAGAAAATATTCAAAAACATGATAAAATAAAGATGGTCACAGTGAGGAGAAAAAAACAGACAGACAATCTCTGCAGAGAAGCACAACAATTATATATTTTTTCATTTTATTGTGTTTTTTCAGCTAGTCCCTAAAAGATCTATAACAATCTTAGGGTGTATTCAGAGTGGAAACATTGGTATTCTTAAAGTGAACCAGAGTTTGTTTCCCTCGATAATCCGATAATTATATTATTATCAGAATATTGAATTGTTATCATTAAGCAATTATCAGTCTTAATACAGCTGTGTCAGTTTTAAAACACGCAAGCAAACCCTGGTCCAAGAACAGGAACTGCTCTCAGACCCATCTTTTGAGATGGTCTCGATTCGTTTCCATTCAGTTCGCTCTGAAATTCCTCAGTCTGAATTTGGCCCGTGCTGGGAACGGATTTAAAACAGCTGCCGTATTCAGTCATTAGCGGACAACCGTGGAGAAGTGAGGTCGTGAGCAGTGTGGTTGGATGAATGTCTGCTCATATGAATAACTTTTCAGGTGATACACATTGCTCTTCACACAGTTTTCCGACAATCTATGTGTCACAAACATTTATCACTGTACCTCTTAGCCGTAGCGTCCCCAGTAATCGCCATGCAGCATGCCTCCGCCGTGCCTAAGTAGAAGTATAGTGTTGAACCTGGCTTTCATACAGACGTTCAAAAATGGTCAGTGAAATTTTTGTGAAATTTGCAAAGTGCAGGACGTGCCTCTTTCTCTTTTTGCTTTGACTCGCCCCTGTAACTGCTGGCCAATGAATAAAGAGATCTTTAGTCACATGGTTTTGTTTACTAGCTTTGGTCCAGAACAGAACTCTCTGGTAGACCCCAATCAGAATACAGACCAAACGCAAGCTGTAGGACTCAATCCAGTACAAATCATTTTTCCAGTGTGTATGGCGAACTCACCACTTGTTCTGTGTGTGTGTATGTGTGTTTTGATGATACCAATTCAATCCATTTTTAAATGTTGTGGAGCTGTGGAAAGTCGTGGAGTTGTGGAAACTATAAATTAATAAAGATGATGACTCATGAAATTATGTTATAGGAAAGGGCAGATGAAGCCAGGCTGATGTCAGGAGGGAGTATTTATGAGTTTGGTTTCAAGAAAAAAGTTTAACAGATGCAATATTTGCCTCGAGGATGGTTCTCGAGAAGTGCAGTGAAGGCCAGAAGGAGACAAACTGTCTTTTTAGATTTAGAGAGAGCTTGTGGCAGTTTAGAGAGGTGCTGTAGTTTTGTATCAGGAAGTCTGGAGTGGCTAAGAATTATGTTGCAGTTGTGCAGGACATGTATGAGTGTTAGGATTGTGCCAATTTGGTTTGCTTTGTTTTCTTGGTTTTTGCCCGTTTTCAAATTGTGCTTGTTACTGCTATTAGTCACACCAGGTTCTAGTTAATTAACCCATTAATTAACTCAACAAATTAACACATCTGTCGTGATTTAAGTTGATGATTCTCTGTATATGTAAGTGTCTGGTTTTCAGGTAATCTGCTTCTGTCATCCATTGTGTGGCTCCCTTTGATTATGGTTCTGGCATGTTTGAGTTTAGTTATTAAAGCTTTTAACCTCCTACCATCAAGTCTTACACAACCTGTTCTTGACAGCAAAAGTCATAAGACGGTGGTGAGATGTGCTGTAGGTGTGACAGAGGAGTTTGTGGTGAAGGATCAGCTTTGAGTCTCTTGATGATGTTTGTGAAAGACATTGTGAGTCGTAGTCAGAGCACAGACTAGGTGGAGGAACATCTGGAGAGGTGGAGGTTTGCCCTGGAAAAGAGAGGAAAAAGGTCAGCTGCAGTAAGACGTGTACTCAGGTGAAACGGCGAGATTACAGGGAGCAGAAGTGTAGAAGGTGGACTTTTGATACTCAGGGTCAATAGCCCAGAACAATGGAGATTCTAGGAGAGCAGTGGAGAGGCGCACGCCAGCAGGTTTAAAGGGGTGGGGGAAGGTTTTAAGTGTGATATGTGACAAAAGAGTGTCAGTAAGAATAAGGTATAGTGTGGAATATCTTTTTATTGTTGGTTCAGAGACTGAGAAAGACACAAGAGGCATGGAATTGTTAAGAAAAGACACAATTACTGTGTTACTAAAAATGACACTGAGGATGAAGTTAACACAAAGGAGTCCCAGAGGAAGTCCGAAAAGAAAGTTAGTCAAGAGGGTAGTTGGTGTTAACACGGACGAAACAAAATAGAATAAAAAAGAATCTGGGCAGAAGATTTGCTGTCACGACCCCTGAAGGGAGCAGCCAAAAGGCAAAGAAGTGAATGATGTGGTATCGAGATAGCTTTGGATATGTGTTTTAGGATTAATAGGCAGGTTAGTAACAGCTGCAGCGAGAACAGGGAACAGGTCAGCATAAGATCACTATCATGGGTAAATAATTGTTGGTAATTGCAACAACATCATTTTCAAGATTTTTATTGTTCAAGATTAAACCTTTTTTTAATTTGGTACTGTTTTGAACATACCTGGGTGAAAAAAAGAAGAAACAACTTTCAAAATGTGTTAAAGTTATTATATTTTAAAAAATCAGCAAGGGACAGAAAACACATAAAGTAACATATTATAACATATTTTTTTCTAAAAAAAAAAAAAAAAAAAAGAAAAGATTAATAACTGTATTTTTCACACAAAGCAAAGGGAATAAAAAATGTTTTATAAACGTGTTGTTAAAAGGTTTAAAAAAAAGAGAACCTGCAAAAATCAAAGACAGCTAACAAAGATGCAATAAAATTATGACATCCTTATAATGTTGTCTTCTATTTGTATCTTATTGTCATTAATAATAAAAAAAAAGCATGGTTTTGATTCTTTTTATTCTATGTTGCTTTTATATCAGTGATTATCCATTGTGCTGTGGGGTGCAGATGACCCCACCCTTACGTTTTGCCAGGGACACAAGTGAGTTTTTTAAGTTCAGCGTTCTGTCTTGTGGGTTCCAGGTGACCCCACTCCCAAAGTTAACATGCCTAGGATAGCAGAAAAAAGGAAATTTACAAACGCTTTGCTGACAAAGGCTCAAAAAGCTTGACAAAAAAAAACAGCGTCCTGGCCCATACAATGTGTATTAAAATGGATCCCATAGCATGTTCTCTTTCAACAATGACAGCAGTCCAGCTCCACCACAGAATGTGCTCCTTCTGAATGCACTGATAGACCAATTGCATTGTTAGGGGTGCAGCAAACACCCTCTTTGAAAAAGATCCTCATGACATAGAATCTGCAATACAAAGAGCAAAACACACACACAACCTTAATAAAAGGGAAAAAAAAGTATGTTGTTAAACTTTTCGGTCTGAAACAGATATGTTGTACTTATGAGCTACAAACTCAAGTGAATTTAAATTTCTCTACTGGTCACAATTACAGATGAACTTTATCCAGAGTTCTAAATAAATGTAGTCTAAATGTATACTAAAAGAAAAAAACAAACATTTGCTGTGTAACTGCTATCTTTTCCAGGCAGAAAGTGTGTTAATAAAGCTTTACACAAACTGTTGTTGAGACTTGGTCCATTAAAGCTGTTTGTCTCTTTGAACAGGAAGTTGCACCGTTTCCATGTGAGCTTTAGCAGGGTTTGCTGTGTGTCTCATGACAATTTTAAGGTGCTGATATTTTTAGTGGATCTCATCTTGGAGCGGGTTCACCTCCTGCCTCTGTCTGTGTTTCTCAATGCCAAATTGCTCCTTTAGGGATTTAGTCTTCTCTTGTGAGACTTTATCTCTTTCATGGCAAAGCGGAGGACATCTCTGAATGTCCATGTAATTGAGATTCTAGGGGAGTTGGTCTGAATGCTGCCATTTATTTGCTGGTGGCAAATACCAATTAGGTCATGGTGCCAAACTCTTCAAGGTCAGCAGAGAGAGAAACTTCAATGTAGCTGACAGAACAACTTGTTTGTTGAAGTACAGTAGGCTAACATAAGAGCAGTTCCAAAAGATTAAAAGAAAAAAAAATGACAAACAAAATGACAACAGTGAAAATGTTAAATTATTAGAATTAAGCAATTTTTAAATGTTCATCTTTGGCAATTAAAAGTTGCCAGTGACTCCCCATGAATAAAACAGTGAAACTATCACTAAAGTAGGCTAATTAAAATGACTAAAAGCCTTTTCAGTAGCATAATCTTCATTGCTCAAATCTAGCATATTAGTGTGTAACCACCACAAAATGGATAACAAAATTGTTAACACATGCACTGACAACTATATTTTGTTTTGTTTTTTTTTGTTTTGTTGTGAAAAACCCCAGGATTCAACAAAGTAATTCTACCGCAGAGAAATAAACACAACCTATGTATTGATCAGCTGTTACACATTGGACTCTGAATGGCAAAATGAAGCTTGATGTGGGACAGCATACTGACTGGAGTACATTTCACCCACCTCAACGGCTATCTGAAAAGGACAAAATGAAGTGTGAAGCTTTGTTGGATTCACCAACCAATCAACAAGGCATGACCTTACATTCCAGTTGTCATTGAAAAAAATAATTAACATCAAAATTTGTCCCTAAAACCAGATCTTTTTTGTTTAACACTGACTTTTTAACGCATCAGTAATTGGGAAATTGCTTCCTTCTGCAACCTGCCTCCATTGCTTTGATGCTCTGTGTCAAATTCAGTGACAGAAGGTGCAGGTGAACTCTTAGTAAAATGAGCATTTTTGTGAACAAACAGCAAAAGTGTTTGTATTGGACCCAGCAGCAAGCAGCCAAAAGCAAGATCACAAAGTATGAGCAAATGAGAAAAATGTCAGTTTTCCCACAGTATGTCAAACCTTCTTGGTTGCAATAAGTGAATACTCGTGGACTGTTCAGGCTTTTCTTTACAAAGATTCACCTTATGCAACACATATTGATCATTTTGTTTGGGCATTTTTCCCCTTTTTGTTTGTTTTTAAAACATTATAAAATTAATATTTGATATCTTCAAAAATTAATTCCTAGTCAAGTGTTATTGTCATAAAATCTGAAAATATCAACTTAAAGCAGGAAGGTCAGGGGTTCAAGAGGGCCAAATTTGGTGAGGTGAAAATGTCTGAGGGCCATAAATTTGGCCTGCATTCTTTGAACTGTTATGTTAATGTTAAATGTAAATAAGCTACTTTTACTTATTCATTTTTTGCAATGCAATACTTTTCATTTCTTCACATAGAACAGAGTTAGATCTAAATACATTCTCACACAAATTACAGTGAATTTCATGTTTGAAGATCAGAAATAAAACAAAAGGAAAATTGTGTGTGGAAAAACTGTCAACATTAAATCTGAGTTCACATGTTGCCTTAATTAAATGCACCCTGTAAATGTATAAATTTTAATCAGAACAGGGAACTAGTGCAAATTGTGTTTTTCAGAAGTAAAAAAAAAAAAAAAAAAAAAAGACTTTTTTCAAGATGGTGGCTTTTTGTTAGTTTCATTTCCATAACATAACTTCGACAAACAGGTCTATGTAATTTTTAGGAGAATCGACAAGAGAACATTTTTGGATGTCCATGGTAACAGATTTTTTTGCCGACTACGGCCACATTCCTAACAGTCATATTGTACGTCGTATCGCTTTGTTCAGCTTGAGCCAAGGATTTGTGTTAAATTTTCACAATATTCTGGTTAAAAATATGCAAGCAAAAGGGAAATGCCACTTTGGTGAGCTTGTCATGCTTAACGCTGTTCAAAATTAAAAAAAAAAAAAAAAAAAATTAAAACTAACCCCCCTCAAGTAGCTTCCCATTGATCCTCAAGAAGTTGGAAGCAAATAGTGTCAGGTTTTGCTTCAGGGACCCACAATACAACAAACTCAGGAGTGCAAGAAAACCAGGTTTATTAAAGCTTTTGACTCGGATGCTCCCCCCCAGGCTTTGAAGATAAACGGCAGATCTATGCTAGAGAGAGACAGGAGAGGGTTAATGATGGTGACATGATTTGAAGGAGGGACGGCAAAAACTGAATGGAGGCTTACTGAGGTGAGGAGAGAAGACTGCAGGAAGAAGAGGAGTGGAGTCCTCCTTACAGCAAGGAAGGTGTGGCTCCAGGTAGAGGCAGATGTGGCAAAACTCAGCATCCTGGGGCTTAGTCACTAATTGTTGATACCACAGGTTAACTCAAAACCACCAGGGATCTCTGGGAAGGTTTCCAAAAAGGAGAAGGTGCTGGGACTTACAAGGCTTTGGAAGAAATGGAGCAGCAGAGAGACAGGGGCACATAAAGGCAGCTGCTGGCAGTGAGACAACTGGATAAAGGCTGAGCAGTTTAGCTGGTAGTCAGGCTGAGTGGCTAGCATGAACACAGCTGGAGATTTCTCTGAGCGCTTGTAGTGCAACGATTCAGCAGAGAATGAAGGGCAGAAGGAGAGATATACAGGAGCAGGCACAGGTGGAGGGAATCAGATGATTAGCAGCAGGCTGGCTGCTGCCGTGACAAATAGATTGAAATCCCTGGGAGGAGTTTACATTTGTAGAAGGTACTAAAGGTGACTTTTTTTTTAAATGGAAGCCTCTTCTGGAGGTCAAAAGTCAACAAAACTTTGGCTGTGGTTGCAGACTAAAGCTGGTGGTGTGTGTGAATATGTGTGAAGATCACTAGACTAAAAACTTTGTTTTCCCAAATTGTGTAAAAATGTAAACACTGCCAAATTTACCACTTTGCCACAAAGTAGCTGTCTAGTCGTAAGTCCTGTGGCTATCCAATAATATTTTTCAAACTTCCTTTAGATCTTCTTAACTTGTGTGTTTTGGTTTCGTTAGTGGATTTTGAAATATTTCTTTAAGCCGCATAAACGATTTTAGGTCCATTCGTTTTTTTTTTACTGTTTCTCATGCAGTGATGTCACAATTTTTACGGGGTGCTGTTCTCTATGCCCAACATTCCTTTTGTCCAGGTACTAAGTGTGTGAAAGTTTTTGAGATTGTGGCAGGGGGATAGATACAATAAGAAAGAAAACATCATGGTCCTTGCATTCCAGGGATGAGGCGGGCAATAATAATATTAATGGAAGTTGCAGAAAATGTACTACGTGCTGATGAAAATAGCAGGCATCTTGATTTGTTGTAAAGAGACCCTGCTCTAGCTTTCCAAGTTAAAAAATGTAACTGTATACAGAATATTACTAACTTGGAACTTGGAGAATCCAACCTCCAAAGGAAACAGAGCCATTTTCAAGTGGTGGAAATGAGATGAAAAAACATAGATTCTGTTACGTCGCCCGGATTGGCGTTACCGGGGCCTCACCCTGGAGCCAGGCCTGGGGTTGGGGCTCGCAGGCGAGCGCCTGGTGGCCGGGGCTCCTCCCACGGGCCCCGGTCGGGTAAAACCCTAAGGATTGACGTGGGATCACTCCCCAGTGGGCCCACCACCTGCAGGAGAGCTGTGAAGTGGCTGGTGCAATGTGGTTTGGGTGGCAGTCGAGGGCGAGTGCCTTGGCGGCCTAAACCCCGGTCATGGAACTTGGCTTTTGGGACATGGAACGTCACCTCTCTGGGAGGGAAGGAGCCTGAGCTTGTGCGAGAGGTTGAGAGGTACCGGCTAGATATAGTTGGGTTCACCTCTATGCACCGTGTGGGCTCTGAAACTCAGTCTCTCGAGAGGGGTTGGACTCTCTACCATTCTGGAGTTGCACATGGTGAGAGGCGGCGGGCTGGGGTGGGCTTACTCGTGAGCCCCTAGCTTAGCCGCCAAGTGTTGGAGTTCACCCCGGTGGATGAGAGAGTTGCGTCCCTCCGCCTTCGGGTGGGGGACAGGTCTCTGACTGTGGTTTTGGCTTATGGGCCGAACAGCAGTTCAGAGTACCCAGCTTTCTTGGTGTCTCTCGGAGGGGTACTGGAAAGCGCCCCAACGGGGGACTTCATTGTCCTCCTGGGTGACTTCAATGCCCACGTGGGCAATGACAGTAGCACCTGGAGGGGTGTGATTGGTAGGAACGGCTTCCCTGATCTGAACCCGAGCAGTGTTTTGTTGTTGGACTTCTGTGCTCGTCATAGTTTGTCCATAACAAACACCATGTTTGAGCACAAGGGTGTCCATCAATACACGTGGCATCAGGACACCCTCGGCAGGAGATCAATGATCGACTTTGTTGTCGTTTCAGGCAATCTTCGGCCGTGTGTCTTGGACACTCGGGTAAAGAGAGGGGCAGAGCTGTCCACTGATCACTACCTGGTGGTGAGTTGGATTCGATGGTGGGGAAGGAGGCCAGAAAGACTTGGCAGACCCAAACGTACTGTGAGGGTCTGCTGGGAACGTCTGGCTGAGCCCTCCATCAGGGAAGTCTTTAACTCCCACATCCGGGAGAGCTTCAAACAGGTACCGAGGGAGACTGGTGACATTGAGTCTGAATGGACCATGTTCTCCACCTCCATTGTCTCTGCTGCTGTTCGGAGCTGTGGTCGCAAGGTCTCTGGTGCCTGTCGTGGCGGCAACCCCCGAACCCATTGGTGGAGACCGGAAGTAAGGGACGCCGTCAAGCTGAAGAAGGAGTCCTGTCAGGTCTGGCTGACTTGTGGGACTCCAGAGGCAGCTGACAGGTATCGGCAGTCTAAGCGAGCTGCGGCTCAGGCTGTAGTAGAGGCAAAAACTCGGTCCTGGGAGGAGTTCGATGAGGCCATGGAGAAGGACTATCGGTTGGCCTCGAAGAGGTTCTGGCAAACCGTCCGGCGCCTCAGGAAGGGGAAACAGTTTTCTGCAGGCACAGTTTTCAGTGCAGGTGGGGAGCTGTTGACTTCTACTGGGGACATTGTCGGGCGGTGGAAGGAATACTTCGAGAATCTCCCCAATCCTGCTGACACGCCTTCTCTTGAGGAAGCAGAGGCTGAGAGCCTTGGGGTCGGGCTGTCCATTACCCAAGCTGAAGTCACCGAGGTAGTCAACAAGCTCCTCGGTGGCAAGGCAGCGGGAGAGGATGAAGTCCGCCCTGAGTATCTTAAGTACTCTGGATGCTGTAGGAGTGTCTTGGTTAACACGTCTCTGTAGCATCGCGTGGAAGTCGGGAACAGTACCACTGGACTGGCAGACAGGGGTGGTGGTTCCCCTTTTCAAGAAGGGGGACCGGAGGGTGTGCTCCAACAACCGGGGAATCACACTCCTCAGCCTCCCTGGGAAAGTCTATGCCAGGGTACTGGAGAGGAGAGTCCGGCCAATAGTCGAACCTCAGATCGAAGAACAACAATGCGGTTTCCGTCCTGGTCGTGGAACTGTGGATCAGCTCTACACCCTGTCTAGGGTGCCAGAGGGTTCATGGGAGTTCGCTCATCCTGTCCATATGTGTTTTGTGGATTTGGAGAAGGCGTTCGACTGTGTACCCCGTGGTGTCCTGTGGAGGGTACTTTGGGAGTATGGGGTCCGGGGGGCCTTACTCAGGGCTGTCCGGTCTCTGTATGACCAGAGCAGGAGCATGGTCCGCATAGCTGGCACTAAGTCAGACCTGTTCCCGGTGCATGTTGGACTCCGGCAGGGCTGCCCTTTCTCACCGGCTCTGTTCATAGTCTTTATGGACAGAATTTCTAGGTGCAGCCAGGGTCCGGAGGGGGTCTGGTTTGGGAACCACAGGATTTCCTCTCTGCTCTTTGCAGATGATGTTGTCCTGTTGGCTTCATCGAGCCAGGACCTCCAGCATGCATTGGAACTGTTTGCAGCCAAGTGTGAAGTGGCAGGGATGAGGATCAGCACCGCTAAGTTTGAGGCCATGGTTCTCGACCGGAGAAAGGTGGTTTGCCCTCTCTGGGTGGGTGGAGTGCTCCTTCCCCAAGTGGAAGAGTTTAAGTATCTTGGGGTCTTGTTCACGAGTGAGGGAAGATCGGAGCGTGAGATTGACAGGCAGATTGGTGCTGCGTCCACCGTCATGTGGTCGCTGTACCGGTCCGTCATGGTGAAGAGAGAGCTAAGCCAAAAAGCAAGGCTCTCAATTTACCGGTCAATCTACGCCCTAATACTCACCTATGGTCATGAGCTCTGGGTCATGACCGAAAGAACGAGGTCCCGGATCCAAGCGGCTGAAATGAGCTTCCTCTGTAGGGTGGCTGGGCGCTCACTCAGAGATAGGGTGAGAAGCTCGGTCACCCAGGAGGAGCTCGGAGTCGAGCCGCTTCTCCTCCGCATTGAGAGGAGCCAGTTGAGGTGGCTCGGGCATTTGGTTCGGATGCCCCCTGGACGCCTCCCTAGGGAGGTGTTCCGGGCATGTCCCACTGGGAGGAGGCCCCGGGGAAGACCCAGGACACGCTGGAGAGACTACGTCTCTCGACTGGCCTGGGAACGACTCAGGGTCCCCCCAGAGGAGCTGGAGGAAGTGGCCGGGGAGCGGGAAGTCTGGGCATCTTTACTGAGACTGCTGCCCCCGCGACCCGGTCCCAGATAAGCGGAAGAAAATGGATGGATGGATGGATGGATGGAAATGGAGGGGCTCAATCAAAGCAACTCTTTTTCAAAAGTCCCTAAGGTTCACACCGGGAAATGTGGCTAAATTTGTTCTTATGGGGCAAAGGAAAGGCACTTTTTTTCATTTTATTCTACATTCAGTGCATGGTGAAAGCTTTCTAATGCACTGCAAAACAGCAGCACTGAGTTTCCAGGATTCTCTTCTTCTTTAACGTTGACAAGTCATGAGTGAAGAGTGTCAGGGTGTGGGGGTCTGCTTACTTGAACTTTTACAAAAAGTAAAAAAAAAATACTTTGCAGCAAAAAGAATATACCAGCCAGCAAGAATTTTTCAAACGCATCAATTAGTTCACTCTCTTTTCCTCTTTAATGAGCCAAGTGTTACTGCCGTCAGCGAAGATAACAAATGCAGAGAAAAAAAGCTATGAGGAATCCATCAAAAGTATAGGAGCAGTATTCACTAACTTTAACCTTTCTTGCACAAAGGAGTCGAATGTTATTGCCCATGACAGCAGTAGGTTTGAGATGAAAATCTTTTAAAAGGCTGCTGATGCGGGTGCAGGTTGAAAAAGATCTGTTCGCACATTTTTCCTTCCTCCATCACTCATAAGTGAAACCCCTTTTTGTTTTTCAGCCTCCATCCTTTTCACATACTCTTTTCGCTCTCATTCGCAGAGCTTACATCCTACTCACATTTCTCCAAAAAGTGGAGGCGTTCGTGCATCATCCCCCATGCCAACACGCTCCTCATAATCCTCATCTTCCCCATCATTACTCTTATTGTCATTCTCTTTATGGTTACGCTCGCTGCAGTTTTTACTTTAATTGCCAGCTTGAAGTGGTATCAGAAGTTGTCTCCCTTTTTTCATGTTGAGGCGACCTCTTGCTGTAGGATTCTGAC
The DNA here is from genome assembly GCA_036245035.1 of Adrianichthys oophorus. Classification (NCBI taxonomy): domain Eukaryota; kingdom Metazoa; phylum Chordata; class Actinopteri; order Beloniformes; family Adrianichthyidae; genus Adrianichthys; species Adrianichthys oophorus. The sequence continues at coordinate 484,491 of BSAI01000021.1, forward strand.
TCATGTCACTGCGGCTTGATGTCAGTAATTTGCTATTGAAGATCCTCAGCAAATGAGCAGCAAAGAACAAGTGGCTCCCAGGAAAGCTGTCTTCTTCTTCAAGAGCATTGCCAGAAATGGTGTCTGAGTGTGTGCTGCTCTGAATTAAAGACCTAGGTGGAAAACTCTGAGGACATGATGAAGCATGATCTGCTTTCTTCTCTGTCTTGCTGATAAAGCACCAGAATTGCTTGAGAAAAGTGCCAGTGTTGCACTTCTTGTACTCATCACAATCTTTTCTGAGCCCTAGTTAGAGAGTTCATTGAGCAGTGCCTCATTGATATCAACGTGTTTAACAAACTTCATGCTTAGACACTGGCATTTTGGATTTCTAACTGCAGTTGTGCATTTCATCTGCTGTGGGTTATCTTCTGCCGCTTGCATTTTCAGAGGTCACCAGTTTAGATGGAAATATTTCTATATTGCCGAAATAATGTGTAACAGCCAGAATTATGAAGTGTTGCAAAAGACAAATTATTGTTTCATTTTTATTGTTAGGAAATTGTTTATTTTTCGCCAAACAATCCCATGCATAATGAAAACATACTCTTATGTATTACTCAGATTCACTTCAGTGGCCACCACAGCAATTTGTAGCTGATCTGACCAGGTTAGGATATTTATTTTTAAAAGTACTCAGACTGAGCTATTTGTAACAGTGGTTTGTGCAATTGAAAATGTAATCATTGTACTTTTAGTTACCTGGACAAAAAGAAAAATAACAACTAATGTAAAAGTTTATCTGGCACAGGCCACCAGAATAGCAGCATAAGAAAAAAATCCCAACAGTGACTCTCTCTGCTCTTAGAGGTGTCATTAGGTCTATTTGCAGCTTAGCTGTGGGCACCTCAGAAATTTGCACAGAAGACATAACAATATCATTGAATTCTAGTTGCTTTTAAGAATAAAGTGATTGTAACTCATTCAGTACACAAGTGTTAAAGAATGAGACAAATAAATGCACCCATGAGAGATTATCCATGAAAAAATAACCAATACAAGGCCTAGCTGGTGGTTTGGTTGCAAGTTTAAAATGGAACCACAGGGCATTTTTGTGATGTCTCAAACCTTTATTTTTTTCTTGTTCTCATAGAGAATCATAAAAATAATACAAATTCACCAAACATTTTTGTTTTTTTCAAATGCTTCTGAACTAGAGCCAGAAACAAACCGCTGTTTCTGTGCAGCCAGAGAAAGTTTTACAATGGGACCAGTTGGAAACTGGCTGGAGAGTTTTACTTTAACTTTTACTAAATATTAGATCCGATCTTCTTTGATATTAATGTTGCTAAATGTAAAAAGTTATTTTTCATTGAGTTGCAATTTTGTATAGATTCTGTCCAATTTGGATAGAAAACATAAATAAACACTGGGTTGCAAAAGTATTCAAACCCCCTGAACTACACATTTTCTCACATTATGACCACAAACAATGGATTTGCAATTGGATGCACTCGGAGTAAAGGGGGATAATTACTTTTGCGCACTGCACTTTTCAGTTTTTTATTTGTAAAAAAAATGGAACTCTTATATAATTTCCTTTCGACTTAACAAGTGTGTGCCACTTTGTGTTGGTCTTTCATATAAAATTCCAATAAAATATATTCATGTTTGTGGTCATAATGTGAGGAAATGTGGAGAAGTTCAAGGGGTATGAAACTTGGGTCCTCTACAAGAGGTCTGGGAGCTTGAGGTTCTTGCGCAGCATCTTTGCTGTTCCTAGCACTGCGCTTTTCTGGACTGAAATGTCCAGAAACAACAGCAAATATATATATATATATATATATATATATATATATATATATATATA
>BSAI01000021.1:486349-548957 GCA_036245035.1 Adrianichthys oophorus
ATATATATATATATATATATATATATATATATATATATATATATACATATATGAAAATGTAATTGTTGTAATCATTTACTAACAAAGGCTTCTTATTTAAAAAAAAAGACATTTGAAAAAGACTTTACAGAAGCAACATGTACAGATTTTAGCAGAATCAATTTGAAATTGCATTATATTAAACAAAATAATTCAAGTGGAATCACAAACTTTCATTTTCGCACCTCTAGATCTGTTGCGTCTGATAATTAAATAGCTCCAACAGGCTTACTTTTTTAGACATGACGACTGGTAATTAGTGACTTAGAATACGCACGCTCACACTCGTGAACATGCAAGAACATGCACAAACAAGTTTGTTTTGAAGCTGACAAGTGCATCTTGACATTCTTCCCTTTGAAACAAACAGGAATTCTTTTTTGAATCCTATATGTTCTGCCATAAGGCCAATCAACAAAGCAAAAGGCATCTTTGTTGTTTGTATCTAGATTCCAGATGTTTTTCCCCTCACTAAGTCATTTCTGCTGCTGCAGATATTTTTTTTTAGTTTACCTGAAACCATCAAGCTTTGTTATTTAACTGTCTAAAAAAGGTAAGAGATAGACAACAACAGCAGTTATTGAACTTGTCAAATTAAGTTGAGTGACTCCTGAAAATCTGGCTTTCCTATGTCCAACTAATAAGACATAGTTTTTATCAAGTTGAATTTGTTTAAACAGCTGCCAACAGGAGCACAGCAGTCATTGTTTTGTTGGATTTTCCTCATCCATCAGAGATCCCACTGGAAATGACTGCCTCTCTACACAGCTAAAACAGCAGTTTAGTTCTATCATTTTACATGCACTTGATTAGGTTGATACTTTTCAGTAATCTTTGAATTAAAGAATGCACTCTGAAGCACTTTGCCTCCGACTTCCAATTTTTCCATGATTTTCTTTAAACCATCAGCTCAGTCATTAAAAACTATTTGCCCAGAACATATTCATGTCGTGTAGAACATCTTGGAGCTCTTTGCCACACTAACTTTAATGTTCTAAAGAATACCCTTACTGGACAGCTCTCATGTTATTGTTGTTATTATTATTACTTTTGAACTGATAAGATAAAAAAATAACATAATGAACAGAAGAACAATGATGAATGTCCGTACTCAAAGTTCCAAAAGGGCTTTGAATAAAGTTTCAAAAACGTATGGAGTCGAAGTCTCTTTTATTTAAATTCAGTTCAAACTTGAATGTATGCAAAGAGTATTTTTACAGAATTACAAAAAATAAACACATACACTGAAAACAATTCATTTGGGTTATAAAAAACAAACATCAATGAATCTTGTTGATCCCCTAATATCAATGTATTATTAGGGTGTAATGATTGATCAATTGATTAAACGTCTACCATAGCAGGGTAGGGGATGTTTTTAATGATGAACTGAAGACAAATTCACTAAAGATTTTTCTAAATTTCTATGTATTTTGACACTTTCAATATAATCCTTAATACTTTTATTTGAAAACAATTTGGATTTAGAGCCGCAATCGACACTCTCATTCGTCAACCCCCTAAGACTGAGTCTCTTTTGAGTGTATAGCTGACTACAGACTTTGTCTCAGTCTGGAATAGTGCCTGGCTTTAGGGCTGAGCATATGGCCAGTGGCTATGGGGCAACAGAGGGTGAAGAGAGCAGAGCAGAAAAGGAATGAAAGGTGAGAAAGTGATGGTAACAAAGTTGGCACAGGAGAAGCTTCTCTGTGGTTTTCATGCCAGCTTTAGCAGGAGAAAATGTAAACACACAGATGCTCTTGCATCTGCAAAGGTATTACACATTTTTCCCTCCTTTATGGCTCATACCTACAGCTGCACTTTTACCCTTGAACACTGAGCCTCATTCCTTCCGTCATGCCATGCGAGGCATGAGATGAGTGTGTGTTTGTGTGTATTTGACAGGCAGCAGAGTTTGCAGGGTTATTGTGGCAGGCTCGTGGGCCTTGTCAAAATGCATGTGAGTAAATTCGGAGTGACAGATGTAGCTTTTCTGCTTTCTCACACTAACATGGTTAGTCTCCCACTGCCAACTTCACTGATCCTACACATAAATGTGCTTGAGTTCAGTCACTTTATTCTTTTACTAATGCAGCAGAAGGCACAGAAAAGCATCAGATGTTTCCAGTCTTTGATGTGGGAATTTCGGGGGGTCCAGACCATGTATTCTTTCAATCCCAAACAAAACGAACAGTGGAGGACAAAGATGCCACTTCAGTGAATTCCATATTAAAAACTGCCACTTTACATGTTTCCAGATGGATATTGCTTAAGACAACACATCTCTGCGACCTAATCATTTTCAAGATAATAAATCAAAGTCACTTTAACTTTAATGAGTTTCTCCCACATTCCGATTGAGCTCAGAGATGAGACTCCTTTTAATCCACTGAAGCATGTCGCCCAGACCTCTATCAGATCATATATCACTGCCACTTCCTCTTGACACATCTTCACCCAGCACATTATCACCAGTGCCGTCAAGATACCAGTACAAATGAGAAAACAATGTGAAGATGAGATGTTGAATATTCATACGAAGGATAAGGATGCAAGTGGGACATTTTGGGGCTTTATCGGCCCTAACAGGATCTAAGCTTGGTAATTCATGCTAAATTCAAGCTAAATCATCCCCGATGCCATTTCTGTGAGAGAAACAAAACAAAAAAAAAACATGGGTTGAGTGCTCCCGCGTGCTTTTGTGATCTGTTTCCATGCCATCTCCATCCCCGTTTCATTTATCACAACAAGCAAGTTGAGATATCTCTTATTCTCTTCATTGCCTCCACTCTGTCAAATTTTAAGCTTGAGGCAAAAAGAGATAGAGACTTAAAAGGAAGGAAAGCAAATTTGAAAAACTAAAAGCTTTTTTTTCTGTTTTTGTCTCTGCAAGAGGAGCCATGCACTGCAAGGAAAGAAATAAATAAATACATTGAAGAGCTTTGAGATCCATCCCTGTTGAAAAGCACAAATGCTTCACTCTCAAACAGCAAATGCACAACCTTGGGGGAGCATCATTGGCATATTTGCTGTTCTGACCTCATGCACCGTTGCTCCACATCTAAAGTGGTTGACCTTTGAAGCATCTGACTTAGCTGTTTCTCAAAAAAGAGTGCTTCCTCTGAGACCAAAAAAAGGTATTAGTATTTGACTGTATAACCTTTCCCAGAGGCTTCTGGGTAAGAGGAAATGACCCATGTGGCCTACATGTTTGTGGAGCAGGGAAAAGTACCTTTAAATGTCTATATAATTGTCCAGGATATATGCAGTATGCAGTGTTAGTTTCTCAGTTGTACCAAAAGGAAAGAAAAAAAAAGTAAACAGCAGATTAAGCTTATTCTTTATTCCTAGTGACACAGAGTTTGTCAGAAGAGTGGTAAACTCATTGCAGCACTCAATAAATGCAGTCAACTTATTATTTTTTTTTTCTTTTTGGAATTTTTGTAGCAGAAACAATCGATGCAGTTAACATGGGGATTGTTACCACACATTTATAATGTGAAACGGGATCGATCAGAGTCTGTGACTTATGCTAACTAAACCAACAGATATTGTACACTGGTTTCTGCATATGTATGCTTCAAATCAGTCCATGCTTGTTTTGCTGTATCTTACAGAAGTAGGTTTTTGTTTGTTAATGCATTACAACACATCTAAGGATCAACTAAAATGTATTATTTCTTTTTTTAAATGCTATCCAAGTCAGCTTTACTCATGAAGCACTTTACAACTCAAAGCATAAAGTACTTTAGATATTACAAGAGATGAAGGCACACAAGGCAACACACAGTAAAAAAGGATATTTTAAAAATGTTAAATATCTATATACAGTTTAAAAATGAAGTTATGTAAAATTAGTTTAAAAAAGGTAAAAACCAAAACAAGGACTAAAACACAAAGTAATTTTTTATTTAATTTTAAAAAAAAGCTAAAACTATGTTAACACTAGTGCTGTCAATCGATTACAAAAATCAGATTAATCACAATTTTGGATTGTTATTACTCACGAATAATAACAATGTTTTACTAGACAAATTTTATATGACAATGTGCAGCTTTTGAACAAATAAAAGGCTGTAAAGAACATTGTTCCTTCATTTTTATTGTCTGAAATGTTTTAATTTGTAAAATGTTAACTCAGATATTCCAGAAAAGTAATTTGTGTGAACAAAACACATCAACAGCAAGAGAAGAAGAACTCCAAGAAGATGCTGACACAGATATATATATGGGGTTATAATGATGCCAGTTTAACGTGGCACTGAAACAAAACTTGGCATTTAAAAAGTAAAGGATTTGAAAATAAAGAATAACAACACTTGAGAATTTAAGCCACAAATTACATTCAAGTCAAACCTATTTAACATTTTTACTCGATTACTTTTCTCTTTTTTATGCTATCTATCTATCCATCTATCTACTATTTTTTACACTATTTTATTTTTACCATGTTCTCTCTCTCTCTCTCTCTCGATTTTTTCAATGCCAAATAGCTGGCACTGTTTTAGTGCGCGAAGGGAGCCTGAGGTGAGGGGATTCGGCTGCTGATCTATACAGGGGCAGAAATTGCGTCACCCAACAGGTTTTTTAAAAAGGGAATGCCGGAGGGCAATGGTGGTAGTCAGTGTAAACAAAAGTGTAACTGGAGAACATCATGGCTGTTACGGCCGAAGATCTCGTAATTTATCATCAAAATTACAATACATTTACGGGATAGATCCTCACTGTCTGAAGAAAGACCAATTTACGGCGGAACCAGCTGCTTTGCCAGAAATAAGGTGTCCTGACTCTGTACATTATTTGCTCCTTTCACCGCTTCATTATTTCACATCAGGATGGTTTTGTGAGGCCAAGTTGTTCCTCAAACCGGACATTAAAATAAGAACTGCCAGGTAACTTGTCTTCATATATTTGGACAAATATATTTTTTAAAATTAATCGGGCTTGTTAATGTTGACAGCCCAAGTTAACACTAAAGGTGATTTGTACATTGGGCATCCAGTTTCAATGTTACAGTATAGTAACAAGTACAGATGCGATGAGAGGTGTCGTGGTGCATTTTGAGCTTCGGGCGAGGTGGAATGTAGTGGTGGCAGTGTGTTTCAAATGGTGCAGCAGGTGTTCATTCTGGCCATCCTGGTGTTTATTCTAGACACGAACTTGTTTATTTCAGGTCAGTTTTGCCTCGCTCAGCATAACAGTAATTACTAGGGCTGTGTTCCTCAGTCCCAGTTGGGAGTGTGTTATAGCCCCCTCTTTGACCTGATTTTGTGGCTTTCTATGGTGTTACAATTGTGTTGTACTTAATCAGTCTCAAGTTGTGATAGCAGTTGCCATTTGTGGATGTTAGAACATTGGGCCACTAGTTGTTTGGCAGTTAGCCAAAGGGTTTCGAAACAACCATTCACTTCACATTTTCTGCATGTAACCTCTCTGAGTAGGATTACTGGAGTAGTAGCATTCTAAAAGAGCCTTGTTCTTAAATATAGTCCATGTCCATCTTATTCCAGTAGCCCATTTTTAATCAAGGTGCTCTGGTTCACCAGCAACTGATGCGAACCTTGTTTGGCTGGGTGACGTCTGAGCAGGCATGACACGTGTTTCATTGTCTTTCATGGGTAATGTGATAGGCAATAGGGTTATAGGTCCTGCCCAAGGACCCCCAACTGGATTATGTTAATTGCTCATTTTTACTATGTTAATTGCCCCATCAATTGCGCATTGCGTCCTCTGGGTATCAACTGGGAATCGAATCCTGGTTTTCTGCGTGCTAGTCCTGCATTCCTGCACCCGTCCACAGGTGGGAATTGTGTTTACAGTCCAACACTGTGCAAGAGATTTGGCATTTGCCAGAGAACAACAGGATTAGCACATTTACCAACAACACCCTGTGCTCTTCACCGATGAAAACCAGTTCACACTGACCACATGTGACAGATGTGACGGTATCTGGAGACGTTGTGGAGAACGTTCTGTTGCCTGCAACGTTATCCAACATGACTGTTTTGGCAGTTGGTTAATAATGTTTTGTGGTGGTATTTCTTTGAAGGTCTGCACAGCTCTCCATGGCCTCACCAGAGGTAGCATGACTGCCATTAGGTATGAATATGAGATTCTCAGACCCCTTGCGAGACCATATGTTGGTGTGCTCGGTCCTGGTTTCCTATTAAGCTAAATCTAAACGACAATGCTAGAACTCATGTGGCTGGAGTGTGTCAACAGTTTCTACTAGACTATGGTATTGATGTAATGGACTGGCCCACACATTCCCCAGACCTGAATCCAATAGAGCACATCTGGGACATCATGTCTCGGTCTATTGACCAATGCTTGATCAGGATGCACACAGACTGTCCAGGAGTTGGTGGATGCTTTGGTCTAAGTATGGGAGGAGATCCCCCAAGAGACCATCCTCCGCCTTATTAGAAGCATACCCAGGCATCGCAGGGAAGTCATACAGGCGCGTGGAGGGCACACCCACTACGGAGCTTCATTTTGACTTGTTTCAAAGACATTACATTGAAGTTGGATCAGCCTATAGTGTGTTTTAAGTGACTTTAGTCAAATAGTCTTCTTTTTTATCTTCTTTTATTTGTAGAAATCTTTCAGTCTCATTAAATATGAGTTGGTTTAGTACTGTTATGTAATAATCATTATTTTACCTTTTGGTTGAATGTATAATTTTAACACATTTTTTAAATCATATTATATCTCCCATTTTTGCAGTAAGTCGATCAAAACAAAATTACTGACCTCAATAAAGACCCTCTTTAATGAGGCAGAGCTACTGCCTACTTCACCTTTTATTTCAGATTTGAAAACTAAATAAACAATTGACAAAGTGAAAATGTCATGGAATAAAAATGTTTACAATGTCCAATTTTTTTAAAACATTGAATTATTAGAATTCTCTAAATAAAGGCACTCGCTCAACCCAGTTAGTATGGGATTTTGCAATCTGCCGTGAGCCAGAGCTCGTGCTGCCTCACCTTGCAGTTGATGCTGTAATTGAGCAGTAAAAACGCAACATACAGAGACTTTGAAGATGGAATTTTTTTTAATATAAATTGCATTTTAGCACAGATAAGACAACACATTTGTCTTACGAGTTGTGCAAATTTTATGATGGTAGGTGAGGCACTGCCTTAGCTGCCTCCCCTAACTGCACACCCCTGCTCTTCCTCCTCTTCTGAATAAACATTTAGCAGCAACTTTGATGAGCGTAAAAACAGATTTGGGTTCGGTGTGAACACAGTAAGAAAAAAAAAAAATAGGCTGCAGTTTAAATCTTAGAATGGACGAAGAAAAATTTTGTACTCTTACTTAGTAGTGTAGCTAGGTTTTTTTGTGGACAATATGTATGCTTTATTTTGGGATCCACTGGCTGAGTTATACTGCAACAAGCCTTGAATGCTGTTTTTCTAATGTTCTTTGTCGGACAGAGCAGCTATCTGAAATTTCCTGTATGAAGCTGTAAACTAAAGCAGGATCCTAAAGCCATTGCATCCATAGTTGCCCACAAGGCCCACAAATGTGCCCCAAGGTACATTTTCTCAGGATCTACTTAAAAATAGTCTATGACAAGAGATTGTTTGTGAACATGCTTGCTGCAATTATTCAAATCCCTTAAGATTTATTAAGCATTTGGCTTTATAGTTGACATTTTTGGGTTTGTAAGTTTGGGTATCTGTATGCTTGGCTGCTTGTGACTAAGAAGATTTTTTTTTTTTTTTTTATTATTGTAATTAAATGACAACACGGTGTGGAAAAAGACCAAACAGAAAAAAAAAACAGACAAAGGTTGCAAAAAAAGTTTTAATAAAAGAAAATATATTATAGAAAAAAAAATCACTATTCAAAATGGCTGTGACCAAGACAACTTGGTCAGACCTCAGTGCAAATTGGCACATGATTTTGCTAAAAACTCATAAAATGTGGGTCATTTCACAACCCAAAGATTTTTTTTAATAAATACACTTTTGCTAAATAACTGTGGGTGGGTCTTAAAATAAAACACAATTGGATGACATCACCGTTCTGAACTGTGTCAAACCATCTTCTCCTTTCTGGTGAAGAAACTGTGAAGGGGTAGAAGAACGGAAACATGATGAAATTCTTAGAGGCATACTTTTGTGCAGTCGCATAGTGTCTGCTGCTGGAAAAGAGGAAAACTTGTATGCCCCTTTTTGACAAATGTTAAATCTTCTTGATTTATGTCCAAAAAGGGCATGCAGGTTTAATGAATAGGATTTATGTTGTAGAAATATTTTCATTTACTGCAAAAACAGCATAATACAGACGTTAAATGTGAGTAATATAGAAGAGTAACCATATTGATATTTATCTGGCAAACCAATTTCCAGTGTATTCATAGATTTGTCATTATGTCTTTAATATGTTTCATTATTTTAGAACAATGGTTTGCATAAAAAAAAAAAAAACCTTGTTCAAATCTGGGGTGGGGTGTTTGTGCATTCTCTAAGTCCACACAGTATATATCACTTATGAGTCCCCCTGCACTTCAAATGCAGTCCTGGGCAGAAAAAAAAATTGATGAGATTGGTGAGTTGCATGCAAAAAAGTAATCTTAGGCAAACAAATAAATAAAAATGTATAAACATTTTATTTTAACGCAGAGAAAATAAAAAGTAGATGAAAAAGTGGGTATAATAAACACGCTCATGACAAATTGGCTTTTTCATACTCAAATTTAGCAGCAGCAACTGAAAGTAAATGCAGGACTATAGAATGAAAGGATAAAGGCTTGTAAAGTATGTTACAGGGACTGCAACAATTGACAGCCTACAGAAGCTTGATAATTAAAAATATTTTTGGGATTCTGAAAGAAAATCCAAGCTCTGCAGTTTACTATGGAAGAGCTCCAGGAGGGGGCAAAAATGATTGGAAGTTATTCCAGCAGCAGAAGCTGTCTGTATAGCCCTGAAGAGCGCAACAGTAATCCTTCTGGTGGAGGGTGTTGGCTGATCGGGGAAATCCAAAAATGCAATCTGTGAGAGTGGTTAATCCAGATATAGAAGCAGGGAAGAGACTGTTTATTCTTTAACTTTTATTTAAACTGATTTCAAAACAGAGGAATCGTCAGGTTGCTTCCCCTTCCCCCTTTTTCCTATAGTCTGCCCAGAAAAATATGCATGCTGACTCTATTCATTCTCAAAGCTTTTTTTTTTAATGGCGAGCTCTCAGAAGATATCACTGTTAGGGACCAAAACAAGGCTGTAAAACTGTAGCAAAGACTGTTACAAGCTCTCTTTCAAAGACAGTGAGGTGGTCCAGCGTCACAGTGAAAACCTTGTATAGTCAACACTTTAAAGCAATCTTCTGAAAAGAAAATAATTAATGAGGCTTATTTGTTTCTAAAATTATTAGGCCTGTCTTGGCCAGAAAAAGCTGTGATTGTACCCCACCTAATTTTTAGAAACACCTTTCAATGTAAACACACACAGTTCCAACACACAATAAAGAGTGAAACTGGGTAGTTGTCAGTGATGCTTTGCCTCCCTACCCCATCCAGTGTTAGAGAGACTACCAGCTGATACAAGAGTTTTGATCAAGTCCGAGGTGTGTTGACTGCTTGGTCTCAGTTGTCATCTGTAAGTAAGGATTGCTCTTGTGGTCCAGAAATTTGTGATCATTCAACATCTGAGATGGAGGGATATTCGGAGGGACTGGTTTTTGATTTCTGCTGTAATTTGCCAGGTCACTCTGAAATTACACCATTCCTATTTTTTCTTTCTTTTGTCTTGTTGGTGGCCTCTGCTTTTTGCTGTCACCCTTCCCCTTGCGTCCCTTTGCGTCTGCCCTATGCTGAACTTCTCAGGGCAGCTTGGAGACCACCTCCAGACAGCCTCTGGGGATGGGGTGCTCTGGACTCTAGGGCGGTGGCAGGTCTTTCCTTAGGGCAAAAGGGACTTAGAGTATGCAGCTTTGGACTGGATCTTAGACCTTGATCTCAAGACCTTGTCTAGGACTTGTACCATCTGTACTTCTATGCCCCTTTGCTTTTTGGCAGTATGAGGGCTCATTAGTGGTCTCTCATGTACAGTGGAGAAAATAAGCCTTTTGTATTTTGTAGGTTTGCCCACTTAAAAAGAATGATAGTCTGTCATTCTAATGGTAGGTTCATTTGAACAATAAGAGATAGAAAATAACAAAAAAAAATCATGAAATAAACTTTAAAGAATTTACAGGAATTTATTTGCATTTCATTGATTGAAAAAAGTGTTCAAACCCTCTTGCCTCAAAGACTTACTGAGTGGTAAAAAACCCCTACAGCACAGAGGTCAGATGTCTCTTGTAGTTGATGACCAGATTTCTGCATATATCAAGAGAAATTTTAGTCATCTCTTCTTTGCAAATGAGTTTTGAATCATTAAGATATGGTGGCTGTTGCTTTTCAACATTGAACATCAGCTCTCCCCATAGGTTTTCAACAGGACTGAAGACCAGAGACTAGCTGTGCCACTCCATTACCTTGATATGCTTCTTCTTCAGCCATTTCTTAGATGCCTCAGCTGTATGTTTTGGGTCATTATCCTGTTGAAAGACCTATCCACCCCCCATTTTAATCCTCATGGCAGAGGGAAAGAAGTTCTCTTTTAGATTAGACGGTACATGACTCCGCCCATCCTCCCATCCACACGATGAAGTAGCCCTGTGCAGAAAAAACACCCCCAAACCATAATGTTTTCACCTCCATGCTTGTTGTCCATGCATTGACTTTGAAATCATTGTTGTGCTGGAAGGTCCAGCCATATTTCTTTTGTCAATGCTCTCGCTGAAGGAACTTTTTGCCTCAAACCCACGCACACACAAACCCATTCATCATTTTCTTCATGCCCCCTCTGTAAAAATCCGGCCTTTACAGAAAATAGTTATATGTTTGCTTATTTGTATTTGTGCAGATATTTTTGTGTATAGGTGTCTGTAGCTGTGAACAAAAGTGTAGCTCTACTATAAATTGTTAATCATGGGATTGACAACAATAAGCCTTCAGCAACTTTTATTACATATTTACAATGCTTTTGTTTTTCATTCATGAAAAAAAGTCAAAACTTTACTTAAAATCTCACTGCAAACTTTTGTTTTTATTATTATTTTAGTCAAGGCCTGCTTTGGTTACAAACATTTCACATTAACAGGAATATGATCTGACTTTGGATACCTTGGTTTGTTTGTGCCAAGATATGTATTTATTTTTATTTTATCAAACAGCACTGAGAGACTATAACAACAGATGAAATAGAGCAATATATAGGATGATGAATGAAATCCTACAGATAACAAATCATCACTCAACACAGAATGCAATAAAAGTTCAATAGCATCAATAAAAGGAGGGCTGTGTGCAGTTAGAAGACACAGCTGTATGGGACATATTAAGGTTTTAATTTTAAAAAGTTTAATTTTAATTGGTTCAGTTAGATTTGTAATATGATTCCGCTGCTCTTGGTCATGAAAACCTTTGTTTCCAGTAAATACAATCTCAAAAAGACAAACAAATGCTGTTTAACTTAAAAAAATTGAAGTGAGCTAGAAGCTTATTTTATTTTTATTTACTTCAATAAGTTTTAGCGAGGACGCTAATTGTTAAAGACCCACACCAATGAAAATCGTGTTTTCAGGGTTTTTAACATGTAGCATTTTTCTCATAATGAAGAACACGTAGAACAATGTAGATACATTAACATTTTCATTTTCTTCTTTTGAACTGTGTTCTGGCTCAAAACTTTAGGGCTCTACTGTACACTAAAGTGTTAACTCAGATATCCCAGAAATGTAACTTGTGTGCACAAAACACATCAACAGTAAGATGAGCAGAACTCTGAAGACTTTTATGTCTGCAGTATTACTCCAAGAAAATACAGATGCCGATATACAGCCATAAGAAACAAACATTGTGTTTCTTCACTTCAAATGGTCCAGGTGAATACTCAAATCTGATTGGCTGCTGGGTGTTCCGGAAGAAGTTCTGGTCACAATGTTCTATATGCGCAGGCTTCTTTAAACTTTTCCTTCATGATTTGGGCAAAAACAAGCAGTAAGAAGTAATCTTTCTCTCTTAACTGAAGCTTTATTGAACCTATTATGACGATCAGCCTATATATCGCTTTCTTTTGCCGCTGCAGTGGAGGTGTGCCAGCTCAGTAATGCATTGACTTGTTACCATGACACAGTTTCTATTCTAACAAGTTTCAATCCTACAGTATATTTTACTTTGAATTAGTTTAAAAAAAAAAAAAGTTAAAATTCCATTGACTGCGTAAGAGAACATGACAGATTGACTGTGACATCACTCATAGGAAACAACTTTCTTCCTGTTCCAACGAAATTAAGCCAATTCACTTGCCACTTTTCTGCAATACAGCTGTTTGCTCTGTTCGAACAAGATGTCGTCAGTTAGCCGTTATTGGTACCAGTTGGTCTAAATGTATATATTTTAGGAAACACTCTCTCAAATCAGGAATAGGCATGTTAAAAGACCATACTAGGGTGTGTATTAGCAATGGTCTGGCGATACAATAAATATCCAGATGCGTGTCTCATACGATATGTATCAGGATATATCCCAAGACTGTACCAGAACAATTTCTATTTTTTTAAGCGTATGACTTAGAAATAAAAACTCTACCTGAATATTAATATATCTTTAATAGTATTAAAATTGTAAAATTTATTTTATTTAATGATCACAACATTAAGCACTGCAACTGTATCTCATCCACAAGTTGCCTTTACCCAAGCAAATTCATGGCGCTTTTCTTTTGGTAAATTAAGTGTCATGGTGCACCCAAGTTCCTGTGGCTCCTCCTGATTGGACCCAGCTGTCAGCAATAATCCCATCTGCTGGACCACTATTTAGGATATGCCTGCTCCAATATCCACTGCCAATTTGTCGCCTTCTCCGGTGCAGTACATTGGCCTGACTCTGTTAATTCTAGTTAAAAAAGTTCTTGTCCCAAGTTTTCCCTGCTACTCATGACTTGCTCCTGTCTCCAGGATCATCATCTTCGTATGTGCCGACCTGGGTCCAACTCACCAGTACTACAGTCCTGAATTCTGCCTCCAGTCATGCCACGTTTTCACGTCACACTAATGTCAATTCCACTCACCTTTTGGTTCTTCATCCTGCTCCTCCTTCCTCCACTCCTGGGTTTTGCTCACCCTCATCATCCAGAGACGAGTTCAAGTTCCAGTCTGCTAAATCCAACTGACACAGAACCCCGCTCCCACTTCAGCTCACCAGATACCCACTAGACAATAAAAAGTTGTTGGTCCTAAGCTACACCCCATTACTGAAAAGTATACAGGATGATCTAACCCGCTGCGTCAACTTGCCTCTGTCACTCATGGGTAAGATAGCCACAGTAAAAATGAACATTTTACCCAAAGTTAATCATCTGTTCTCAATGATCCCCACACAACCACCACTAAAATGGTTCAAAACATTAGACTCTGCCATATCCAGCTTCGTATGGAACAATAAACCTGCAAGAATTAGTCTAAAAACTTTAAAATCTAGAAAAAGCTGTGGAGGCTTAGAATTACCAAACTTCCATAACTATTTTTTTGCCAACAGACTGCAGTACCTCTTCAGATGGATAAAAAACAGTCCAGAAACCAACCCATGGATGGATCTGGAACAGGCATTCTGTGGAAAGATCAACTTGTCAGATCTACCATTTATAAGCCCAACAATAAAAAAACATGACTGCTACCAGAGTAGTAATATAAGTACTACTTTAATAGCCTGGTGGGATTTTCTTAAAATGTCAAACTCTTCACTACTACCATGCAAAATGACACCCATCTGGAACAACCCAGACATCCTGATAAATAAAAAAAAGTTGCACTTCCCTGCTTGGCAAGCAGGGGGCATAAGACTACTCGAGCACTTAATTACAGACGGAAGATTCATAACGCACCAAGAACTACAAGAAAAACATGGAATAAATACATTCTTGGAATATCAGCAACTTAAATCTGTAATTACTAAAACATTTAAATCCAGTGACAATGACTTAAAATTACCAGAACTAGTTACCTCTATGATTAATTTTTCATTGAATAAAACTCTCTCCAAAATATACAAACTCTTATGCAACTTAGGTAACGAAGTCTCAATTCCAACAACAAAATGGGATGCAGACTTAGGCAGAAGTACAGACACAAGCTTCTGGTCAGAAATTTGTCTAAATACCTTTAAATTAACCAAAAGTCCAAACCTTCAACTAATACAATTCAAAACTCTTCACAGAATTTACTATACTGGACAGAGGATGTTCAAGATGGGTCTCAAAAACTCAGACATTTGTGAGCATTGTGATAATATTTTACCTGACAATTACATGCATGCTCTGTGGTTCTGTACACCTGTCCAGGCTCTCTGGCAACAGGTATGTGCTGATTTATCAGTCTGGCTTAAGGTTTCAATCAAAGCCTCACCTTCACTTTGTGTGCTGGGTGACATGAGTGCCATCGACACAGAGGGAAGTTTAGCATCTATAATCTTCGTAACTCTTTGTATAGCAAAAAAGACAATTTTATTAAACTGGAAAAACAAGAAAAATATTAGTATAAGTCATTACATGAATCTGCTATTGGATCATATCAGCTTGGAAAAAATGTCAACTAAGAGCTCAAATAACTTAAAAGGAATTCGGGCTCTCTGGTCTCCCATAGCTAACTCCATAACTTAGGGGGCAGGATTCCTGGGTGTCGCCGCACCTTGACTGTCTGCCGGGGTTGGGGCCTACCTGGTGCCTGGTGGGGGCAGGGGGGCGCTATTGGTCAGGGGGTCTGGTCCGACGCCTGGGTGGGGCAAGCGCGGGGGATGCATGGTCTCCCGGGCCTGGGCGTGGGGGGGGTGTGGATGGTGCATTGGGTGGGGGTCTGGCTTGGCTGGGGGGGTGGTCTTTTTTGCGTGTGCTGGGGGGGCTTGCGCGGGGCCCTGGCCCTGGGGGGTCTGCCTGCGCTGGATGGGCGGCCCGGCTGCACCTGGGGGTTGGGGTCACTCCTTCTCCAGCCCTGGCACGGGGTGGGGCAACCCTCTTGGGGCCTGCGATTGCTCCAGGAAAAGCCTACCATTGCGGGGTCTGGGGGGAGCGGGCCAGGGGAGGGGATGTCTGTGAGCAAGAGGGGGGGTCCACTACCAGTACGGGACCCTAGGGGCTTCCTCGGGCCCGCTGGTACCTGATCAGGTAGCTACAGGTGCGGTGCTTGGGGGGGGGGCTTTCCCTGGGGGCTGGCCCCCTCTGGGCTCCTCTCTCTTTGTGTGGGGTGGGGGGGGGGGGGGGGGGGGGGTTGGCTTTCGGGCGGTGGGGCCTCTGCCCTGGGGAGACTTGGGCCCAATGCTGGGAGGGGGGAACGGTTGTTTCATCATCGGGGGTCAGTTTGGTAGCTGTCCCCGACCTTCCCTCCTTCCTCATACGACCACTTATTAGGTTGGAAGGGGGGGGCGTGCTTGCGGAATACCTCGAGGGGCCGAGCCACTTGGCAGTGACCCCCCCCTCCCATGGTCTACGCACAGTTTCGCCCCCTTCTCTTGGTTTTAAATGCACCTTAGACACGTAGGATCCTTGGTGGGGGGTGCTAGGACATCACTGCCAGCAAGCAGGAGATGTCCTCTCAGTGCTCTACCCTCCAATTTTAACTGCACCGTAGACATTTAGGGCTCCTTGGTAAGCAATCAGGAGATGTCCTCAGTGCCCTGCTCGCCAATTTTAACTGCACCCTTTATTACACACACCCTTCAACCGTAAGAAACACACCTCAACACACACACAAATACATTACACAAGGAAGGTGGGACTACTGATCTTCTGTCCCTTACCCCATCCCTGGTGGAGGGAACAGGGCCTTCAGCAGCGGTGGCCTTGTCTCCTGGGGGTCGGCCTCCTGGGCCAGGCGGCCCCCTCCCCACGCAGGGAGAGGGATCCCTTTGTCCTCTGGCAAGTCCATGAGCGGGGGATCATATTCCATCTGAGCCTGGAGGGTGTCTGTGTCCTTGTGGTGCGGGTTCTGGCCCTTACCCTCGGGTGCCGAGCCCCTTCTGGGTCACAACATTAGGAGAGCCTGGTCAGGCAATGTACACCTTCGGGGACCCCCACTTCTCTTGGTCATACCTTTTCTAGATGGGGGTAGCTGACCCCCATCGTGCTCTCTTCTGGATCTCCGCAGCTGCCTGGAGCTTTGGAGCGGGTCTCCCGTGGGGGGCCCGGGCTCGTATCCAGGGCTGGGGTGGGGGGATGCCCAGAACTCCTGGGTGGTGGTGGGCGGCTTGTCTGGGGTGGTGGGGCTCTCGGGGGTGGGGCCCCGCGCTGGGCCACCTGGCGCGGTGGGAGGGCTGCTCTCCTGACTGGGCTGGGCCTTGCGCCCTGCGCTTCCGTACCTCACTGCGGTCGGGTGTTGGGGGCCCGTGTGGCTGTCCTGCGGGCCCTCGTCTGGGTGCTTGGCTGGGCTGCCTGGCGGGTGGATCTCCTCCATTGACCCCACAGTATGGGTGCGGGGGCGGGCCCTGGTCGGCGCTGCCGCCTCGGCGGGTGTCTTGGTGTGGGGATGGCTGGGGGTTCTCCCTCCTTTTTTGTGCATTCCATCATCCACTTCAGCTTAACATAACATTCACCTGAGCACAGGCGTCGGCTCACCTTTACACCTTCGAATAGTGTGCGTGACAGAATGTAATGCTTTACATGTGTTGGTTGGTATGCACAAGTGTGCGTGTGAACTGGATGTGGACAAGTTTGTGAACACTCTCGGAGCCGGCAGGTATGTAACAGCTGAGTGTATGGACAGGCCCTGCCCATTTTAGACCAACACTCACTATTGCAATGGGTATAAGCTCCAGCATTTTGTTGCCTGTAGATTAACAACTCTACCTTCCCTTCACAGTAGTCCTTCTCTAACTTCTATAATCCACCCTCTCTCTTCCCTCCCCTCCACCCCCCAACTCTCTCCTTTTCCCCCTTTCCTTTTCCGTCCGGTCCAACAAAAAAGACACAAATAAAAAATCAATATTAATAAAGTTTGGTTTAAATTACAAAAGGGGCTTATACCAACATACATTTTGTGTTCGCTATGATTTATAACCCCCGATTGTAAGAGTAAAATCTGTCTAATACAAGAGGCTCTCAGCTCATATCTGTTTGCCCAGCTGTTGGACGGGACAAGTTTAAAAAAAAAAAAAAAAAAAGTTGTTGGTCCTTCATTCTGCCTTCTGTGAGCCTTGGAGTTACTGGGTCTGGTGCAGCTCTCTGTTACCATGAGATAAAGAAATATTTGTTTTTAAAGGGAACAGTCAACATTCTCTTATTTCCACAACAAAATATTTTTAACTATAAAAAATTGAATGAATGTTCCTTAGCGAATAAAATTCTAAAATTATGGTTGAGGAAAATAAGTTCTATTTATTTCCAACATTGCTAAATGTAGCATTTCAACGGTTCAGGAGCCTGAATGGGGCATGAACGAGTGCTTCAAAAATAAAGGGAGGAAAAAAGTCAATTCCTTTCAGAAACATTTCAGTGTGATGAAACAGCATGACAGGATGAAGGAGAGTGCTTGAATGTGGTAAGAGTCTCAACTGCAGCGCTGGAGCTCAGTTTTCTCACACGCGGAAATAAACATGTACTACACCGCTCATCGCCACGACATTGGTCTTTTTTCAGAGCGTTTTATACATCACTCTGATCCATCAGGTCGCTGAACTAGAATCTGTTGCTGTGAAGTCCAGCAGAACTTTGACCTGATTCACCGACAGCATTGTGAGTGAGGCTGTGTGCGGTCGGGGGTTTAGGGAGAAAAACAAAAGTAAGACTCTGAGGGACGCTCATAAATAATTAATGAAATATAGTCTTGTCAGCCTTTTAAATCGACACAAGTATCACTGAACAAAGTATCGCCGAATCGATTTTTTTCCCCAAACCTCTACCACTTCCACTGAAAGCGGGCCCACTGAAAGCGGGCTCAGGAGAAAAAATCAATTAAACGGTTCAAACGTTCTACATGAAACCACCTACCTTTATTAAGTCATCTGTTTGGCCATTTTATATCTTGAATTACTTCCTTTACAGCAAAAATATTATGAAAAAAAAATTTAATTGGGAAGAACATGTTAAAAAAAAGGTATCAGAATAAGAACGGCTGTTTATTTCTCAAAAGAAGACTGGGATTGCAGATTTTTTGGACCAGCTGTTTGAAATGCGGTGGGGAGGGTCACACAGTAGTTGTCTTATACAGTCAATGCACAATTCACAAACAAGAATATATCTTTACATTGAGGCCATGCTGTATAAATAAATAAAATATGAAGATAGCGTGCTTAAAAAACCTGGTCCCATGCTGGTCCTTATGACAATTCATCATATGAGCAGCAGATGGTAATAAATCTGTGCTGGAATAACGTCTGGTTGTAACACGCAGCTGAATGGTGAAACTCATATCGAAGTGCTTAAATAACACCCACTTGCAGGCGAGTTGAGCACATTAACACCTGCTGCCAATTACCTGTCACTTTCACTTTACTCCGTCAAAGAGCAGGTCACACTTGAAGTGTCTTAGCAATGTGTAGAGCTCCTTGGTAATAACAGTCAGCATGGAGGTGATTGAGTAGTTAAAAATGAATATTCCGTCAAGATTTTTTTTTCTCTTAAGATAGTACATTGTTTGATGAGAGCATGAGCAGCTCCAGATGTACCAACATGTGGTCCAGTAGAGAGATTTATGTACAGCCTTTCTCAAGTATTCAGAAAAACTTCCCAGTAAGCTCACAATCTGTTGGATGCAAAAAAAAAAGAAAAAGACAGAAAAAAGGACACAGTCTATATATTTAGTCAACGTGTGGGAAAGAGACCAATAGAGAAAACTTGACCTTGTAAATGTGGTCAATGGATGGCAGAATTGATAAAATAGCCATGTGTTTATGGCATAGAGAGCTCTGACCAAAGTAAAAAAAAAAAAAAGAGTATGGACTTAAGGCTGATTTACCCTCTGTCTGCGGTGTGTCTCCGTTATGTTGCGTTGACACAAAAAACCCAAATGTTCACTAATCAATCAGAATGTTTACATTGCCTCTGTCATGTCTGCATTTGCCGTCTGTCCCTTCCCAATGCGATGCAACTCTTACAAAGGAGTTCTAAATCAAGTCTGTTAACGTGTCAATTTTGTGGCAAAAAACCCAGAGAAACAGAAAACAGGTCTGGGTTTCAAAATTAAAACTTTGATTTTACTTCAAAATAAAAAAAAAAAAAAACTGTATAAAATGGTATTTCATATTTAAAGTAATGCATCCACACGATAATGCACGTTAATATGGCAGATAACATGGTCATCCATTTTCACCACCATGGAGGAAAATAGTTTAATTTTGGAAGTACACAAACATAATGTAGCATACGAATAAATTATTCCAAAAAATCCTACAATTTGATTTACAGATTTTCTTTTCAGTTATTGCAGAATCCAAATGAATTTCCTACCCCTACGGCTTCTCCCTACCCCCACATGTAGCCCTCCAAGTGGAGAGAACGGGGAAAATAGTGTTTTTAAATCCGGATGTTACTACCGCTTGATGACATCATGAATAGTCACCGGTCATCTACGTTAGCGTATAGCTACCGGTGCTTGGAAAATACATAACGACACTGGTTTTATCATTTTAAAAAGTCATACAAAAACAAAAAGTCAATGCTTACATTTTAATAGAAACGTCTGTGCTTCAGAGGGCGCACCCTCATGAAGAAGTGCGTTTATCCAACGCGTTACAAGCACAACGCGGATCATACTACTGGCGGAGGAATACTCAGCCTAAAGTCACTATGGTTCCTCCTTACAAAAAACATGTTCAGACACCACTACAGATTCAAATAACCCAACAATTGGAGCAATACAGAGGAGCTGAAGGGGTAAGGAAAGAATTCAAATTATGACTCTCTCATTGGACATGCATCTAAGATGAAAATCTTAGACCCCTCTATGATTTCTAAGTGGCACAACTTCCAAAATCACAGTGTTTAAATATCTATTTGCCTCAATATACATCAGACCTTTTCAGTGATGATTAGTCATTTTTTGTCATTAATACAAATTTTAGGCATGTTTAAAGTTTAAAATCTGAAATGCCATTTTTTTGGGCGATTCCAAAATTTAGTACGTTTACAAATTCAGCCATTCAGGTGCCATTCAGATTATTTATTTATTTATTTTTTATGAGCTCCATTACTGTTTAACTGTAAAATTTTAATGGATTTACTATTTTGCACCACTTACTTTACAAGTCTCTGACAGAAAATGTATTGTATAAACAATCACAAACAATCATAAGTAGTCACAGCATTTTTGTACATGGAATGTATTCGTTTAAAGACAATCAATATGTTTTTACTGTCAGCAATAAAATATATTACATATTGTGTTTCAATTTGTGTCTACTTCAATGGGCACAGTTGTCTAAGTGGTAAACAGAGAGCTTTGTTAATTTAAAAAAAAAAAAGTGTTACTGTGACATTTGAGCGCCAGTGGCTCAGGTGGTTGAGCAGGTCAGCCAATGATCAAGGGATTGGTGTTAATCCCTGCTTCCCCCAGTCAACTATTGTTGTGTCCTTGGGAAAGATAACTCATCCTCCCTGCCTCCAGTGTGAATCTACTGGTGTGTGAATGCATATGAATGTCCCACTGATGTTCAGAGGGGCCGTAGGCTTAAGGCCGAAAGGCCGTAGCCACGCCTAACCACCACCAAGTGTGGATGAATAATGGATATACATTGTAAGTACTACGAGCGTCTGGAAAAGCACAGAAAAATCAAATTAATTATTGTTTTTTTGAAGCAATTTTGGAAAACGTATCAAACAAAATCTGATTACCCAATGTATTTGTGTGTTCGATCCAAGTATTGAGGACCTATCTGACCCTCTTCCCCTCTGCTTTCAACTTGTCTCCTCTGTAGACTGCGCGCAATCCTGGGTAATTGTCCTGGTCATGCTGTACAGCCTTGGTATTACTGTTGTTATCTATGTCCTTAGAAGCCTTGCAGTAATTTTTCAACACAAAACGTTTGTAGATAACAAAAGAAAGTTCATTTAGATTATTATCAATAGTCCTTCTTGAGCTCCAAGTCAAGCCTTTACTTTTATAAATGGAAATGTTATTGACATGCATGAGCAAAACAAACAAAAAAAAAATAGCCCCAAATACTGCTCCTGCCTATTTATTTTACTACAACAGCATAGAAGTGGGTGTACTTGGTATCTGCAAAAGTAGACTGGTAAAGCAGCATTACTAACTGTTTGACAAAAATAACATTTTCCTTTTTTTTTTTTAAATGGGTTCTGAGTGTTTGCATTGTTATGGGTACAAACCAATCATGTTCTGTCATTCAACAAACTGCGTATTGTCATTTAGTTCTATCTCAACAGCTATTTGACATTAAATGTGTACAACAGGAATTACAGTTTTTTATAAAGTAATTTCTGGAGAGCACAAGATATCAACTTTTTTTTTTTGTTGGTCCTATTTACACTTCATCCTATGAATTGTTTTGTGCTTGTTACTGGCAAAATGGCTATGCAAATTTTACTGAAGAAATGTGCCTTTTTAACGCAGTAAGTTTTTTTTTGCCTGAACATTATGATATAAAAATGAAAAACCTGTTTAAAGTCCCAACCCAATCACCTTTTGATCTAATGTAAAAGTGTTCCCTGTGGTCTTTTAAAAATGATTATGCCATTTTTGAACAAAACCCAAAAACCTGTGGACCGTTGGTGCGAAGCATGTCTTCCCATTAGCTTACAGCCCATGACATCCCTTAGCTAACATTACTGGTACAACCAAAATGAGCAATATTGGCGCTATCCTGTTTTGATCCAGATATCAGCTCAGATGACAAAAACAAAGACGTACATGTATCTATTTGTCTGTAAGTGGATGCATCAGAATGGAGCATAGCAGGGAGGTTGTGGCCTGCCATTTATAGTTTGTACTAAATAACTACAAGCTTTTTTCAGATTGCATTTTTATTGTGTGCTCTTGATTTATCACAGTATATTTACTCATGATTAGGTAATGCTTAACCCTTGCTTCATAATGTGCAGTGATTGTAAAGTGTTACCAATTTTTCTGTCATGTGTTTTGCTAAAACACAAAATGAAGGATCCGTGTAGGACCTTGCACCTTTTGAAGCAGTGCAGTGTCACTCCATGCTTTGTCCTGTTGTTCTACATGCTGCATATGCTCTAATTTGCATCTTAATCAAAATTCACTGTTGATGTGCAAATATATTTGGCAGATGCAGTTGCTTTTTGTTCCTTCTTCTGTCCTCTGATAATTTTTTACTTACAGTTGCATTATTCTTACACCGTATTCTGGAAATAAACATGAAAAACAAGGGGTCATTTGAACAACTAAAAGTGAAAAGTGAGAGTTGATGACATCGAAGGCATAGCATTCATTTATTTATGGAGGAGGTAAAGTTGGATGTATTATCGATTGTATTGACCTGATTTTTTTTCCTTTTTTTTAAATTTGACCAAACATACATTTTAACCTAGTTTTACAATTACAGTTATTCAACTTTCATGCTTATGGTTAACACTGAGAGAACAAGGGGTTCAGAGATCTGTATGGTCAACTGTGATGTTTTTGAGTATAGATAAACATGGCTTAACCTAAGAGCTCTGCTGTTTATGAAAACAGCTAATCTGCTTGTTGTCTAACATGTCTGCATTTCAAAATGTGTCCGAGCATTAGGTACAAGGCCAGACATGACATAAAGATGTCATTTTCAGGGTTCTACTTGCAGACATATGCATCAAACAATATGGCATATGTTTTCTAACAACACTCTGCCCAGGAAAAAGCTGCTCCCTGGATGTTGCGAGCAGCCTTTGATTTTTTTAAGTGTTTAAGTAAAATCTTGAAATAATTGTGTCTAAAAAATTGTGATCAATGTTTTTGTCTTTTTTCCTATGGTCCCATTACAAGTGATTGCACCTCAGAAGAATCTAAAAAAATCGAATCAATCATAACTGGTTAAGGGTCAGTTTGATTTATTTTATGCTACTTGAACTGTAGCAGAGCATCTTAATTATGTCTGCAAGACCAAGAGAAGCTTTGGCATGCTTTCAATAAGTTAAATTGTTGATTCTTGTGTTGATTTTCTCTTCATAGTTCCTGGGGTAGCCATCAATTTCATTCTAAGACTTTCTTTTATTTATTAACTACCTCACTGCTTCAGTTTAATAGCTATTTAGCCCATATTAGCACCCAGCCAAATCGGATCTGCGTCTTTTCACAATTCTTTCCCTGTCATTTGTGCTTCAACATTGCGCGCTATTATCCAAGAACACATTTTTATTTCTGTAAGCAATCTCCTTGCTAGTGCTTTTGGCCTAGTCCATGCATAGTCATGTGCCAGGAAAAAACAAAAAAAATACTTGTATGCGCTTAGGCCATTTGTCCGCTAAAACAAGCAGTTTTGCATCTCCAAAAATGATCATTTCTAAGAAATCTAAGCCAAAGTCAAGAAATGGAAAAAAAAAACTTTTTTGTGGTGTTTGTGTGTGTTCATAGGAGCCTTAAGGACCCAGATGTCATAGCATGCAACAGATAATAATGCATTAATATAACATCAGCAACATTGATGGAAGTGTGTCAATATTTACCAATTCGCTGCCATTTATGGGTTTTGCATGTGAACAACAGGGCTAAACATAATTTTATGCAAGTTTACGTAGATGGAAACTTTTTCAGAATAATCATGTGCAATTTCAAGTTTTTCTTTTTTTTAATGGAAGGGGTGCATAATAATTTAAAAAAATATCCATCCATGTGTATAAGTCCTTCTGATTTGGTTTTACTCTAATCTCTAGTTCTCTGTGTCAAAGGCAGTGTTTGCAAAGGCATTCTCTTTTCTGGCTAGGTTACCATTATTTGCAGCTCTGCCATGCCTTCTCTCCTTTCCTGGCTCAAAAGGCATTCATGGAGTCTTGTCCACCCCTGGAAGTGGTTACTTAACCAGCAATCTTATGAAATGTAATATGAAATGTTTTTCTTTTTTTTTTTCTGTTTTTTTTGTTTCGAATGTCTTTGTAATTTACTACAGTGTGCTTTCCTGCCTCCTCTGTTCATTTAGTGCTTGGTAGTTGCCCTTCTGAATCTCCATAACCTTACTCAGTCTTCCCACTTCCCCATAACTGTCGTTTTTTTCTAACCTTCCAGTTTTACAACAAACTCATCTGGCACTCATTGTTGCTTACAGCTATTTTCTTTTGGTATCTGAGGTTGCATCCACCCTCATTTGCAATTCGCAAACAGAATACTTATTCTGTTCTGCTGTCCCTTCGCTTCAAGCATTGCTGCCAGGTCCAGTCTTCATTGCACCAATCTACACTAACTGAAATTGTATTATTTGCGTTTGTGCTTTTTCCAGCTGTATTTTTTTCCATTTGGGTTGCAATAGTCACTACGCATGCAACCCTTGATGATGGAACACAAACTACCCCACCTGCACCATCCCCCTCGTCCAATAGATCACTTCCTGCTGTTACTCATTTTCACCTGTACGCTATTATGTCTTCTTTCATTTTCAGTTTCATCTTGCAGGACATTGTTATTGTCATCCAGAAGATTTGTCTCTGGCAGATCCACCTTTAAAAAATTAGCTGGGCAATTTCTATGGACTATTAACAGCTACAGTATTTTGGCAAGTTTGGAGCACATTTCCTAGTCTTTTTCAGTGATTGGTCGTCTGCTACCATGCAGCAAATGTTTACATGTCATGTTGAAGCCTTCCGCTGAACAGCCTCTCAAACATGAATAAATGGTGGTGGTCGCTTTCTTCATTTGTGCACTTACTACAGTAGTAATTTTCTCAAACTGTAATTTTAATTTATGCTTTTTTTCCTGCAATTTTGGCACAATGTGGCTTCGATTTAACGCACAGTAGCTATTCCTTCAGCTGAACAGCTGCAGGGTTCACATTTTCATGCCAAAACAAAGGATTCAATACCAATATGTATGATTCTGATCTCCCCTATTTATGTTCTTTACATTATGGATTTTTAAATATTTAAAATAATAAAGTCAACTTAAATAAATGAAATGAAAAACATTAAATAGTAAGACATTCAGGAATAGCATGCTAGCAGACATAGTTTACCATCATGTTTTTTAATCTTAGTTTTGTTTGTTTTTTGTATTTGTTTTCTCAATCCTTCCATTAAACAATTGTTTCATGTTATAATCTCCTTCATTTAAAGATAGCCTTGAGCCTCTGACATTTCTTATATTGCACTGTATAATTACAGGCCTCCGCAGTGGCATATTTGGCTTTCACACTGAGTGCAGGTTGTTAGATTTTATTACTTCAGCCTCTTTTTGGTCCAAAGCGTGATTTTGTGAAGATGCTACTCTTTAGTATGGTTTTTCATTTTTCTTTTGTGCAGAAATCCACCTTAATGCAACAGAAACATAAGGATCGACACAGCATTTCAGAGCGCAAGCTTTACTTGCCGCCATTATGCGCACGCAGTCCTGAAAAAACGCGTTTGATTTGTCTGACCTTTGTCTGTTTGTTCAGGAGATGATCATGTTACAACATCATGTGCTGTATTTGACAGTTTTCCCCACACTGGTGACAACTACAATGGAGCACGCATCTGATTTAGAGTGCTCTGTAAAGTCCGCGCTTCCTACACACACAGCTGCATGCCAAGCTCTACACAGAGATCCAGCCAAACTTTATGCACATTATTTCCAGTATGTTTGCTACACATAACTTTGCTCAAGAGTCACTCAGATTCTGCCCTGCTAAAACAGTTTTTGATCACACTATGCAAGGTCCCCTTTAGGCCTTAAAAGAAAGGTTTCATGTGCCCCTGGAGGAAAGCAAAATAGAGGGTGTATCTTTTTTCAATGGTGCAATGGATGACAGACGGCACACACACTTTAGCTAAGACTGGGAGGCAGCGCCTCCATATGTGAATGGATTGTAGATGCCTGGATAAGGTCTCTGCTTTAACTGTTGTCTGAGCTTTCACTAAAGCTGGCATCATTGATGAACAACCACCTGGCAACTAGACTTACTCAGGCAACAATGAGAGGAAAGCCAGCATCTTTCATCAGATGAGGTCTTTGATGGATTTGTGGGAGAAGACTGACTAAGAAGTAATGTGAGTGGATTGTTAAATAGTGGAATAAAGTTCAACAAAACTCACTGTTTTAAATCTGTTACATTTTTTTGTGCATTATAACACGGTCCACCTTGTGAATGGGAAAAGTACAGAAATAGACCCAGTAATTGGGACTGTGCCTTATAATACGGCTTGCCTTATAGTGCAGAAAATGTCAATGTCATTTTTTTCTTCTTTTTCTTCATTTTTTCTTCAGTTTTTTTATTAATTAATTAATTTTATTTTTATTTTTGTGTTGTCCTTTAAAGGTTGCTTGTGAGGTCAGCGGCCTATGCAAAGATGCCAGAATGCCAGACCTACCTTTCCACGGGAGTTTCCCCCCAGTTCTGCTGTTTTTTTGTTGCAAAAAGGATGTTTAACTTACTACATATTGATCTATTTTTATAACCTCTTGGCATTGCAAATGTTTACAGACGGATGTCTTTAGTTTTAATCACATCATTTGACTGACACCAAAGGACACATTGCATGCATCTCTGAAAAAAATATGGAATTTCACTGAACTTTAGTATCTGATGCAATGTAAATAAGAAGAGCATTGACATATTTCAGAACGGCCTGAGGCATTTCATGATGCAAATAAGCAATATTTTACCACTATTTTAAAAGAGAGGAGAAACTGGCATTGCAAAGATGAATTTATTTAAAAAGAGTGGGCATTTGATACATCAAGTCATTTATACACGTGATTGTGATGAAATGCAACATTTGAATAAACCTTTTTTAACATTTTTGAGGGGAAAGGACTGATGATTGAATGGTGCTGATTGCTGTACCTTGTTGAAGCTGGAGCCAGATTTCAAGGAGAGAGAAGAAATTACTAGATGTTAGAAGTTTTGATTTAAACTACACCAAAAACAGCCAAGGTTTGAAAAAAAAGTCCCATCAACACCTAATTATGTAAACTCTGTTTTAATCCCTTGTTTTGGTCAAATGTGTTGTCTGTTTTTTAGAACAGTACATTTATTCTAAGAATAACATCTACACGTTGCTTTCCTATCAAAAAGTTAAAAAAAAAAAAATATATATATATATATATGCAAACATCTGTCCTTCAACACGAAAGGTAAAACTTTTTTCATTGGCGAGCAATAAGACATTTTTTGTGGCTAAAATTTTATATGAAATCTGGGTAATGCTACAGCACTTTAAGAAACATATTTAGTTGGCCAAGGTCTCGCTAAGCTGCTTCCCCACCTCCATTCCAGTAGACTAATGGGATTTTTAAGCCGCACTGAATTATGATCCTTTAAAAAGGCAGTTCGCTAAGTGAATCAGGTAGCTAAAAATGTAAAGTAAAACCTTACCTTTTCTTTTGAAGCAACTTTTAAAACTATAAAAATAATTAGAAAAAAATTGTATTAGTTTCACAAAGATTTGGAACCAGCACTAACAAGCACTGGCATGCTTGAATAATGGTGCTAATGTTTGTTTTAGAACATAAAATAAGCCAATACTGCAGCAGACATGAGTAATTCTGATTAAGTGCAAAACACAAATCAAACAGACGCTTATGTTATTAAGTTAAAAAAAATGTCTATTTTCAAATTATAAGATTCATTTAAGACCCACTCCAATGAAAAATGTCTTTTTTGTGTTTTTTAACACGTTCTTGCATAATGTTTCTCATA
This sequence comes from Adrianichthys oophorus, assembly GCA_036245035.1. Classification (NCBI taxonomy): domain Eukaryota; kingdom Metazoa; phylum Chordata; class Actinopteri; order Beloniformes; family Adrianichthyidae; genus Adrianichthys; species Adrianichthys oophorus. The sequence continues at coordinate 514,221 of BSAI01000021.1, forward strand.
ATAAAGGACCTACATAATATTGTGTATGATTAAACTGGATTTCTATGTATTTCTTCATTCAAATTGCATTGGATCAGAAAAAAGATGCTTGAAAAAGCTCAGACTAATCACTTACTTACTAAAATGGCCGTTCCAAAGTCTCTCCTACCTCTTCGCTCCTCTGCCCCTTGAGTGTATTCATATTCTTCGTCCAAGCTGGCCTCTGGCTCAAAACTGTACAGCTAAATTGATACAATATTGCTTACCATTATTTTTGCGCTGCTACTGCTAGGTTGGGACTAAAAGCTAACGCTTGAGCGTGCAGAATGAGCGTTTAATGACGGGAAAGGAGGGGGCAGAGTTGCTCCAAGCTCCAAGTTCAGTTTCGCCGACAAACCAGAATTGTATTCCTAATGAACAACTGCCGCTGGGCATAAAATATGTCTCAAAAACACCATAGTCTCTTTGATTTTGGCTAAAAACTGCACAATCATAATTAAAACTACTGTGAAGGATTTTACAAAAGAAAAATATATTGTTGGAATGGGACTTATAAGTCAAGAGAGTTAGTTATAAACTGGCAGTCAGTCAGACTTTGTTGTTCACAATTATTCTAGAATTTGTTTGTTGAATAACTGTTAGCCAAATGAGCATATTCACAATACCTGTAACTTAAAACACATAAAAAACAGACTGATACTGCTAAAACAAATGTTACTGTGACTGTACTAACTCCCAAATTTGTAAGTAAAACATAAAAAACACAGTCCGACATCGCTACAAGTGTATTTACAAAAACACCCAAACTTGTTTGCAACTTGTAAAATAAATACATAAATAAAAATTAAGTAAATAAATCAACATCAATAAGTACAACTAGAATTAATCCAAATATCGGGTGCTCCAGATTATAAGGCGCACTGTAATTCTTTTTGAAAGTATGCCTTCTGGTGTGGCTAACATGGTAGGCCTAATTACTTCTGAAGTTTTACGAACAAGAGACAAAAATGGAGCAAGAAATTCTCAGCTTAGAAAAATCCTTAAAAGGTGATAAAATCTCCAGGTTGATTATTGTCTTATCCTAGAGTAACCAGAGCTCTTTGAAGCAGGACCTGTGGAGCTAAATGATTTTCAATCCATTGCTGAGTTTGGTCTGTTCCCCCTGCTCACAGTGGGGCACAAAGCTGTTCATGCGAGTTTCTACGGCAACCATTGGTGTTATTAGACCATCTGTAAATATTTCCTGAAAAAAAAAAAGCAGCAGGTTGTGTTTCATTTAAGGATCAGCTTTACACTAATCAGCACTGACTGTTTGCCTGACATGGACGTTTTTGGGCGGCCATGCTGAGGGAAATAGGAAAACATGAGAACACAGTCTGGTAATTGTTGGCATCCTTTTTGGGGTTGTTGGCAGGCCTGCTGTGCTAAGGATTATGGTTATTTAGCATTCATTTGTTTATTTTTTCGTTTGAAAAGCTCAGTTTACTTGTTACTGTAGAACAGAACCACACACTTTAATTGTGAGAATGTGGTGATAAAAATACACCTCATCCAAGAAGGCTTTAGTGGCTCTAAGGATTTGTAAGTAGATGAAAAATGTATTACAAATGTATTAAGCCTTTACAAAAAATTGTGCTAAATAAATGGGCAAAAAAAATAACTGAAGAATACATGTCAATTAAAACAAGAAACAGAAAATGTGATTAAGTAAAGAAGAGGTGAAACTGTGAGCTTTTCCAGCAATGTCTCAAAATATTTTGATAAATAAAAAATTATTTCCTTTCTTAGCTATGACAAGTCAAAATCTGACTTTTTTTTTACAAGAGGCCGTTTACAAGTTTGAATCTACCATGACCAGAAAACAAGTTCAGGAAACTGACACCCTCACAGTCGGTTTTAGCACTATTTAGGAAGATGTATATATATGTATGTATATATATATATATATATATATATATATATATATAAATATACTTGTACTCCATAAATAATAATAGATACACTAAGCCAGTTGATTACTTTTTTTACCCACTGCTTTAATGGAATTGCCCTAGATGAATGAGAATATACATAGACTCTGTCACTCACAACTGAATTGTACCTATGATAACCATTAAAGACTTCCTACATCTTTTTTTTGGGAATCTCTGAGTACACACAATATTTTACAGATTCATGCCACATTCTTGATTGTTTTGGATCTTAGTGCACACATATTACTGAAACCTATCTCAACCAGGTGAATTGGAAAGCAAACTTACAACATAATTTTACATTTTGAGAAATAGAGGAAAATATATGTTGTGTAACACATATCTATGATTTTTAAAATAAGGGCAAAAGGACAGAAAAATGCAACATAGGAAAAGATTTAAGAGAATTCTTAAAATTCACCCAGAGTTTTGGGGTGGTTTTAGTTTGATCCTGGGCTGATGAACTGAATGATTGAGGTGAGGCTGGGCAGTAACTGACTGACAGAGGAACAGCAATCAAAGTAGGAACAGATTAAAAAGTGCTATTTCAAAGGAATAGCACAAAGGAGGACGATTGGACTACACAGTCCACAATAGAGCCACCGGGAAGTCCAGCTTGCTTGTAAGAAGTAGGAAAAATAATCTGGTTTGGAAGTAAAATACAGAGCAGTTGTGCCATCACAACCCAGTGAATCCTACAGAGTCAAACCTTTGTTACCACAGCTTTGATTTGAATAGGCGAAATATAAACTAGACCTGGTTTTTGACAAAAAATTCAACATTTTTTTGTTCTGCAGAAAAAAGTTTTGCTTAGGACAATCTCACGTATTGATTTGATTATTTATTTATTTGTTTTTGTTTGAGATTTGCTCAGATATTTATATTCATTATATCACTCTATGTGTAGCAGTTCCTCACATGGCCTCACGCATCAAATGTGAGGAGAAATTCATTGTCAAGGTAAAGACTGCTAGATGTTCAAGACATGCAACTCACAAAAAAAATCTAATCATCATCACTCTACCACCATGCCTGACAGCTTAAGACATGTTGATTTACTGTTAAACTTGTCTCTCTAAATGTTCTGTGAATTTTCATCAGATTTTTCAACTTTGGTGTCAAGCCTTAAGGATTATGAGCAGCTTTTTAGATCAAACATTTTTTGAGAGCTTTTCTTTTCACTATTACTCTGTGATTGGTATTCATCTTCATTCATTTTCCAATCCGCTTTATCCCTTTCGGGGTCACGGGGTTGCCGGAGCCTAACCCGGCTACTCATGGGCGAAGGCAGGGTACACCCCTGGACTGGTCGCCAGCCTGTCGCAGGGGCCTGTGATTGGTAACATTTTACAAAACAATTTTGGTTTGAGAAGTAGAATTTTTCTTGTGAAAAGGTGCTTTAAGTTTGCTAACAGGAGTTTGTTTCATTATTTACAATTCTTGCTGCGTTGCTACATCCAATGTGTTCTGCTGCACTGCATATTTTATTTAAATCACTACAGCCCGGAAATAACAAGTGACACAAATATACTTACATTTGCTGCAGCTGAGCCTCCTTTGATTTGGTTGGTAGTTATTAAAGTTTAATGTGTTTCTAATGAAACTGCAGTATGCTTGATATCCCAGCCCAAAGCATAGACAATCTTTGTAGGAGTTCCTTTCCAGGTCGGTTACACTGCTTGATGCAAATGTAAGAAAGAGATTATCAAATGCAAAACAGAGTGAACCCTATATGAAGGCTTTTGAATAAGGATGATCTTTGTTCTTTCAAAGGAAATAATGTAAGTAGATTTAATAGTTGTAAAAGGAGTGAATATAAAACCTCCTGGAACACTGGTTAAATCAGACTGGAACTGGGTTTCACAGACAGAAACAGACACAATTTTGTTGTGAGAAAAACATTAACATAGTCACTAAAGGCAGACTGTATTTTTATCAAAGAACCTATAACTCAGCTGGTCAACAGGCCAAAATTTCCTAGTTTTAAGAGTATTTGTTGTATAAGAAAATAAATTAAAAAATACATTCCCTTTCAATTGCAAGGCTTTTTTATGTTTCCTTGTATCATGATAGCACATGACATTGGAATGAACCCGCAGTGTGTTTTGGCCAAAACCCACTCAGGCTCAATACAAAATGAATCCATTCACAATAAATGTACTTCAGTCTCCGAATGAGCACATTGGTAGCTACCCATCAAAAGCGTCTTGCATGTGTTGATGTGTTATCTTAATCAACCAAGCAGAAATGATTCACTGCTGTGCTTATCCCTTGCATCTGCCCAGCTTCCGCTTCATTTTTTATAAACTATTTCTATTTTATTTTTGGCAATGCATGTTATGAATGCATGTAATGTATTCCATTTCAAGAATCTCATGAAAAGTAACACATAACCCAATTAAAACTCAATGAGAATGCAGGTCCCTGAAAAACCAGGCAAAGCTTACTGGACATTGGGTCATGTGGGTTCTGACAGGTACGGAGTTGATTTGGGTGTTTGCAGCATTTCCACAATAACAGCAAAACATTCATTCATCATTCATTTTCCAATCCGCTTTATCCCTTTCGGGGTCACGGGGTTGCCGGAGCCTAACCCGGCTACTCATGGGCGAAGGCAGGATACACGCCTGGACTGGTCGCCAGTCTGTCGCAGGGGCCACAATCACACACCCATGCACACCTACGGACAATGTAGAGTAACCAATTAACCTATGAAGCATGTTTTTGGACGGTGGGAGGAAGCCGGAGTACCCGGAGAAAACCCACGCATGCACGGGGAGAACATGCAAACTCCACACAGAAAGGTCCCCCAGCCAGGACTTGAACCAGGAACCTTCTTGCTGTGAGGCAGGAGCGCTAACCACTGCGCCACCGTGCAGCCCCACAGCAAAACATTTTCTGATGAAAATACAAATTGCAACTTTAGCTTTTGTGAGATGAAAAATGTGTTTTTCTTTTATTCTTTTTTTTTTTTTTTGGGAGGGGTGGGGGGGATGTCTTCATCAAATATTTGCAAACCCTAGTCAAAAACAAGAAAAAAGATCTGTGTGGAAAAGATCACAGTCATAAAGTCTGACATATCAAAATTTACTTATCTGCATTGCTTTGCAAAGTCTTATCTTCTGTTGAGGCAGTTTCCCATCAATCAGTTTCAGCTACAGCTAATTAAGATCTGCAAGCTGTCTCTTTTAACTAAATTCAAATTTGCATACCAGGACTTTGCATAGATATGATTACAAAAACGTTACAAAGTGATTTATTAAAACAGGATCAGTCTGAGCAGGTGAAATATGTAATAAGATAGTTTTACTTGGAAACTTTGCATGGAATTGTGATGTACATTGACGTTCTGATAAAAACCTTATTTCAAAGCTTTGTCAAGTCGTATGTAAAATTGTATTTCCTTTTTTTTGCATAATCACATAATGGGGTTCATCCAGTCTTAGATTACTCCATCATCCTAAATGCAGAGTTAGGTTGCTGACATTGTCTTCTATTGACCATCTTTCACAAAGTGCTTTACCGAATTAAAACAATTTTCACAGTTTAAATAACTCACATAAAAATCACAGATTCACAGAAAAAAAAAACACGTAGATTATCTATCATGAATTGCATGTCTATAGGCTGCAATGATGACATTTTCATAAAGCGTTGTGCAGCACAAACTGCAGATATTATATTTCTTATAGATTGTTGTAGAAAAATCTGCTTTGTCACATAGACCTCAAGTGGCTGTCATATCTGTATGCAATAAGTGTGAAAACATGTTCATATCTTCCATTAAAATTGACACATCTCTTTCTCTTCAGTGTATTTGCACAGATAAGCCTTAGGACCAACGGAGGAGATTAAGTACAATTAATTTGGCTTGAAAACCACAGGGTTCATTGTGTAATGCATTTGGTATTGTACCTAACATTTGCTTTTGTCCAGCCTGCAGGGAGGATGCATGAACTATCCTCATGGGCATGATGCCTAAACTCCTTTTTTTTTTTATCTCCATTACCCACTGCACTCTCAATGCAGCTCTGGATGAAGAACATCCCAATGATATCATTCATATGTAGCCAGGTTTAGGTTATCCTTTTCAATGCTCAGACTAAACCATAAAAAAGATGATGAATTATTGAAGAGCATCAGAAATGGGAAACCTTTCTCCTGAATAGTATCAACCTTTTGGGAATGCTTCAAAGAGCGTTTAATAGTCTGCAAAAAAAAAAAAAAGAAAGAAATCAAACCCTCTCCCTACGTTATCCCTGTCGAAAAGCTTTGCCCTGGCTCTGAGAGGCAGTGCCAGAGCCACGGAGGGAGGGGGAGCGAAAGCTCACCTATTGTTCACCCATTATTTGCATGAAATTATTTACCCCCTTTTATGCTGTTTTCTTTCTGCTGTCCCTGTCCCCTACTGCTTCTTTTCTCTGTACTCCCTTTTCCTTTTCAGATTTAATTTCTGTCTGTCTTTTACTTCCACAGACCTAGACAGAAACCTCTAAATACAAATTAGTGTTAAAATGCACACCACAATGCAGTTAGGAAACAAAATCAATGAGCTTGCTGGTCAGCTTAAAATGAAAGGTGTTGCAATAAGAAGAAAATCCTCACTGTCACTTCAAATTATTAATGTTTTTACATTGACATTGACATTTACATAGATAGGTAAAAAAAAAAAGGTATTATGATTCACTCTAAACAGCTGCCACAAGAGCGGAATGAAGTGGTTAATAAACACAAAGGAAAGAGCAAAAAGATAAATCTTTCCATCAAAAATATTTTGTAAACTTTTAAAGATAATGTTATTAAAAATAAGCTATGTACATAAAATGCCAAACAAGACATAATCATTATTTTAAGATTCTTTGAAATAAAACTTTATTGATCCTGCAGAAAGAAAAGTCATTGTTAAGCAGCTAACAAAAGAAAACAAAGCACATACTGCAGGAAAGGAAAAAAAAAACCAAGACATTCTATAAAAAATGAGTTGACACATTGACGATATCTGTTTTTGAACAGAATTAGGAAAAGCAGCAGTAGTCTGATACATTAAACAGTCTATCAGCAGAGCAAATAAAAGATTATCCACCACTGAAGGAGCTGCACAGAGCCTCCACAGTCTGGTGCAGATGACAAGAGGTCCAGTGGTTTGCCCAGGAGATAGCTGGCCAACCTCACCAGTTTCTTTAGTCTTTGCCTGTTCTGGTCTGTGCTGCCTGGACTCAAGCAGAGAACAGAAAAGCGCAGAGCTAAGGCAACTGCAGAGTCAAAAAATGTCCTTAACATATGCCTGCAGATTTAAAAATAACTCAGCCTCCCCAGAGGATGAAGGAAACTTTGACCTTTCTTGTCCAAGGTGTCAGTGTTGTGTATCCATTCCAGTTTATGGCTGAGGGTATATCATACTGTGCAGGATCTCAGCGTCTAGCAACGCTTGATATGTCAGTGTCTTTCTTCTTTTTTTTGTTTCACTGCTTAAGAGCAGGTGGTTGTGTTTTCATTAGTTTTATAAAATAATAATGAATAAAATGTTCAATTCTTACATGAAAAGAAAGATATTTTTGTTTCTTCATGGGACTCTTGAACATATCCAATAACCTCAACTCAAATCCATTAATGAAGAAAACACCTTTTGTGCTTTAGGTATGCTAATATTAATATTACAAGATTTCAGCCAATTTGCCTTCCCTGTATTTGCGTAATTGCTCTCTGTACCCAGAGGGTAGATCCTGCTGCAGGCTAAATTTCCTGAGGCGTCTCATTTAGACTTCATGATCACAAAGCTCTATAACACAGCATTCTTTATATACTTAAATGAATTTGAAGCATTGCATGTACTTCTCAAAAGCGTGGGACAGACTTTGTCACAGAAGCCATTGGCTTAAGGCAGAGAGACAGCAGATGAACTTGAGATGAAAGTAAGATGTTGGACGATTGAGATTGAAAAAGGATCGGACAGAGATGGATGAAGCAGACAAGAGAGATGTGCACTTCTATCTGTCTTCACTTATTGAGTCTATCCATATCAAAATCACTTTGTGCATCAGATTTGACTCACACTCAGTGTCCCAGAGTTCGCCTTTACTCACTAATTTGGATGAAATTTGAGCTAAAAAAGGGGCAAAAATCAATTTATTCATTTGTTTTTCTTTCATATATGGTACAATTTGTGATGTTAGCATTACTATTGCAATCTCAATTACCTTTTTTTTCTAATTTGTGCCTCAGTAAGATGCCAGTTACCACAGCTCTATGTTAGCTTACTTGTTTTTGTGTTTTGTTTGCAATGACAGGAAAAGGAAAATGATTGACAAACTGTGGGATGTCCTCAAGAGTCGGTAACTCTGGTAGATGAGTAGGATGACGAGGATGTTACGGAAACTGGAATCCATCATCCCAATTCTCTTCATCATCACCATCCTCTGCATGAGACCATGGGTGCTCTTAGTAGCTCCTTCAGTCAAAGACTTTAGCGCATCACTGCAGAAAGGAGCATTTCACAAATCTTTCTTCCTGTCAGCTATTAGATTCTTCAACACCTCATAGACACTGGACAATAATTATAGTTGTTTTAAAAAAAGTATTTTTAGTACTATTTCTTATATATGTGCTGTTTTAATAGATCTACAGTAAGAAAGTATTTATGTATTTCTGTTGTATGTTGTTGTTGTGTATCTGTTGTGTGTTTCTCCCATGTCTGTCCTGTCAGGTTGCAGCCCTGCCTCTTCCTACAGCTCTGCGAATTTACACACCTGTGTTCTGCTCTCTTAGCCAGATATTGTTCAGATGCCCACAATTAGCATACCCAGTCCACTCCCATGCCTGTTTCTGTCTCGTCTTAACCCAAACCCTTGCCTTGGACCCTCGGACCCCCTCCTTGACTTAGATCTGCATACCCATCATGTTTTTGACTCTCATGTTCGTCTTTGTTTAGTTTTTTTCCTTTGCCTGCCAGCCCTGGATTCTTCTGCCTTTGTTGGTGAGACTGCTCATGTACTGGATTTTGGATCCTGGACATTGTTTTGGATTACTAGGATTAGCACTGAGTTTCTCTTCACGAGACTTTTCTGGATTTTAACTCAGCCATCTGATATTATCCCACCAGAGCGCTCTCGGTTCGCCTCTACTGCCAGGAAGACTTAGTGACTCTGAAAACGAAACTCCTATTTTCTCTTCTGAGTCATTGCCTTTTGGTGTCCATCTTTGCTTTAGATTTCCTCTTAGATTTAGACTTTGCCATTCTCAATAACCAGTTTTAACTGAAGCCATGTGGAAGTAGAATAAACTTGTTTTTAAATAGTAAAAAAAAAAAAAACATTGGACTCTAAGTTGATCACAATGTGGTTCCATTTATTGAAGTCTCCTTCTCCTTGCAGGTAGAATCAGTTTATTCTCACTTGTGTCTTTCCAAACCATCTAGCCCAGGGCTGCTCATTCCTGGTCCTGGAGATCTACCCCCCTGACTGTTTTCCAGATCTCCAAGCCCTGCCAGCTGCTGATTAGCTCCATCAGATGTCTCCACATTCTGATTTAATGAACACACCTGATCCAGGTAATCAGCAGCAAGCAGTGCAGGGAGATCTGCAAAACAGGCAGGGTGGTAGATCTCAAGGATCAGGAATGAGCAGCCTTGATCTAGCCTAATCAGAACACTGAGTGGTTCTAGTCCCATGTCTGATAAAGCCATTCTGACCTGTCCATCTGCCTTCTGGCAACGTATCAAATCTGATCTAGTTAATTGTATATCAGATTATTTATTTGCCTGTGCTCTGATGAGTGGTCTTTTCTCATACCAAATTCCAGAGACTGGACTAGGGACATTTTCATCTCATCTTTTAATAGTTTGGTTTGGACATGGAGTTTGTCGACTTGAATTTGGATTTCTGTTGGAAAAAGATGATCTGCAGGTTGTCTTTGTGCTGCTCCTCTCTGTAAGTTTTCTCCGGACCTCCTACTGAAGGGAGCTGAAGCGCTGAGAAATGACCTGCCGGTTTTCTAATCATTGGTGTCAGCTGTCAAGCATGGACCTCTGCATTTAATTCAAACTCCAATTTATCACTGCTCCTCAAAGAGCAAGTGTTTTTGAAAAGTGTGAGACGTCTTTGATACCTGGATCTTTGATACTTTTTTTTTGTTTCATTTGGGAGATTTCTTGTGAACTATATATCCGTGAATGGTGGATCCAATGACAAACCTGAAGGATCAACTGTTAGACTGTTGTTTATCTGATGCTTTATTCCCTTTGTTCTTTAATTAGATTATTTTGAATGTGTTTCCCAGTGAGAATATAATTTAGAGGTGTTTTATTTCACTTAATTTTATATAGTGTTGATTCTGCAACACCTGCTGCTAACAAAAGAAACAAAGGAAGTGAGAAAAACAGAGGGAGGTGAATGCTTTGTGTTGTCAGCAGAAATATTGTTGTAGGATTGCAGTGTTTTCTGTGGAGTTACAGCAATCCTGCATGCGTGCATAAATATGCTTTTTTTTTGCTTTCTTCTTTAGATGCATTTGACCATACCTGTCCACAGGGATGAATTAAACCTGTCAAAGTTGCTTGTGTGTGTATTCATGTGTGAGTGTGTGCAAGTTTGTGAAAGATGTTGTGAGATGTATTAGGGCCGTCTATGGACCTGTCGACTGTTTCTTTAAGTCTGCCTGCAGGGCTTATGCATTCTGCATGAGAATACTTTGCTTTATGTGTCAAACCCATTTCTTTGCCCAAATGCTCAGAGAAAGCACAAACACTCCGTAGACCCTTTGTTTTGCTGGTCTTTGTCCTCGTGCACACTTGTTACAAATTCACACGTGCACACACATACAAAATAGCATACTCATGGACATGTGATTACTCACTTTGAACAACCCACACAACTCTTCCAAAGTCAAACTTTCAACATATTTGCTCTTATATGAATGCATTTTTCAAAGAAGCAATCGAAGCAGAGACAGTGTTCACATTAAAAAATCTCTTTGTTGTGCTTTTCCATTTGAAACCCCTGTGCACATGCATTTGAAAGTAATCATGCTAAGTGTGATGTGCAAACAAATACGAAAAAATTTTTGCCAACTTTTCCTCAACAAAAATGTCCCCAGGTTTAATGCACAAACTACAGCAGGGATAGGCAACTCCAGGCCTCGAGGGGCGCATTCCTGCATGTTTTCCAACATTCCATGCTCTGACATGTTCTAAATGCCTGGACACACCTGAGCCACGTAATTAGTCATGAGTAAGGATCGGATATCTGGAAATCATGCAGACGCTGCGGCCCTCGAGGCCTGGAGTTGCCCATCCCTGGACTACAGATATGAAAAGCTAAAGCATACTAACAAGTTTTAAGCTGTTTTCTACTGAATAACTTCTGAAAAGATATATGTTTCAATATTTTATAATGTAATATCCACGGTTTTAACAGAATGTTTGCAAGAATCTACTCTTTTGTGAAGTGTAATTAGTCTATGCCACTCTATTCACTCGGGTGGATTTTCCCTTTTTACCCTTAATGAAGAAAAAGCACAGAAATGTGTGAAACCGTTGCATCAATGGAGTCTGACGAAGCAACTCTAAGACATAGTTTTGGGCGGATCAGTTGGAAGGAGCAACCCTGCCTCTCCGTCTCCCCACATTGCTGGGAGCTCTCTGTTTCCACGCTCTCCTGCTGGCCTAAAGCACTTCATACACCCAACCTAACATTACCAGTGCAACAAAAATTATTTAAAACCATACCAACATGTTGAAAGAATTTATTTTGACTTGACCTAAAATAATTAAGGTTATATTACTGACTTTTTTTTCAAAAATGTATTAGCATGAACTACAACTTTTGGAAATATTTAGGTCGTTTACATACCAAAAACGAAATATGTTACATAAAGACTCCGACGTCCATAAAAGCCACACCGAAGCTCGACTGGATGCGTTATGAGCCCAGGGTTACATCTCTTAATCAGAGAGCAAATGCAAAATTGAGCTTCATTTACTTAATATATGACCTCAATTATCAAAAACATTCCATTAGACCATATAAAAACATCAAATACGTGATTTTCAATGGAGTGGGTCTTTAATGTTATTTAATGGTCTAAAATGTGTTGTCAGAAATGGTCAGAATCACATGAAAAGGTAGAAATAAAATACATTTGTCTGTTTTGTGTGGCATTTCCATTGATTCATATTAAACCTATAGCACTACTTCATCATTCCAGAATTTTTTTCTTTAGTTTTCAAAAATGAAAACGTATTGGAAAGGCTTACCATTCAAACAGTTTGAGTTGGCTGCATTGGTGCTTGAGCAAAAAGATTGAAATGGGTCTTTTGAATGCCCTGGTGAACAAATGAGCTTCAGTGCACCTTTGAGGTAAAAAAAAAAAAAAACAATGTTTAAAATGAAAATGCCAAACATCAAGTTTTTAACTTTAGATTTGTATTTATGTATACACATAAATATTTATATTTATATATATATATTGGAAAGAAAAAAGGTCATGTCATGCATCATGCAATGATTTAACCCATATTTCAAAGGGGTGTGACATTTAATCAATTAATCTTTGTTTTTTTCCTAATATCCAACCAGATCAATCCCTCTGAGTCAAGTTTAATCGAGTTTAATTGAATCAATCATTATCAAGCAGCATTCGTAATGTTACATTACTTTGTTTCTAAATGCATTTTTACACAATATAATCTCTGAGTTACAACACAGACGTTTGAGTTTGGAGGCTTTCCTCTACTGCAAGATTTAAAAGGTGACTCAGTAAGATGACATTTAGTGTTGGAATAAAACAGTCTCAGTTCAAGTGAGAAAATAACAAAGGCACAGATTGAGAAGACCTAGCAGCTACTTCTGGCATCTCTAGTTAAAGAAAAAACTGTTAAAAACCTAGATTCTCATCATGCGGGTCCCATCTTCCTAAAGTCCATGTGGCAGTACCAAGTAACAGAAACATCAGGAAGAAGGAAGATGACAACCTGGAGAAATACAAGGGACTTATAGAAAAACTGGAGAAAGCTTGGAAGGTGAAGGTGACAGTGGCGCCCGTATAGTGATCAGAAGACATGGGGCTGTAACCCTCATACTGGTGGAGTGGCTACAGCAGATCCCTGAAAAGACATCAAACATTTCAGTCCTGAAAACGCGGTGCTAGGATCAGCTAAGATCTGCATACACGTACTCACACACCTGCGCACACCCACACACACGCACACACACATATATAGTTGCGTTTATAGGAATGCGATTTTTAATCTGAAGTTGGGCTGCACGGTAGCGCAGTGGTTAGCGCTCCTGCCTCACAGCAAGAAGGTTCCCGGTTCAAGTCCTGGCTGGTGGACCTTTCTGTGTGGAGTTTGCATGTTCTCCCCGTGCATGCGTGGGTTTTCTCTGGGTACTCCGGCTTCCTCCCACCGTCCAAAAACATGCTTCATAGGTTAATTGGTTACTCTACATTGTCTGTAGGTGTGAATGTAAGTGTGTGTGATTGTGGCCCCTGCGACAGACTGGCGACCAGTCCAGGGGTGTCCCATGAGTAGCCGGGTTAGGCTCCGGCAACCCCGTGACCCCGAAAGGGATAAAGCGGATTGGAAAATGAATGAATGAATAATCTGAAGTTTACTGAACAGAGCAGGAGGGCTGAAAATGATTGCAAACATTTACTCTGTGTTTGTTTTTTGGGGCATGCAGTGGTGTCCCCTCCAGTGGTCAGCTCACTAGGTGGCTGGCTGCATTGTCAAGGCCTGCTCTGCTTTTACTACTAATGATGTCTTTTAGCCTTTGATGGGCAGATGGTTGGTTTTGGAAAAGCAAGCATACACTATGTCAAATATTGTTTCTGATTTCATGAGATTACAACACAGAGCTTTAAAGGCAAAATGATGTTGTTATTGGATTAGCATGCATTCTTTCACTATGCCTGTCTGAGGTTTTTTTTTTTTTTTTTTTTCAACTTTTTCATATTGGACTCCCCTCGTGCTGCGGTATGAGTCATGCCATGTGGATTTCCTGGGATGACCTGGGATTTAAAACACTTAACGGAGTCAATCTGAGGGAGGTCTAAAGACAAGGAGCTTGAGAGAAAAATGTCCTCAATAATGACTGAACAGTGAAAGCACAAGAAGGGCTGTTTGCTCCGATATTCAAAACCTTAGCTAAGAAACCCTGAAGAAATGAACTATAGTCAGGCAGAGAAAGTTTTGGGAATTTAGTAGCACAAGGTGAAACAAGAGTGTTGAAAACAATCATAGGATTTTTTTCTATTTGTAGAAATAAGTCTGCAAAAGAAAATCGATCTGGCTTGTCTTATCATTTCATTCAGAGTAAAAAAAGCAGGTCTTTAAGATGCAACCTGTGCACCTCCAAATTAGTTGACTTCCATAAATGTTCCACTTTGCAACAAAGTCTTCTGTAGCAACAGATTTCTTCATTTCACCAAGAAATTGACATTTTAGGAGAGGCAATTCTCACTCTAATAGGAGCAACCATGTTCAGAATGGTTTCATAATGACTGTTAAAAGAGTACATTAAAGAACTGACATTGTAAAAACATTAAAAGAAATAATGTCAAACAGGTCAACAAACATATTCACTGCAAGACCCTCATTGCTCTTGCCCTTGACTGTTGTGGGTTTTCTGATGTAGTACATCAGTCCCTCCTTGCATCACAAAAAAACCCCAAGCTGCATTCTTTTTTTTTTTTTTTTTTTTGCAATCAACACTAATTTTCAACAAAAGTGTGTAGGAGGATCTTCAAAATTGAAAGCTGTTTTTTTTTTTTTTTTTAACCAAGGTTGTATGTATGCAAACCCCACAACAAATGCAGAGCATTGATGAAATTCTGCATTAACCTGTGGTTTATTGAGAAATAGGGCAGGTTTTTTTTTATATTGTGCAAGAGCTAATCTAAACTTTACCATCATTGTAGTGGTACAATTTGTATTTATTTATTTTTATTTTTTTTACAAATATTACCAACAATATTTATGTTGAAAAGATACACTTTAACTAGAGAAAAAACAGTTGGCACACTAAGGTTACTTAGTTGATTTTTGGGAAAAATTGGAAAATCCTGGAGGGACTGTCAAATGGACTAAAAATTAAGTTCAAGGAAAAAAGTTTTCTATTATATGAACTTAAAAAATTGTGGTTGACATGAGGTAATTAAAATTAAAAAAGAAAAAATAAACTGATAATTTAGACTTTCAAACCAACTTTTCATCCTCCAAGAATGTTTACCTTACTTTATTTACTCTCATTAAGCTGTTATACAGTATATTTAACTAATATTCTGTCATTACAAATAAGCCTACTAAGACCATAGTCACATATGCCAATATGCCACTGTGCAGCGACCTAAATGCCAATTTTTCAGCGAAATCAGCAGGTGGTCACGCGGCATCCCCATACCCCGCTGGCGCTGAGGCTCTCCTTTCTCCTTTCTTTCTCATTGCATCTGAAATAAGAATTTATTTGAGAACTTTGAGTTTGTAACTTTGTTCTGAGGTAAAAACTATACTTGTGTATATAAGTAGTATGGAATTTTGTTTTGTGCGCTGAACATGTTTTCTTTTGCATTGAGAATGTGTGAACAGTGTGCAATTGCACAAAGCAAGCACCAGGGAACATTGCCCCAGGCTACCGGGCAGCTGCAAGCCAGTGGCACTTGATATGGATGACCGCCAGCCTGAGACATCGTCCAGTCAGAACTCGTAGATGTGACTGCCACCACCCTGTGACCGCCCAGCTATTGCCCGATTCCATAAAGGCGTCATCCCCGCCTGACTGACAGTCGCCAGATTGATGTCCTCTGCATTTATGACCACACCAACGATTAAAAAAAGAAAAAAAAGTGCAGTCCAGCAATCAGAGTGACAGGCAACAAACTGTTATTTTCCTTTTTTTCTCTCTATTCAATATGAAGAGAAAAAAGGTGAAAATGAAGCATTGAATAATTAAAAGAGCTGAAAAAAATTTTGGCATGTTCCCTCAAAATTGGGTCAAGTTAAAAGCCTTGTACTAGTTGCTATGGAAAAGTATCTTCTAAGGCGCACTGATGTGCCCCAGAATAATATATATATATATATATATATATATATATATATATATCATGAATATCAATGTTGCATTGCAAAGGTTAAAGGCCCAAATATCTGCTATCTATCAAAACTTCCAACTAACCTGGATTCATTGTGTGCAGTTGAGGATGCCTTCTAACCTGATAGTTTCAGAAAAATAAATAAATCAAGTTTTACCAGAGATTTCTGTGATCAAAGGAGGCCTCTGTGTTGTAGTTAATCATTGATAGACTAACTTCCTACCTTCTCTCCTGTGCCAGCAGCTCATCCTTTGTAGATTTTGTATTTGTTTTTTATTCGTGAGGCTGTTCTGTTGTAAGGTTTGAAGGCATTTAGGGTTCATGTGCAAAATCTATGTATATGCAGGGCAATTTTAATACTTTTCAAAATACTTGCACTTCAACAGAGAATATACATATTTTTTTTTGTTTTCAAATGTTTTAGCTGTTTATCTAGCTGTGCCACTGTTGCTTAACATTGTGTTATGTATATGATATACATGTGGTGAATAACTTGAAAATACTTGATGGTGCAAAACAATTTTCCAAATACTGCATCCATCAAGGGGTTTGGGAGAAGTTCTGTGTTTGGAAAAGTTTTTTTTCTAATCCAGGAGATGAGGATGCAGTAATGAGGAGTCCAGCTAGAGTGTGAGAGTACTCGTTCAAAAGCATGACAGAAGTCCGTGTGTCGTAAATTTTGTTTGCACCTACACTTACTAGCTCGATGGATCTGCTTTGAGGCGTTGGTCCTTGAATGGCAGAAGGCACATTTGTATGGAGATAGCTTTTTTTATTTTTGTCCCTTATCTGAGTTCAAGGAAAACAAAACAAGCGTGCATACTTTGCACAAAACTGAACTGAAATAAAACATTTTGTTAATGTCATGGTAACAACGTCCGACCCAAATCCATATACATTTTTATTGACTTCACACAAAGTGGTTAATTGTTCAGTGTTAAACAGTAAATAAATATAATTTATTACAATTAAAAACCCAAAGTTTGTGTTTTGTGGGTTTTGGGTGATGGCATGCTTCCATCACTGCTGGACACATTAACCTGAAGGCTTTTGTTTTTTCAACCACTTACATGAAGTTTATGGTTGTGAAACTGGAAAG
This sequence comes from Adrianichthys oophorus, assembly GCA_036245035.1. Classification (NCBI taxonomy): domain Eukaryota; kingdom Metazoa; phylum Chordata; class Actinopteri; order Beloniformes; family Adrianichthyidae; genus Adrianichthys; species Adrianichthys oophorus. The sequence goes on from BSAI01000021.1 coordinate 531,357, forward strand.
CAAGAATCACATTTTAGCCTAAAGACAGTTTTCTAAATCCCAGAATATCAACATCTACCATTTTGTTCAAGTGAGCCTGAAGAGACTTTCATCAGACCCAAGGTTGGAAATATGATGTATGAACTTTTGTGCTTCCTCAACTAAGTCTATTTTTGCCTCCTCTGATTGGTTAGACATCTGCTCCAGGTAATTAGCTGTGGATAAGGCAAGGATATCTGGAAAGATTGAATACGTATGTAGCACATAACACCTGTACTGGCCAGCCACTGGTTTAAGTAGTGGCATGTAAGAGTGAGGGAAGCTGGCATCGTGGATCCAAGAAGAATTTGCATTTCTTATGGGAGGATTCTCCTCTGTCATTCAGAGACTAGATAGTCCTCAGTAAGGCTCTCTGGATCCCATACTGAACCTCACACAGTCCTCTCCTCTGTACATTGTAGAGGACGTGGTCAAACACCTTCTCATGTCCACAAAATACATTTGGACAGAATGAGCAAACTCCTATGAGCCCCCAACACTCCATGTAAAGCCGGTGCACGGTTCCACGACCAGGACGGAAACCGCACCGTTGCTTCAGATTCCAGAAAGTTCAACTACCAACCAAACTCTCTTTTCCAATCCTCTGGAAATGCAGTCCAGCTCTCTTTCAAAAAGACATTTAAAAATATATGTTGAAGTGCATCTACAGTATGACGAACATTATAGAACCTCTTTTTTAAGGAAAAACTTGCAGAATTGATGACAGACAAATACGTTTCTGTCCAGTTCTAAAAAGAGTCTAATACAAAAAAATATGTCTGTCACTGATACAGCAAGTTATTCCTTTCAACTTCCTTTAATGGTTGCTTAATTTTTGTTGGATTTTATTAACTTTCTAAGGTGCTCAGAAATAATCTTGTGCAAACAACAGATACGTTAAAGGCCTTCAAAGATGCAAGCTTGTGTAGTACTCCATTCCCAGCATCATCTGAGAAATGATTTGGCTGTGTTGTTCTGTGCAAAAAAAAAAACATTCATACTGCTTTCTCTATGTATGTTACTGCAGGATCTGTTTGTATCAATATTCACATCTGCATTGTGTTGCTGCAGGAGAAGCTTTGAGCTTTCAACAAAAAAGGCTTTGGGAGCGCCAAAACTCTGGGGAAAGCATGTGGAAAACTGTCAGATGGATCTGTGTCCATCACAGTTGGGTTTGGCCCTGGGGCCATGACAACAGATCAGAACAGAGAGTTACTACAAAGGAGCAACAGATACAGTTGAGACAGAACTTGACTAACCCACTTCTAAAGTGGAGCAGTGACAAGGATACAGACTGGATGGGGAGTTGTGTGCCATCATGAAGATTTTCAGGTCCTGACACACTTCATACTTTTCTCATTTCTGTCATCATGTAAAAAGGAATGTCTTATAGGATAAACTTACCCCATGGTAACACATGTCATTTGCCTCTGTTGTCTTTTGTTTCCTTCTTGACAGACACTTATCAAGATCACCCAAATAAATCATGTTTTTTTGTAGACCATTAATGGTTTCAATCCAGTAAAGCTGCACATAATAATGTTGATTGAGTACCAAATAAAAGTAATCATCAAAAACCAGACATGACTCTTTATTTTCAGCAGTGTCAAAAAATATCTGCAACAATTGCACAACTAGTAAACAAGGTTAAACCCCATATGAGAGGAAGCAGTCCTATAAACTGGGTATATATTTAAAGACAGTTTGTGTCCTCCTGAGATCCTCTGCTCTTTAAATATATTGTTCTGTTTGTGTGTTTCTCACAGAAAAAAGTCAATCTCCCTTGTGTTTCTACTTTACTCTCCCTATTTCACCCCCTCCTATGTTCACTAATCATAGAATTTAGTTCACTGGTGTTATTTGTAGTCGTCAGTAAAATGAAAGACATCAGTGACGAAATGAACTAAGCATGGTGTGAAAGAGAAAATAGTGTACCATGCTTGTTAAACACTTCACACAACTCCCACTGAAATGTGGTAAATTTAATAAGTGCCATAGAATTTTGTGCATGTGTGTGTTGGTTTTGGCGTGCTGGAACGACAAGACGATGAGAGACAACAAACACAGCAGTTGCATCATGATTGTAACATCTGAGGCATTTATTATTTATTTATGCATCTTATTTGTTACAGTTGTTCAGATGCTTTGGTAACAGAGAGAGACGTGTAGCTGGGGGGAATGTAAGATGGATGCAATCGTGAACTCAACAGCACACATTAAAAAAACAAAAAAATCACACAGTCCGCCCCACATGTGTTCACAAATAGTGTGTATGCTTTAGGAGCCAACGTTAATACGTATGCTTCTTGTTAAAATGTAGACCAAGAAGGACTGACAATATCATGGTGTTTGTTAAATGACAATTTTATTGTTGACGTGGTGTCATGGTTGGTGTCCCATGAGACTTGCCCCTGGGCTTAATTATTATGGTTGGCCCACTAATGACAGTACCAATCAGTCCAGTTCTTAGACCTCGATGAGGAAGCCGGTTCATTATTGAGCCTGCCGCCACTCTGACACTTTTTTTTTTTTTTTTTTAGTTATATGCAGAATCTCATTCCACCCAAGTGTGTTCTATCTTTCATAGCAACTGTTTTTGACAGATGTTTTGGGTCAACCACAATCAATGCGGTGATTGACAAAGACAAACTTCTTGTCGTTCATGATTGTGTTATTAAAAAATGTAGTGACAAACTTATTTTACCCACGTTTATTTTAATAATCAGCCAAATGCAACCTTTAAATCTCACAAATTAATCCAACATAGCTCAATGATTTACAGAGAAAAATGTTTAAATAAAAAGTAATAAATATCAAAGAATAATTTCTTTGTTTTTTTCATTTGTTTATAATATTTTTTTAAATGATCTACTTAATTACAAAACTGCATTATAACCATCTAACAATGCATTGAATCATACACAGTCTTCTGTGTAAATAAGAAGTTTGTGTAATAGAAGTTCGAGGCCATAATAAAGCTTTCAATTTAAGTCATGACAAAAGAAAAATTGTATTAAGTAATTACTGGAACTGCTATCAGAAATATCGCCATCTGAAGTCATAGTGAAGGCCTTAGTGATAATAAACTGTAGAATTACAGGAAATGCAATGAAGTGATTAATTGTTACTGTTTTAAGGCAAAAGAAAATCTATTTTCCTTGATCATAGCGTTTGACTGGTTTAACTGACCGATGTTGTTTTTCACAACATAATTTGAAATTTTCAATGGAGTAGAAAGCTCAAGTTTGGCCGTAATTTATTTGACCTTTTTATCTAACGTACAGAGTAGGAAAACATTTTTATCCGGAGTTGGTGTAGGTGCAATAGCCCTCAATAAAAAAAATAAAATATAAAAAAAACTGTTTATTACCTAAAAACGATAAACAGTAGATGGAAATGTTAGCCAGAAATCTCCATGGACTACAATGTTTGCAACTGGCATTATCAATTACAATGACAACTTCTGTAATGCGAGAAAAACATTGGGAAAATGGCTTTCATTGGAGACATGTCCCATGCACCTCAACCTCCGCACAGGTGCAGCAGGTTTTTGGGTTGTCCAGGTCAGAAGAGGGTTGTAGAGAGGAAGGGCTGTATCTTAAGAGGAGCCCAGGTAAGTCTTGCAGTTGTCATAAGGGTTGTGTAACTACCTTATGAAAGTGGAGCGTACGATGGTCATGCATGCAGTAACAAAAAAAATATTTGTAAGTATAGTATATGTGACACAAACTCTTGATGTAGGAAGTCTGCTGCTCACAATGCTCTTTATGCAGCACTATAGTTAGTTAGGTGCACACACTGGCTCCGTACTGACAGCATGCAATGCTGCATTATAGGGTGTGCACTTGATGCATAAGATGCCCTCACAAATTATCCTCTAATTGTCTAATTTCTTCATTTCTAACAGCCAGACAGTGGGCAAGGGACGTGAAAGAAGTGCCCACAATTCACATGAATAGCACTAATGGGCACAGGGTTTGGGGGAGTCTAAAAAAAATAATGTTGGGCTTGTGTCTCATCTAATTCACCCTTATCTAAAATCAACTTCTTTTAAAACTTTCAAGTGTATTTTAATGTTAATTCCTTATGACAAACACCCTCACAGTGGTGTTTTGATCCATTTATGCATTTCTGAGCATCCCTCTAAAACCCTACGGTCTGAGCACCAGCCCCTCCCAATCACACAAATGAGCTTGTCCTCGCATTGTGATGTCACAAAGTGGAAACAGCCCCTTTCAGGAGAGTCTGAGCTGTCAGCATGACCCCAGGCTAACACACAAACACACTTTCTCTGGGGAGCTACCAGTGATCAGCAACACTATTGAGCTTTATATGAACAACACCATATAACCTTCAGTAACCCCAGTGTTTATTCCAAAAATCTGTCAGCCGGCCAGGCATTAATTAGAGACAGGCATCTGTTGAAGACCGGTGTTTCTACCATCACAGACAAAGTGGTGATGGTTAATGGGTTTATTTTGCAGTGAACGGTCGCAAAATGCAGAAAACAACAACAGATGAACATTTTTGGATTTATTGAAATGATGAGAACATTGTATTCTGTTCTGATTAGAACTGGCTGTGAAAGTTTCTTTTCTCTTTAAAGCATCATCAATCTACATATCAAAAATCCTCTTTGCTTTCATGCCAATCATTTTCCTGAAGACACGCGCATCTTTCTGTCTTTACTCAATAATCCATGTTTGAACAAGCTCTTCTGATTCGTCGCTAGCTTTCTTTGCACCTCCACCAGGCAATCGTTTTGCGTGTTGCTCCTTTTTCTGCAGCCGTCTACTCAAAATCACCCATCTGCTTGCACCACTTTCAGATATGTTTAAGATCCACCCCAACATGTGATGCAGATTCCTCCACAATGTATTTTGGCATGCGCCACACAAAGTTTGAAACAAGCGTTTCTTAGTTATTGCTGCACAGACTCCTAACACAAATACCACAGATAATGTCTGCACAACCCGGGGAAGATGGACAGATCATAAAGAAACGCTGCCACTATTAAGGTGCTTACACACCAAACGCGATTTGCGAGGTGGAGGCGGCAAATTTCAATGTAAAGTCAATGGTTTAGTTGAGGTTCTGCGGTGCGAATGGAGTGGCCGGAGTAAATTGAGCGGCCACCATGGCTGGCCAGAGTTTTTAAAAAATCGGAACTCTGAGGAGGTGGCTGCGTCTCCTCAACCAATCAGGGACTCAACTTCGGGCACATGACATTTTCAGTGACAGTGGGGAGAAAACATCCAACATGGTGGATCCATCCATAGCTCTCCCGAACTTCCATTCATTTTCTTAAGCCGCTGGATCCCTTGCAAAGGCAAGTACACTCTAGAGAGTCTGTCGCAGGACCTATGGAGCTGTAGTGGACACACTCACTATGCCGGCTCCCGGGAGAGAAGGTCTGAACTCGGTCAGAGAGACACAGAAGCCCCACAGAAGTGGCCGTCAATCAGACACAGCAGCAGGAGAGAAACTCACTGGAGACTCTAAATGTTTTCATGAACCCAAACATGGAAAAGTGATCGCTGATGTTTTTATAGAGCTCTTTAAAATAAATAAACCTGATCTCTATACATCATTCATGTCTCCCATGCATTGTAAATTAGATTAACAGATGCAGCTCCATGTAGTAATAAGGCTAAAAACATTAGCTGGTAGCTCCTCCCACACATGGCTGAGCTCAGGGAACACATTTTTGACCACGTGGCGAGCAGTGAATTCTCCGCGTTACAAAGGAGGGGCGGGACGCGTGAATTGGCCGTGCGAATAGTGTTCGGTGTGAATGCACCTTTAGGGACTGGGCTAACAGTAACAAACATCTGTTAGACCCGGCAGCGATTGGAAACCACTGTCAATAAGAGATTGGATGTTGTTTGTTCTTGTGGGTGAAACGCAGACACGTTGCAGAGTCTGGCTCTAGGTGGAGGTCATGAAATGGGCGGGACCCACAATGATTGAAAGGCAGTGCCTCAGAGATGGAGAGATGGAGTAGGAACAGAGGCTGCTAAAATAATTCTTATTTCATAAAAAACAATTGTTCTAGTGTGTCAAAGGTAATATAATATCATATATATATGGATAAAGTTGACTCTGGAAGGCTTGAGAAAAGCATGGTATTGGCCTGACACCAGCAGCATGCCCATAGAAAAAAAGTGCATGAACATTTTTGCCACACGGGCTCAATGGGTTGTCTACAATCTCAAAAGGTTCCCTCTAGACAAACTTTTGCGTGCCATTCAGATTTGCCATTTTTTCCCCCGCAGACGGCCCATATCCCCCTGTAGGGGCAGTTGTTACTCAGGCTTTATTTTGTTGCATTAGGAACAAAAGGTAATTGCAGCTGAGAAATTGTGAGGCAATTTATAATCTCTCAAAACGCTGGTAGCTCTTCCAAAGCAAACTAATATGAAACTTGCTTTGGGAGACACAGAACAAAATTTATTTGGATTATCTTGAAATGCCAGCAAAGAATTAAGGTCTGCCATGTTGTATTTGGTTCTAATGTGTTTTTTTTCCCTTTGATTCTAAGAGAAAAATGTTTAAATAATATTGTATAATTTCTTTCAATGTTTCCAGTGCTGACAGTGTCATCATGGCTTGTTTATTTGGCATATTTCCTAGAGAGATCAACCCATCCATCTATTTTCTTATCTCGCTGTATTTCTTTCAGAGTCACGGAGCTGCCAGAGCCTTGTGGGGTTATGGACCCAGGACATTTGTTGGTTTTGTGTTTGGTGTCCACTTCCTGTTTTATTTTGTTGTTGGTTGTACTTCCTGTGTTTCTCCTCTGTTTTTTTTCAGGTCTCTTGAGACTGCCCTCCTAGTGTGTGTTCTCTCCCTCCTTAATTGGCACACCTGTTATCACTTACCTCATCCGCTCCTCCTGGTTATAAGTCTTCGTCTCCCCTGCACTGGTTGTCGGGTGGTTTTTGTACCTTCATGGATTTGTGTTCTGATTTCGAGTACTGACAAACAGAAATCAGTTGCTTTATATAAAATAGCTTTAAAGAGAAGCTTCATGGTGGATTTATTGCACAATTCATACAAGCCATCTTCAGTCAGGGCTGTGAAAACAGCGGCCATGACAGGTCAATACCTCAGTATAAGAGTTCGATTTGTTCAACATGCAATTGAAATACATAAAGTAGATTGAGATATTAACCCTGACATTACCACCCGACCAGTAACATGGACACAGCAGACGCGGAGACGTTACGGGCACTACTCCGCCAGCAAGAGGAGCAGATGTCTTGTCTTCGTCAAAGGTTGCTGGAGATGTCAAGCCATCAGGAGCAACAATTTGCCGCGTTGGGAGAGCGGTTTGAACAACTGGCGAAGCGGGTCCAACATCCACCGTCTTTCCCTTCGCCACGCCCATCGCCTCCCACGCCGGTCCAGGGGACCTTGGATGGAGTTCCTGTCGCTCCTGCTGCACAGCTGGCCCGCCCATAAAGGTTTTCCGGAGACTCCGGGGACTGCCGGGCCTTTATTACCCAGTGTGAGCTCAATTTCCAGTTACAGGCTCCTCATTATCCTACGGAACAAGCCAAGGTGGCCTTCATTATATCCCACCTCATCGGCAGAGCCGGAGCATGGGCTACCGCCGAGTGGCAGCGTGGAGCCCCTACCTGCGCATCTCTCTCGGCTTTCCTGGAGGGTTTCCAGCAGGTATTTCATCATACCAAGCCAGGCAGAGAGGCAGCTCGTGCGCTTATGAAATTAAGATAGTGGGACAGAAGGGCAGCTGACTACGCCATAGAGTTCCGGACCTTGGCCTCCACTAGTGGTTGGGACACTACTGCGCTCACGGACGCTTTCGTGGAAGGACTGTCCGAGGAATTAAAGGACAGACTAATCTCACTTGAGTTACCATCTACCTTGGAACCCCTCATCGCCCTGGTTATCAGGATAGATAACCGATTACAGGACCACAAGGAGGAGCATGGCAGGGTGGTTCCCCGCCTACATCGCAGGCCCACCAACTCACCTGACTGTGCTGTTTCTCTCACAGAACCCCCGTTACAAGTGCAGGAGGAACCCATGCAGCTCTGACGGGGAGGACTGTCTGTTTCTGAACAGCGGATGGCGGCAGGTGAGTGCCTTTACTGTGGTAGGCGGGGTCATTTCTGCAGGGAGTGCCCAAAACACCTCTGCTCGTCAGTAAGAGTGGGCGCGCTGACGAGCGGTGATTCGGCGCTCCTAAACCTGCTGCCTGCTTATTAGAGATTCGGGTAATGTTCCATGGGAGGGGGGTTTCGGTTAAAGCTTTGGTGGATTCAGGAGCAGAGCAGAACCTCATGGACGCCGAGCTAGCTAAACAGGTCGGTCTTAAGTGCGAGTTGTTGCCCCGTCCTTTACAAGTGGTCTCCCTCAACGGTCAAGAGGTAGCCACCATCTCACATATAACCGAACCCATTCATCTGATTATTTCTGGCAATCACCACGAACTTACCCGTTTTTTCGTTTTTTCCTCCGCCCAGAACCCACTGGTTCTGGGTTACCCCTGGCTTTTGGCGCACACCCCAGTCATTGTCTGGCCCTCCAGTCGGGTATCCGGCTGGAGTGAGAGATGTCACACCACCTGTCTGCGCTCAGCTCGGCCTCCTGGGGAAGACCCCGCTGTCCCAGTAGGGCGGCCGCCCTTGCCTAAGAGCAGGTTATATAGTTTGTCTAAACCTGAGAGGGAGGTTATGGAACAATATATTGCTGAGTCTCTGAATTCTGGACTTATCAGACCATCTTCATCACCAGTGGGGTCCGGGTTTTTTTTTGTTGGGAAGAAAGACGGGTCTCTCCGACCATGTATTGATTATCGAGGGCTAAATGAGAACACTGTCAGAAACAGTTACCCCCTGCCTTTAATGAACTCAGCATTTGAGGAATTGCAGGAGGCCAGGATTTACACCAAACTGGACCTTCGCAACGTTTACCATCTCGTGCGCATCAGAGCCGGTGACGAATGGAAGACCGCCTTCACCACTCCTCTAGGACATTTCGAGTACCTGGTTATGCCGTTTGGCCTCTGTAATGCTCCTGCTGTGTTCCAGGCTATGATTAATGATGTATTACGAGACTTTCTACGTCGTTTTGTTTTTGTGTACCTAGATGATATTTTGTTTTTTTCCAGGGACGCCAGCGAACATCGGCAGCATGTTCGTCTGGTGCTCCAGCGGTTACTGGAGAATAAATTATTTGTGAAGGCGGAAAAGTGTGAGTTCCACTCTCCGTCTGTTTCGTTTTTGGGGATTGTGGTAGCAGAGGGTGAGGTGAGACCCGATCCGGCTAAGGTGAAAGCGGTGGTGGAGTGGCCTACACCTGCTAACTGGAAACAATTAGAGGTTTCTGGGGTTTGCCAACTTCCTCCGTCGCTTCATCCGTACCTACAGCTCGGCGGCCGCGTCCCTCACGGCTCTCACCTCTACCTCTTCACCGTCCGTCTGGACGGAGGCGGCGGAGGCCGCCTTCAAAAGGCTTAAGCATCTTTTTACCTCTGCACCTATCCTGGCCCAACCTGACACTTCCAGGCAGTTTATTGTTGAGGTGGATGCCTCTGATACGGGGGTGGGTGCAGTATTGTCTCAGCGAGGGGTATCTGACAGTAAACTGCGCCCTTGCGCTTTCTTCTCCCGCCGGCTTACTCCGGCGGAGCACAATTATGATGTGGGAGATAAGGAATTGCTAGCAATTAAGCTAGCTCTCGAGGAATGGAGGCACTGGTTGGAGGGGTCAGCAATGCCGTTCTTGGTCTGGACAGATCATAAGAATCTGTCCTATCTGCGAACTGCCAAACGGTTGAACTCCAGGCAGGCACGGTGGTCTCTATTTTTCAACCGATTTTATTTTGTGGTGTCCTATCGACCAGGTTCTAAGAATGTAAAGCCGGATGCCCTCTCCCGACAACAGGAATCAGCTGTGCAAGACGGCCAACCAGTCTCTATTCTTCATCCCTCCTGTGTGCTGGGCGCCCTCTCCTGGCAGCTGGAGAGGGACATTAAGGCTACCCAGGTTCAGGAGCCGGACCCGGGAGGAGGTCCTCCTAATAAACTGTTCGTCCCCAGCTCACTCAGGTCCCAGGTTCTCCAGTGGGCTCATGCTACGCGACTCACCTGCCACCCAGGAATCCGCAGGACTGGCTCTTTTCTGCGTCGCCGTTTCTGGTGGCCCAGTATGACCAAGGACGTCCGGGACTATGTTTCAGGTTGTCTAGTTTGTGCCCAGAACAAGGTCAGTACGCACCCGCCTGCTGGACTATTACACCCACTGTCCATCCCGGGTCGGCCTTGGTCACACATTGCTCTGGACTTTGTTACCGGCCTACCTCCTTCTGCCGGGAGAACCGTTATTCTGACTATTGTGGACCGTTTCTCTAAGGCCGCTCATTTTGTGACTCTAACCAAACTCCCCTCTGCTGCAGAGACAGCTAGATTGATCATCAAACATGTCTTCAGGCTGCATGGCATCCCCACAGACATGGTGTCGGATCGTGGTCCTCAGTTCATCTCACAACTCTGGAAGGCGTTCTGTGGGGCTTTCGGGACTACTGCCAGCCTGTCTTCTGGTTTTCACCCACAGACTAATGGTCAGGCGGAACGGACAAACCAGGACTTGGAGGCCGCTCTCCGGTGTATCTGTTCCCAACGCCAGACCTCCTGGAGCTACTTGTTGCCATGGGTGGAGTATGCGCACAACTCCCTCACCTCATCTGCTTCTGGTATGTCCCCATTTGAGTGCTCTCTGGGGTACCAACCCCCCCCTGTTTCCCGAGCAGGAGACGGAGGTGGCCGTTCCGTCGGTTCAGCATCTATACCGCCGCTGTCGGCGTGTTTGGCGGGAGGCTCGAGCGGCCCTGTTGCGTTCGGGGGCTACCAACAAGAGGCTGGCTGATCGTCGACGCACTCCGGCACCTACTTACCTACCAGGCCAATCCGTCATGCTGTCCACTTCACACATCAAGCTTCGGACAGAATCCAAGAAGCTGTCCCCCAAGTACATCGGTCCTTTCGAGATCCTGAAGGTCATCAATCCTGTGGCGGTCAGGCTGCGCTTGCCCAGGTCCTTGCGCATCCACCCGGTCTTTCATGTCTCTCAGCTGAAGCCGCATGTTACGAGTCCCCTGCAGCGGCCTTCCTCTCCGCCACCCCCTCCCCGCATCATTGATGGCCAGCCGGCCTACACTGTCCGTCGCCTGCTGGACGTTCGGCGACGGGGACGTGGCCTCCAGTATCTGGTGGACTGGCAGGGGTACGGGCCTGAGGAGAGGTCCTGGGAGCCTGCTTCGCGGATTCTGGATCCTGAGCTCATCAGGGACTTCAATCGGCGGCACCGGGACAGGCTTCCCCCTGCACCAGGCGGCGCACCTTGAGGGGGGTTACTGTGGGGTTATGGACCCAGGACATTTGTTGGTTTTGTGTTTGGTGTCCACTTCCTGTTTTATTTTGTTGTTGGTTGTACTTCCTGTGTTTCTCCTCTGTTTTTTTTTCAAGTCTCTTGAGACTGCCCTCCTAGTGTGTGTTCTCTCCCTCCTTAATTGGCACACCTGTTTCCATTTACCTCATTCCCTCCTCCTGGTTATAAGTCTTCGTCTCCCCTGCACTGGTTGTCGGGTGGTTTTTGTACCTTCATGGATTTGTGTTCTGATTTCGAGTACTGATTCAAATAAATGAAAGACTTTTCATTTATTAATACCATCTGCTTCTGTGTTCGCACGTCAACCCTGACAAGCCTAACCTGGCTACTGTTGGGCGAAGGCGGGGGACACCCTGGACAGGTCCCCACTCTATTGCAGTGCTGCTCAGGCCAACCTCAGGTATTTATTTTTTTCTTTCATTCAAAACAACATTTCAAGTAATAACAAATATTAAAACAGTTGTGTACATCTGTATTGATGTCATTTGTATATCAATGGTAAAGACAATCATTCTTAAGATAATAATTGTAGTTTAGAATTCATGTACATAATACATAGCTTTTAAAAATTATGTTAATTTAACATATGCAGTTGTTTGTTTTTATTCAGAAATATACTGATATTCATTTTGTTCAAAAATGTTTTTAATTAAGTCAAACTAAAGATATTGAAATGATTCCTCCCTATTTTCAGACAGATAAGGCGCCTCATCAATTCCTCTAAGCATGTCATGTTTAAGTAGCCGGTTTTCATTTTCTTATTCATTTTTATGAATGAAGGCATGAGGTCTGTTAACCTTGAGTCTCGTGGGTTTATGAGACTCGTGACCTTTCAGTGAGTTTTATCAGAGTTCTTGCTGGAAAATCATCCAAAGAAATGTTTCAGTCCCCCAAAATGTTATTCTCACTGCAAATTAATAAACCAAATTCTCTCTCGTTTTTTTTTTTTTTTTAGAAACTCTTTAGAAATTAGTTGACAACAAGAACTATTTTTCTGGAATCACAACCTGAAGATCTATTCTTGCTCTTTTACTCATTACTCAAAACATACTGATCAGAAGCTAGCTGTTAAAAGGAACATATATGACCAAGAATTCAGATGTTTAGCAGAACTTAGTAGTCGGCTTCCCTTTGCATTTTTATCAATAAATGCATGCATAAATAAATAAGAAGGAGGTAGGTAGTTCTGTGCATGCTGCCTCCGTATTTTTCACCTGGCTTTTGTAACAAAAAATATACGCTCTAAAACATTGCCTGAAATAAAGCCAGGGTTGTTCATAACGACATTCTCCAAATCTGCCTCGTTCACTCATCAGCCACTGGGTGGGCTCCATGCTTTTCAAATGTCAGAATGATGTCAGGAAATATCTAAAGGCACCCACAGATCGGGCTGGGTTCTTTACCAGAAGAGCTCAGCATGCAGCTGACTGACTTTTACATAACTTGAGCATGACCAAGAATTATTTTAACATATAAATAGTGATTAACCAAAACAAAAACAAAAGAAAATAAGAAATCATTGACTTTTTGTTGTGGTTTAGAACAAATCCTCAGTGTTACCTAACCCTTAAATCTGCCGGTAAAGGACAAACTGTGGGTTCATTAATTAAGTGAAAAAAAGTAAATCTAGTAAATCCTAAACCATTCAGTTTTCATGAACACTTTTCTGTTTATCGCCACTGCACTTTAAATGCTAAATCTATACTTCATCTCAGATGGTGTTGACAAAGTTTCTCGTCTGTATCTTCTCGAGAAAGTGTATTTTAAAAATGTCAAGTGACTATTTTAATGGATGAGAAAATGCCAGGTAGATGTGTCAGCAATAATTTGTGAAAACTCAAGGTTGAACGCAGCGATGAAGCACACAGTGAAGCTTTCAAGCTGTACCTTCATTGCTACTGGTGGTAAACCACATGCTGAATACAGTATTAATGGTGCCCTTTACCCCAGAAACAGTGACGACCTGCCTTTCAGCTGTTAATTGCATTACTCAGAGCTGCGCAAAAGTCAAAGTGTGGGTGAAGATCCACTACATGTACTGCAGAAGTTCATTATCTTTTCACAGATTGAATCAACTTTAGGCAAAATAAGTGGTTCAGAGATGAGATGTTCAGAAAGTACACAGAATAATTTACTTTCTGAATGATACCTTGTGACATGTCTATCAAAACTAACTGGTATATCCATGGCAAGCATCAGTGTGTTGGATGAGCTGAGCTATGAATGTCTGACTGTAATGTGAAAATGACAATATTGATTCCAGGATTCTTGCTTTACTCATCCTACTCAAATAACTCCTTAGGTAGGAGAAAATAACCCAAGTATTTTAAATTTACTGATCTGGCAGGCATGAGCTTGTTTTCTGAGATTTAAACTGATCCTAGGACTTTGCTCTTTTGGACAGAGATCACTTATGTTGAAGGAACAGCTCCAAGATCTTTTACCACTGGCATCACTATTGCCTTTCCTTCTGAAGGGGTTCATGAAACTGTAAAACTATTGCTCTATGCACAAAAAAATTGACAATTTGAATGTACATATCTCTGAACCAAGCTAGTCTCTAAAGATACATGTTTGAAAGTAGCAAATGTTTGGGTGTTTTCTCACAAGGTACTCCATGTTTTTAAATTGCACTGCCCTTTGAAGAGCGTTAAGGGGTATTGAACTCAGGTGTCTTGTCACTCACCCTTTACTCTGCAATATATTTTTGTATCCTTTCTATCTAAAAGCTTACAAGAGGTTACGGGTTAGGGAAAGCTTTTAAGTGCCAACCTGATGCAGCCTTCTTGTAACATATAAGTGCACATTCTTTTTCATTGAGACTGTGTTCAAGTTCTGTATGTGGGACTTTCTTTTACCATGATTTAGTCAACTTATTCTGTGTATTTTAAACAGAAATTGCATACAAATGTGCAACCTCTGACCTGGAAAACATCAATAATTGAGTGCAATATCCCTTCAATGATGAACATTTTTTTCTTATTCTATGCATACCTCCTCATCTATGTTTAATGGATTTGGAAAAAGCAGCTGAGATTTGTTGTGACAAAATTTTTTATTTAATGTTAATTTTGGAAAAAAATCTGTTATTTTTCTAATACAAAAGCAGTTCTGAATATTATTTCGCTTTGACCTCCATTTCTTGCTAAAGTGTTGGGCCGTGTAAGTTGAAGAATTTTTTTTTTTTTTACATTTAAGTAATAGAGCTCTTCACCAGTTCTGGGACTGTAACACTTACTGAATCTTTGGAAAAACCCTAAACCTTATGGCAAAAAAGGCTACAAAACTACATCGGTATCCCTCAGATAGGAATTACATGTGAGTTAAGAAGGTTCTGTGAAAGCAAGGTAAAGAAAATTAGTAAACCAGTGACAGATTACTGCTAATCTACACCAAAAAAAATGTATTAAAAAAAAATAAGCCATTGTACTTGTGCAATCACTTCTTGTGCTCACTTCATTTGACTGAAAACAAATGTTTTTACAACATTCACGCTCACATTTTATGGATTTCAAAATGTTATCCGTTTCACTCCAAATGTAAAGGAAAACTGCATTCATATAAACACGAGCTACATTTCTATTTCATTTTTTACCAGCTTTTTCTGTTCAGGGTTGTGAAAAAGCAGAACCTCTTCAGGTTGTCACTGAGCGAGGAATGCTGTACCTTGAGAAGCTTAATAACGAGTGCAACACCAGACAAACACAAGCATCAATGCTCAAAGTTGTGCTATGCAGCCAATTCTTGCAAAAAAAAAAACCTGAACGAATAGACAAGTTTTTTTTTTCTGTTCACATGTATGTGCATTCTCATTTTTTAAGGCATTTTATTGTTTAAAAAGATCTAGTTATATTTTTTCTGCTTGTCTATTGTCTTTACTCTTAAAAAATAACTTGCTCATTGATAAATGTGCTATGCAAAAACTACAGCTGACCAAGACCCTAAAGCAAACCTGAGAGGACCAAATGTTGCAATTTCATAACATTAAAGGGCAATTTCAATGAGAAATATTTTCCAATTTACTTCATTAAAACGTACTTTAGAACAAAAAGAAATATTTTTGTCATCTACAAAAAAAATACTGTTTTAAATATTGTCTAAAAAATTCTATTTGTATTTTGCCGGGTGTTCTGTTTCTCTTTTCTTCCTTGCTTTTCTTTTTTCTTTTCATTTTGTTTTTTTTAGCTTGCTTGAGTTAGTTCCTAGAACTCACATCGAAGTACTTTTTGTGTTTTTTTTTTTTTCTTTTTTTTTAAATTGGCACGCGGTTGAATCCTTAAGTAGACTTAACAGAACTCTTGTGTTACTTTGTCTCTCCAAACCAGTACAGATGAACCTTTGTGATCTTGTAAGTTTGTCCAACCTTTATTGGGCCTATACTCAGAAAATGTTCATGCACATATTTTTAACGGGCATGCAGTAAGCATGCACAACATACAGAATTGAATGAGTTGCATCTCACCTGCTTCATCCAAGCAATCATGAAGAATTTGCGATACTGGTGTGTCATAGGAATGTTTCATTAAATTATTATTAAATATTATATTTATTATTTGATATGATTTAAACATTAAATATAATTTAATTATGGTACAATACCCATATAGGTGCATGTGACTAAGGCTTAAGATACAATGCTTTTGATCAGCCACTAATTGAAGAATTGGACCTGTTATTTCTGCCTAAATGTAGGCTACTTATCTAATGTTTCCTGGAAAGTCAGAGGAAGTTTATAGATAATGCGTGTCATCTCAAATGTAGGAGTAGAGCTCTTCAGATTTCCCATGACTTGCACAGTTTAGGTAGTACAGTACAGGAGACACGGAGTCTCCTGATGACCTTGAACCTGGTATGGTGAATTCACACCGAACGCTATTTGCGCGGCAAATTCGCGTATCCCGCCCACCCTTTACCACGCGGAGAATTCACTGCTTGCTACATGGCCAAAAATGTCTTCGTTGAGCTAGCTGCCTCGGCCGCGTGTGGGAGGAGCTAGCAGCTAATATTTTTAGCCTTATTGCTACTGGGAGATGCGTCCGTTTATCTCATTTACAATTCATGGGAGACATGGACGATGTTTAGAGATCAGGTTTATTCATTTCAAAGAGCTCTGCAAAAACATTGGTGATCATGCCTCCATGTTTGCGTTCATGAAAATATTTAGTCTCCCATTAGCTACAGTGAGCTTCTCTCCTGCTGCTGTGTCTGATTGACGGCTGCTTCTGCAGTGTTTCTGTTCAAATGCTTTTTGTCGCGCATTAACTCGAAAGGGAAAAAAAAATAAAAACAAGAATAGAATGAGGGGACCTTTTTTCTATGATTGTCTCAGTGAAAATAAGAAAAACATCAAAAAGTTCAGGAGGCCTGAGCAGACTGCTTTCCCATTCAGTCCCTGCTTGGCTGCGGAGATGCAGCCACCTTCAGTATGAGTGCACCAAGACATTAAGTCAAGGATTGGGGAAAACTTCTTACAGCTCCACCAAGAAAAAAACGGAAGTTTTAATCATTGGTCCTAAAGACAAGATAGTACCGATTTTACCAAAGCTACAGAGTTTTAAACCTTCTCACTACGTGAGAAAACTGGGCGTACTTTTTGACTCTGAATTTTATCCCACACAATAAAAATGCCGTTAGGACAGGCTTTTATCATATTAAAAATATTGCCGGCTCTGCCCATTCCTCTCTCTTGCCAGCACAGAGGTGCTGATGCATGCTTTTATTTTCAGTAGGTTAGATCAATGCCCTGCTCTATGGTTTACCACAAAAATGGTTTGCTAGCTAACTATTACAGAACTCAGTGGCATGAATTCTGATGAGGACCAGAGGGGGGGAACACATTACACCAGTGGCTTGTCTTTTCTGGAAGTCGAAACATAAAATGCACAGAATCTTGAATGTAAATATTGATTAATTAAAAAAGTTATTTTTTCTGTGCATCATAATATAAAATAAGAAAGAGGGAGCTCAGGTCTAGGCCATACATTTAGTCATACACTGACTGTGTACAAAAAAAAATATTTCAAATGAGTGTACGATTACATAGATTTTTATTTGATTTAAAAAGAAGCAACTAACAACAATGTAACGAAAAATATAACATTTTTTTAAATGGAAAAACTAGTGATGCTGCAATGAAATGATATGTGCTGATCAAAAGACTGTTGA